>OX418223.1:7968055-8557592 GCA_948455865.1 Conomelus anceps | reverse complement strand
GAGGAGAAGAAGAAGAAGGGGGTGTGGTGGAGAAGAAGAAGGGGAGGAAGAGGTGAAAAAGAAAGGAGGAGGAGAAGAAAAATAGGGAAGAAAGAAAAGAGGAAAAGAAGGAGAAGAGGTGGAGAAAAACTAAAAGGGGTAAAATAGGATAAGAAGAAGAGAGAAATGGAAGGAGAAGAAGAGAAAAATTGAAGAAGAAGAAGAAAGAAAAAAATGGGAAGTAAAAAGGGAATAAGAAGGATGATAAGAAGAAGGGGCGGAGGAGGAGGAGAAGAAGGGGTGGAAGAAAATTAAGGAAGAAAGAAAAAAGGAAAAGAAAAGGAGGATAAGGAGGACAAGAAGAAGAAGAAGTGGTGGAGAAGAAGAAATAAAAGGGGATAAAGAAGAAGAGAGAAATTGAAGAAGAAGAGAAAACGTGAAGGAGAAGAAGAAGAGGAAGAAAGATAAGGAGAAGAGAAAGAAAAAGGAAATAAGACGGCGATGAAGAAGGAGATGGTAAAGAAGATATTCCGACCAAATTGAGTCTGGCCACCTGCTAGCAAGCTATACAATGTAATAAAAATATATATACCCTCTTTTTACGCCGTATTGATATTTTTTGGAAATAAATGTTTATTCTATTCTATTTTTATGCTGTATTACTATATATTACTGTACAATAGAGTACATATTCAATTTGAACTCAACATTGTCCACCTTTGATCAAGTTCGGTTGCAATCATATACAGTATAATAACCCACACAACACCCACAGATAATAACACCACGTGAAACGCACTTGGCAAAGTAACAATCGAAATGATAATTTATTATCATGGAAGCCAATTCGACTGATTGAATTTACGTACAGGGCAGCAATTTAACTCATACCCTGAGTGCAATCCGTGGTGTGTTTAGACGTCTATAGGTAATCAGGATAAATCCATGTAGTCACATTTAGGAGGGCAATTGGTTTAATTTTTAATTTTCAATCCCATTCAGGGGGTGGTGTAGGGGTTTGAGTGGGGTGGGGGGGGGGTGATTGAGAGCACGCGTGTGTGAACCACCCCTGTGTCAGCGTTTTGGTTTCTTTCGGGGGTCCCCATGGGAGGGGGGGGAGCTATTTTTATTTTCCCCCATCCGGTACTGGTACGGGTTGTAATTGTTCAAGCACTTTGTTTTCTACTGTCACATGATTTCGGAAATTGGCCCCACTAGAGGTGGAACAACTGGATAACAAAGATATATGTGTCGCCAGTCACTTTCTGAGAAGATCAATGAGCGTTCATTCATTCATTCATACATTGCTCAATTCTTGTTTTGGCTTCACTCCCCTTCTAGTTTGGTGCTATTTCCTCTGTTAACCACCTCTCCTCTTCATGACTAATTGTGAAAAAGCGACAGCCAAGGAAGCCATCTATCCTTTTCTCATTTCTACTGTCGATTTGAAATTTGGATGCAATATAAGAAGAATAATACAGAGTGACTTATGGGAACACAACGTTTTTCAAATGAGCAGTAGCCTACAGTAGAAACAATTAGTCTGGGCGCACGGCCGTTTGGTAGTCAGCCATGGCGAGGGGAGTGTTTATTGCTCATTTCTAAAAACATGTGGCCCGTGCGACGCTGCAGATGTCTTCAAGGTCAACTAGTCAACTTTTACAGGACGGCTAGTAGTGAAACCAGAGCCACGCGCCTAGACTAATTGTTTCTACTGTACATACCTGATAAATTTAGAAAGTATTTTTTTATAGGCATAATTCAGGACAGATTATGAGTGAAAATATAGGAAATTAAATTATTTCAACGCAATTTGTCTTTAAAAATAAAATATTATTCCCCAGATTTGTAAACCAAAAAAAAAACATCACATTTCCCAGATTCAAACTCGGGGCTGTAGCGTGATAGAATGGCACTGATTCAATGAGGCCTTAGCTGAATTAATATATTTTAACTTTCTTAGTAATGGCGAAGTTTGGAGTTTGATTGAGATTGATAATGGTGTAACAACCGAAACTAGTTTCTCGAAGTTTTAATAAATGTGGTTGTGACAATTTCGTCTTATTATTCATAATTAATACATTGGCAGCATTTTAATATCAGCAGAGTTGAACACTGTTAGTCTAAGTGAAATCAATGTTTTACTTTTAGCGTAATTTAATGTGAGAATTTTCATCAAATACTTGCAGTTTATGTGAAATTCGCAAGACAAACTCGGGAAACGCTTTGGCGGGCCGCTTAGCGCAGATGGTTGGGGCGCCGCAACTACAGCTTGCTGTCGTTTAAGTGGTCGTGGGTTCGAATCCCACTCCACCGTCAGGCATTTATGTGTAATCATTCACCTCATTACCCACGCACAAGTTTCAGACTCATGTGGGCATCATCTGCAATTTAAAAAATACAGTTGTAAGTTACAAAAATGAAACTTTCAGGAGTAATAAGCTAAATGTAGCTGCTAATTTTGACACTAGAGGTTTTTACAGATTATGGAAGTTATTTTACCAAAAAAATTGATAAATCCATCAAATAATTGCAGTATTATTAACTAAAATCAATAATTATTTTATGAAAAATATTTTCAACGTTTCTGGCCGCGTGCTTAGTTGGTTTTATGTGGTTTTGGTTCGGCATTTTGGTTTAGATCAGTTGGTTTTATCATAGACGAACCATCAGATCCCTCATCTATGGTTTTATGCATATTATCACTGTACTGTGGGCGCATTGTACTACTTTTACCAAGTGTGCAATGTAAAACCAATCGGCTTACATTGTAAGAGATTGAACAATAAACAAGATACAAAATAAAAATACAAATAACCATAAATAGTCGCACACCTGTCACACAGAAACATAACTAGTTCTCTGGGGGCCCCAGGAAGGAAGTACATTTTTTCTAATTTGTTATGATTTAGCAAGTTTGTGCCCTTTGGGACTTCTAAGTCGGGCACACGGGTAAACGGGTAGCTACGGGTCTGCTATCACAACTGACACTAAATAGTGAAATATAATTAGAATAAATTTAACACTGTTTTCAGAGATATTGTAGAACTGTTCCATGATTGAATAATAACCCAGATATCGTCAATTTCTACTAGTTTTTATTACGCAAAATTAGAATAATCAATTATATATTATTTCAATAAATATGATTCAGACAAGCTGGTTTTTTTTATTGAGGTTACAACACGCAAATAAAACTTATTTTGAATATGACTTGTTCTTAAGAATCGAGTTGAATTTGACAAAATTATTATATAATGCTGATTAATGACTTATATTTGTTTTTATTAATATTAAATTTCACATTAAAATATATATATCCTAATTGATTAATTAGAAGATTAATTCGCGGGGACACTCTTACGGTTAGTTCCATCCGAATAATCGATGGAATATTATGGTTTTATTAGATCAGGCAGACTGTTAGATCAGATTGTTCTTTTGAATGAACTCATAAAATTCAAATAAAACTAATATCAAATCGAACTCATTAAATCAAACTCAAAATTCAAATAAAACTCATTAAATAACACTAAAATTAAATTCAAATAAAACTCATTTGGCTTTGTATATTGCTCTTAATACATCAATAAATCGAGTTGAATTTGACAAAAATATTACTTAATGCAGATTGTATGTATAGTACCATAGCCAATTTATAGTATCATTTGCACCAGAAAGGTAGAATCCAAAATACGTTCCCAACCAATCCAAAATAACGACTCTGTATGTATAGTACCATAGCCAATTTCGACTTCAGGTGACTCTTCAGACCTCAACGTTATGTTTTAGTCCAAAGAGTGTACTACACAAACGAGGAGTGAAGTAGTTTGTGATTGCTCTCCTCAATGAGCTAACAGAACTGTATCAGTAAGTTATGCCAAGCTCACCGAAACAAATTCTGAAGCTTTATGCTTCACAGACCACTCCCACCTTTCAAGATCTCCCACCACACAAGGTATGGCTGCACAGGTGAGTGTGCATACTATCTAGCACACCTCTGAGCTACTTCCTGAGTCCAAGCCATCATTCAACAGAGACGTTTGGAAAGCAACACAATTGATGTAGCCTGTTTTGTATCTGAGATGAACAAAACTTAATCCATCTCAAGCTACAATAAGGCATAAATAATGTTGATAATTATGTTGATTGATAATTATTGTTTTTGATTAATACTGAATTTACCATTAAAATGTTTGATTAATTAAGCAAATTAATTGTGGGGGGGGGGGCTCTTTTATGGATAGTTCCATCTCGCTATTTCAGCTATCATTGTGATGATTCATTCATATTCCAGCAAAATTCTACAAATAAATCTTTCTGAAGTTGTATTGAAAAAAATATATCAGCCATAAATAACCCTGCTATTAGACACATAAATCAAACATAGCATTTCAGAGAAACCCCGATGGAAATATCAACTTATAAAAAATACTAATAACTGTCAGCACGCTGCCAAAGGATCTAAATTGTGACTAGAAAAAACATAATTTAGACGAAAGTTACAGAAAGATTTTCACTAATGCTCGTGCTACAAATAACAACAGACACGCTTTTAAAAAACTAAACACACGCACAAACATCTCTAAAAGTACATTTAAATCTGTAGCGGGCGAGAATTTAGTTCAGTGAACCCTCGAAGCTATTCTTGGCGTTCTCCCCATCAACCGTATCCAGAATCGTAAAATCTCTTTTCAAAAACCATACTGCCTAATGCCCCAGAAAGGTAGAATCCAAAATGCGTTCCCAACCAATCCAAAATAACGACTCTGTAAGTGTTCATTTTTATCTCGTACATAATAATGATACGGCTCAAAAGTCCACTATTTATTTCTTAAAACAGTGTTCTGTTATCTTGTCGAAGCACATTACATGTGTGTGCAGGTACTTTTCGAACGGAAGTTGAAAGCATTCTTTGGAAACTGTAGCACTATAATGTCTGTAATACACAAATAAACACTGCTGTATCTTTAGAGGCTCCTAACTATTATGTTCCATCACTTTGTGTAGATCCATCCTTTTACGATTGGAATGTGTACAGCTATAAAAAAGTGATGCTGGTATTCCCAGAAATAATTAAGTTCTTTCCGTAACCAACTATCTGATATTCCTATGAATCGTCTAGTAGAGAGGTAGATTGTTCTTGTAAATACAAACCTTGTAGTATAGTAAAGTAGTAGTAGTAGTAGTAGTATAGTAAATAGTAGTAGTAGTATAGTAAATACTAGTAGTAGTATAGTAATATTCTAGTAAAGTATAACCTTGTAGTAAATCAAGTTAATATTGTGCTCTTGCGATTTAGATTGCAGTTTTTGAGTAGCCGTTTCGGTAGTAAACTAAAGAGTCAGAAGTTTAAATTTAAAATTTATAATATTTTTGCTACTAAAATCATTAATTCATGAGTGATAAAAGTAAGTCAAATACTTTTCCATAATAAGCGGTATAGCTAAACGCTTCTTCCAAGCTTCAAGCACGCTTTGAGCAAGTGCATAATCAAATTTGAAATGAATTCGCAATCATTTTAAGTTCATTCAGCATATTCTAAGTAATTTTGGAATTTTAAGTTGAATTGAGTAATATAAACTTAAAAAACACTTTTAAATGGAAATTAACTCACGTTAGGGCATGACGGCCGTTTCGCTCTGTTGTCTAGAGCACCGTCAGACGACCCACAGTACTCATGTGTACTGTGGGTCGTCTGACGATGCTCTAGACAACAGAGCGAAACGGCCGTCATGCCATAACGTGAGTTAATTTCCATTTAAAAGTGTTTTTTTAAGTTTATATTACTTATTAGTGGAAACAAGATGGATCTTCAACATCATAAATTGAGTAATATTCAAATTTCAAGTGCATGGTGCAGTGACTATTATAATAAATATATTTAAACTTCTGTACTATTTCTTAAACTATCTCATAATATTATACGTTTAACATAACATTTTTAGTGTAATTATTCCATAATCCTATTAAATACTAAGCATCCTATTTCAACTATAATAGGGGAGGTAAGCTATATACTTTCTAACACTTTATTGTTACACATGCTTTTAATTATTGTGTCTTCAAACCAGTGTAATAATTAGTATACAACAATAAAAATATTGAATTTGAACAATTTAATTGTAAACCCTCTTTCTAAATTACTATTCTATAAAGTACTACCAGAAATTTCCAAGAGATATTGCTATAGAAAATGAGCCAATATTACATAATTAATAAATGAATTTGTCACTGCTTCAAAGCCTTGTTTACAAATTGTTTTAATACACTCTTCAGTTTACAATAATTATTCTGCATGTATTTTCCTCACATATACTTTCTTTGGACTATTGAACTGCTTTAGTGTTACGTTTTTTTAAGTGAACATCTAAATTGACATTTTTATTTTGGGAAGAATGAGTAATTAACTGTACTTCAAATGAAATTCCTAGTTTAACGTGGACATAACCTAAGATTTAGATTTTTCATTTAAAATGTTGTGAAGAAAGCAGTAGTGGGCCATGTCTGTTGTATCTTTACTTGATTGCGTTTTGTGTAATATATGAATGCAGGGGCGCACCCAGACTTTTGGTTTGGGGGGGGCTTACCTGTCCTACCTGGTAAAATTTTGCGATGGGGGGGGGGGTAAAAATGGGAATTTTCAGACCTCATTTCATGAGATTGTGCTACCTGATGAACTTCCTTGTGATGATTGTGGGGGGGGGGGGGGGTTCATTACTTGACTTTTCAAAGGGTATTAACTATGGGGAAACATAATGTGTTCTTCATGTGTCTTTTTTGTTCAGAGTGTTTCAAGTTCAAGATGCTTATGCCAGGCTGCATCTTCCCATGATGATAAAAGAATGTAGGTCCGGAAAAGCTTTGTTTCAGAAATAAAGAGGGCGGAGGACTACAGCTATTAGCATAATTTAATCAGAAATCTTATGTAGATAGATTTCATGTAGATGGAGTGAATTTAATTGAATCAACGTAAAATTAGCTGAAACGTGCTACAAGATTTACTACCATAAATTTTTATGATCCCCACATCATTCTGAGACTTGTACGTGGGTAATGAAGTGAACGAAAAATACCAGTCTGGACGCTAATTGAGATTACCTAATCTTTGAATTAATGGGATAATTTACAAAAATACACACAATAATCATGAAAACACGTTTTTTATTGTAGGCCTAATCGATTAATGAAATTCATTGCTAATGAAAAAAAATCTTAAAAACTTGTGAATTAATTTTTTGAAATAAAGTAAATTCGTATGGCTTTTCGTGGTGGGGAGACCCTTACGGGTATTTTTTGAAATGAAATATGAATGCACTGAATAGTCAAGAGTGCTCATGCACTGAATAGTCAAGAGTACTCCCAAAGTTTGTATAGTCGAGTCTCATTGAATCAAAGCACACTAATTTTACACGAATTCTTTCTTCATGCTATTCATATGTGTTTTTGATCAAATTTGAATTCTGATTTTATGAACTCAGGGTGCTTTATTTGCAATCAATAACCGAGTTCACACCTTTCAGTCGCCTTCTTTTGGCCTTCTTGCCTATTTTATAGACGAACTCAATAACCACGGAAGATAATTTTTATGTGATTTTTCAGCTAATTTCAAATTCACCACCTGAATGAGAGCTCTATAAGCCTAAAGTTTTCTGAATGAGTACTAATTTAGACAGCTCCTCTATTCTGCTATCTTTATTTTTGTAATGAAGCGCTTATGAAGGAATAAGCTTTTGCAATCAGGACCTGAGGGGAAGGCTTAAGCCCCAAAGCCCTAACCCCCCCCCCCCCTAAAAATGTTAAACCACTTTGGTATAGACATTATTTTGCTTGAAAAGTGTGAAAACATGAAATATACTAACACCAATCAGCCTGGAACCCATACTCTCAGTCCCAACAGTCAATCTGCTTGAAAACTATCAACAAATTTTTAAGGACCTCGGGTTCTTGGGGGGGGGGGGGGCTTCAGCCCCCTAAGCCCCCCCTGGGTGCGCCACTGTATGAATGAATACATAAATAAATTTACTCAACAAACTTCCATCATTTTTAGTAAATCTGAAAATACAAGATGATTTTAGCTTTTTATTTTTTAAAGTTTTAAAAAAATTATAAAATCATTATATGCAAGAGCTTTTAGCTTTGGCTTCATCTTTAGAAGTCAATACGAATCCACTCGAAAGTCCACAAACTATCTGCAAATCTTCAGACCTTCAGACCTTCAAATATTAGAGCTTTACTACGTTATTAGGATGGCCTAATCAGAAATTGTGAGACCATATTTCTTAGTTGAGGGGAGTAGCTCAAAATGAAAGAGACAACCCCATTCTGCAGTTGTTGGCATTCAAAGGAACTGATTTTTCGCAATAACAGTCTAGTCTTTGGCCAAGTAATAAGCTAGTGGAAAAAACGTCTGAAAAGGGGTCTAAGAGAGAGCTTGCTAGGATTTACTCGAGCAAAAATACGATGACAATGAGAGGAATTTTCAATCATGGATATTTCCTTTGTCTCTGCTCTCTGTAGACATCCTCTCTGACTTTTTTCGTCTCTCTCAATCGTATGCTCTTCTACTATAATTATTTCTTCTTCATCCTTTATTTGTTCAGTGAAATCTAGAAGCAGAGCTTCTGAAAAATATTAGTTTCTAACTCAAACAGGATATTCAATCATAAACAAGATTTTTGTTTTAATATTATCAACATTTTTTTAAATATATTCATAGACAGTTTCTTCAGATTTCATAATATATCGAGCTTATTTTAATGGAATTGAATATTAATCTGATTTATGAATCAAATTTTAAGAATCGTTTAAATGTTGGTGTTTTAATTTTGAGTTTTTATTAATATTGTGAAAAAATGAATCCGAGAACTTCAGTTTATTTAATATTTTTTAAACAAAGATGGCTAATTTATATGATTTGTTCCAAAAGAGAATTTCCAGTAACATGTGAAACATAGCCAACAAACATTTGGACTCTGGTTTTAATATATAATTAAGTAGCCTAATAGGAGCCGCCTTGAACTGAAATCCCTATGTTTCTCCACTATCAATTATATTGTATGCAGCCTTCTAATAGTTAAAATTTTTAACTTTCTTTGTTTCTATTTTCCAATTTTTTCGCTTTAACTGTCTTTTTGGCACTATTTTCCAATCATTTGTACATTTCATTATTCATTTCATAAATTGAATTAAGAATAAGTTTCTTTGTAATGGTGAAGATGATATTGTGGAAGATATCCATAATGAATAATAAGACGAAGTTGTCACATCCACAGTGAGTTACTAGTTTCGGTTGTTACACCATTATCAATCTCAATAAAACTATAACTAAAGCACAGAGTAGCATAGTATATACTAGCTTGGTTTCATCATAATTCTAACCTACATTTTAATAACGGTACTTTCGTGTTTCTCAGTTGACCTTGACTGCATTCACCTTGACCTCACTGAAGCTTCAATTTTTTAATTTTTTAATTTTTGGCTACTCGTGTATTGTTCTTGTTTGTTGCTTTCTATGTGTTCCCCGTTTTTGGTTCCTGATTTTGACACTTATTTTTGCTTGTTCCTCCTCCCACCAGTGGGCGTGTCTTGTTTTGGCCTTCTGTCAATCACAGACCTTCAATGAAGGTCAGCCTATTAGAGGCACTTTCTCCCTCAGCCTATAGTATCATTCCGTGTTTCGTATACATATTAAGCTACTCTGTACTTTAGTTTGTTTGAAATTGATAATGGTGTAACAACCGAAACTAGTATCTCACTGTATTCAATAAATGTGGGTGTGACAACTTCAAGTCTTATTATTCAAAATAGATAAATAAATAAGAGCTATTAATTGGCTCCAATCTTATAACTCACTAGTGAATCTTTACATGATTTTTGATCTGTGGACTGAAATGGTCATAAAAATTCACATCACAACACTAATACCGAAAACCGATGAACCATCAAAATAATTTTGAAAGCATAATGGGATGTAGCACGTATCTGTTCAATAAGATAGAGATAAGCAACGCTCTCCAGGGCCCTATCCGAAAGGGTGACCGATTGGATTGGGCAGCAAAAAAATACGTTTTCTCTGCTGTAAAATTACTTCCTGTTGGTTCGGAACCCACCTAAAACTGTAGGTCCACCATGTTTTCAATAACATGTCTGAAGCGGCGAGGTGGAACTACCCACCAATAAAAGTCATTCTCATTTACCTTACTAAAGCATAATAACGGGCTAAATTAAAAATTTAAAAATTGAGCATAACTTCAGTTTATTCTGACTTAAAAACATTAACCGCTTCAGAAACTTTCCCTCTTAGTCAACCTTCCTCCATCTTTGTAGCTAACTGACTGATAAGGTTTTGGGAGCTTCCCAAGTATGTTATTAGGTATTTCAGTACAAGAAACTCAAACCTTTGTCTGAATAGATGCTTCTTTCGTCTTAACGGTAGATATTTAGTTCGATAGGTAAGGTGCAGAATTAAGTTGGGGGAGGTTTAAGACGATGAATTGCAATTTGTTGTGTTTTGTATTCTGGTTACGAGCGCGGGAAAGTTTGTAGTTGTTGCTGTTAGTGTTCGTTCGTCAATTGTGGGGGATGGAAAGGGAATGGCATTAATGTTGTTCCTTCTATACACCCTCATTGATGGTGATGTACTTTAGAAGAGGGGGGGGGGGGGTAAAACTCACCCACTAGTTCACGTGACGCGTGCGGGAGTGCGCACGTTGTTTATCCCCTCGGTTTTCTCCCCCCCCCCGCAAATGGGGGGCCACCCACGATTCACATAAGAAAGTTCCTCACAAGAGTCGAGTTCCCCATAAGTGGAAGACTTCCACACAACTACGACTCCTCTAATGTGTGAAGTTCACTTCTGTGAACTAGAAAATTGAACAAGGTTCTGGATGATAATTACTGGCGGAATTTGTCCGTGCTTATCCACCTCATCACTTTCAGTCCTATGTTTCCTTTTGTGATGAGGTCTTCCGCTCCCAACGATTGTTAGATCTGAAGATTGCTTTCAAGTTCAAAGTTTAATCTCGTGCATGAGATTTCCTGTGTACAGATGATCGTTACCGTCACTTTCGTCGAATGATCTTCAACAGAGTTGATTAAACTTGAAACCGGAATCAAAACAAGGAGATTTTCAAAAACATGTCAATATTGTTCCCTTTTCAAAGTTGTACAAAGTTCAACAAAGAGTTCAAATGATCTTCAAAAAAATTGATTAAACTTGAAACCGGAATCCAAACAGTGAGATTTTCAAAAACTTGTCAATATTGTTCACTTTTCAAAGTTGAACCTAGTTCAAAGTAGATCCAACTTGTTAAGAGAACAATATTGAAGTTTTTCAACAGCATTCAAAGTAGGCACAACTTTGAAAATGGAACAATGTTCGAGTTGTTCTTGACTGACATGCATTCTGAAGAAGCTTCCTGTTCTGCCCCCGGTTCAAAGTTTAACAATTTTCGAGTTGTTATTGACTCTCAACATGCATTTTGAAAAATCTCTGTTTTGACATCGGTTTCAAGTTTAATCTAGAAGATAAGATCCTTATGTGGAGATGCCGCAACTTGGTGCGGATTGGTGATGATCTTTTGTGAGTTGAAAGTGAGCAGACATGATCTCGAATTATTTTCCACAAGTTCAAAGTAGGCTCAATATTCAACTTTGAAGATAGAACAATATAGTTAGTTGTTTCTGACATGCATCTTGAAGAACTTCTTGATGAAGCTGAGCTTTTGTTATGAAGAAACTGGTGAAAGATGAACTTCACAATAAGAAGTAATATGAATTCTCCACTAAAACTGATAGCCTATTTAACAAGATTTTCATTACAATCTTCTGAAGATTTATTATTATGAAGAGACTGATGGAAGAATGTGCTACAGTTTAACGAAATTCTATAAATTACCTCTAGACACTCCGTGTCTTTCTCGACGCAACCGTGAGATTCAACAATATTGGAGCTATTTTCGACATTTTTGTTTTTATTGATGATGATGCCCACATGAGTCCGAGACTTGTGCGTGGGTAATGAGGTGAATTATTACACATAAATGCCTAACGGTGGAGCGGGATTCGAACCCACGACCACTTAAACGACAGCAAGCTGAAGTTGCGACGCCCCAAGCTGAAGTTGCGACGCCCCAACTGCGCTAAGCGGCCTGCCGTACACATTGCATTCATAATGACATGCATATTGCACAACAAATATAACTTAAAAGTACATAATATAAAAAATAATAATGTTTTAAAAGAATAACGATTCTCATCAGCAAGCATTACTGGCAGTGTCTTAATTTGTTTTTTGTAAACTTGTTTAAGTTTTATACATACAGTAGTTCATGTTTTACTCCTATTTTAATCAAATCTGCATTGCATTTTTGTTCTTTTTTTTAAATTGATTAATTTGATGTTAATTGCAAGATATGCAGAGAGAGAGAGAGAGAGAGAGAGAGAGAGAGAGAATGTAAGAGAATTCGTGCTATGAAGTGACGACGCGAAGATGAATAAATTAATTTTATTTGTAGTGGTGAAGGTGATATTGTGGAAGATATCCATAATGAATAATAAGCCATGAAGTTGTCACAGCCACATTTATTAAAAATAGTGAGATACTAATTTCAGTACTGACACCATTAACAATCTCAAACGATTTCAATCTCAACAACGTAACAACCGTAACTAGTGTATCACTATTTTCAATAAATGTGGTTGTGACAACTTGACGTCTTATTATTCATTAATAAATTAATTATAACAATAAGAAAATAATCAATGTTTATCTAGCGTGGATTTTATCATTAATTTAAAACATACACCTTCATTGAATGTCATTCAGTATGTAGGCCTATCATTAATTTAAATTATGTTTTCTCAGTATGTACAAAAACTACAAGTATGCAGTTCTCTTTATTGGTTGATGATGCCCACAAGAGAATGAGACTTGTGCGTGGGTAATGAGGTAAATTATAACATAAAAAATGCAAGAATCGAACCCGTGACCGCAGGAGTGATAATCGATTACACATTAGAGAGCCCCAACCGATTACACCACATACGTTTTTGCACAAGTGGTGTCAGTTAATTAATTATCAAATTTCCAACATTCTCACTAAACCTAGGAGAGACTTTGTGTTACCAACTCTTTCACAGAGGAATTCTGTTACGACTTTGTGTGGGCATCAAAGAAACATCAAGAGCCAATTAAAGAGAAGTAGAGTTCAATTGAAAGCAGCAATTAATTGAATTTCTGTAGCAAACTAGCTCGGTCTTTTTCAATTTGGAACCGAAATACGCTCAAATTGGAGAGATCCTACTTTGTAAATTCTACTCACGCTATTATGGGGAAGAGAAATGCTTGAAACACTTCGTTTAAAAAAGAGCTTTCATGGAGAACTCAAACTTAATGTTTGAAACACTTTTTCTATAACTGTTCTAAATGTTGTCATAACACATTACCTGACAAACGAATAAACTGGAATGCTCATATAACTTATACAAAACTTTGGAAAATTTTATATGTGTTCAACTTTATATGTAAATTTATGACCCTTGATATTTTGAAAAGTGTATATCATGCGTATACACAGTCTATTCTAGAGTTCGGTATTTGGGTTTGGGGGGGAGCCGTAAAAAAAATTAGTATGAAGGCCAAATCAAGACACCCACTGGTGGGAGGAGCAACAAGCAAAAATACGTATCAAAATCAAAAACCAAAAACCGTGAAGAATAAAAAGACGAAGTTAATACAACCACATTTATAGAAAACAGTGAGATACTAGTTTTGGTTGTGACACCATTATCAATCTCAAACAAACTAAAACTAAAGTACAGAGTAGCTTAATATATACTAAACAGGGAACGATACTATTGGCCGAGGGAGGAAGTGTATCTAATAGGCTGACCTTCATTGATGGTCTGTGATTGGCTGAAGGCCAAAACAAGACCCGCCCACTGGTGGGAAGAGCAACAAGCAAAAATAAGTGTCAAAATCAAGAACGAAAAAACCGTGAACACATAGAAAGCAACAAAAAAGGACAATACACAAGTAGGCTAGAATTAAATAAATTTAAAATTAACAAATTGAAGCTCACTGAAATGCAGTCTAGGTCAACCGAGAAAAACAGGAAAAAACCACTATTAAAATGTAGGCCAGAATTATGATGAAACCATTAGTTGTATTGAATTGGTTAAAATAAATTTATTGTAATTATTGGATGTATTTTTGCATGTATAAGAGTGGTACAGATATATAAGTAGTAGTATTTCTGTATATCGATTTGCAAATACTGATGTATTCCTGAGATCTTCCCATGATTTCTATTTCTATTATTTTCGATTCTATTCTTCACCAGATTCACTCTAAAATATATCTGGAATATGTAGAGAATATGGATTAAAGACCAGAATAGAGAATTAAGCTATCAAGACCAGGAATAAATAATAGGGAAAATGAATAATAGAAAAAAAAAACATGCAGTAGAATTAACATTGTTGTAAATTTTCCTTTTTTAAATTCCTAACGTCCATTTGAATGTAATCTTCCACCAAATGTATTTTTAATTGCAATAAAATATCTTTTACAAATATGAGGAGAAAATATCATTCCATTTTTGGCTGTGCCATTGAATAAAATAGAACATAGAAAACCCAACATTGAATAAAAACGTAGAACGTTGAATAAGAACGTAGAAGAAAGACATTTCCATGTTGCATTACTGTGTTATGAAATAGAGCCCTTTTCCTCATTCACAATTCAGCTGGAAAATCTTTTATCGCTGAAAAAAAATTTAATTTGTGTCTGAATCATCATTAAAAACACATTTAGCTACCAAATAGTCAAATATTCTCACTTTTTAATATTTACCACAATAGAAGGCTATTGAAAAAATGATAAGCTAAGTGACAGCTTCATGCAAATAATGCTCATTGTGACTTCACCGTCTTGAGAAAAGTTGGGATGAGAGAGAACCCTATTATTCAAAACTCTGTTCTCCATTATAATATTTCTTGACATTACTGCTCCAATCAATCACAGAAGAATCGGAAAGGATAGATCGGATCCCACCTAAAACTATAGGTCCAACTCATAAATATAATATATATTTATATTTGAATCATTTTTGGCCGGTTGCAAAATGCAAAAACGTCAATCGTAAGGTTGCCCGATTCAATTGAATCTGAATTTCCAGAATGTGTAATGACCTATCTACAAATTTAATATTTAATAGTCTCTTTTTTATCCTTCTTCTTTTTCTTGTAATATCTTCCATCTTCTTATTCATATCATTTCCTACAACTAACACCTTGTTTTCAAGTATTGCTACAATTTTTAAGCTGAATAAATGTTAAACAAAAAAAGAACAAATTCAGAGACAAAATGAATATAAATTATAATGATTTACTTTAATCGCACATATAGTTTGTAAGTATTACCAATCAACCAGTGCCACTTAGATTACTCGGTAGTTTACATTATTTAGTTGCCTATACAAATTATTTTCATTCCTCCGAAGCAATTGCAAGTTTCTTGATTGCATCGCAACTTAGAGAGAGGGGGGGGGGGTATCGCCAGTCCTGTTAAAACCGCAGAAGGTATTAAGTGGTTTTCGGTTATCTAAGGGGAAGGACAACGCGACGGATGAGCCCTATGGTCTGTTCTAAGGGGGGAATAGGTGAAATGAGGTGAGGTGGGGGTGCTAGTGGTTATGAGGGGGGATGCTAGCGGTTGGGGGGTGCTAGTAGTTAGGGGGGGGGGGGTCAGGTGCTTCCTCATCGATGCGATTCAGGAAGGGTTGGTTTAGGTGCAGCACCCGTATCGGTGAATCATCATTTGGCACTGAGGTACGAATTGAATTAGCCGAATAAGCTGTACACCATTGTTTCTCTTTGGGCTAGCTACTCTCTGTGAATGTTAATGTTACTTTTAGGCTTATTCAAATCTGCCCTTAGACGTTTTTATCGCATGATATTTATATTAATTCTTGTACTTTCTGTTGGTCAATGTGTGAAATCATGTTACTTTTTGCTTATGTCGGTAATTCAAATCTGCCCCAGAAGTTTTTATCGTATTTGACACTTTCTGTTGGTTTGTGTGAAATCATCCCAGATTAGGGATTGTAATCAGATCGAAATAATAAAGATGAAAAGCCTCAAAATGAATCAAAATATTAACCTAGATACAATAAATTGTTGTAGAAATAAATTTCCTAGATTCGATTTTGACATTGTAACACCTATCCTTCAGAAAATAATAATCCTTTTCCTGTAAAAAATATATCAATACATCACAAATAAAAAAAGATTAATTGTATTTTTTTAGTTACTGCAGTATCTCATGGGAATTTTTACTTGTAGATTGTCTTTGTAACTTGTAGGATGTTATGAAACAAGCCTTGTCCTTTTTTCTATACGAAATCTACCAAAATCACCAGCTCTACTTTTAGAAACGATGGTAAAAAAATATCACTTTGATATGAAATCTGTCAAATGCACGTTAATAGTCGTTTTTCTCTTAGGAACATCAGTAACTCTTTTTGGGGATTGTGTGGGGGGGGGGGGGGGGATTTTTTGGAAACTGTGGGTAGATATTTTTTGGGAAATGCGGCAGGTGAGCTATGGCAGGTTTGAAGTCCCCCCCGTTGTTTTTTTCTGGCTTTGAAGCTGCACGCATAAGTGCGTGATTGTGCGTGTACGTGCGTGTGTTTTTTTGCCAAGTAACGAAATACACTTGCTGCTAGTTAGTCGGTTTGCGTGTGGAAATGGAATTTGCACAAGTTTGTATTGCTGGCGACATTGTAGGCAGACAGTGGTGGTCGATTTGTCTGTGTTTGTTATGACTGACATTATCCGAAACAATAAACAGCTACTTGCTGTTATCTGTCGACGATACTCTAACGCGCTGGAGAATAAATGATTGAAGGAGGATAGGAAGAAGAATGAGGAGAAAGAGGAAGAAGGGGAATAAGAAGAAAAAAAGAAGCAGGTGAGAAATGGTGCTGATAGCTGATTTCGATCCACTTTAAGAGAACTATTCAATATCTTAAGATATCTTTATAATAATCAATAAACAAAACTTAATTTTATGGTTGGAAAACAATTAATAACAACAAATTGAATAGCTTTTGTTTGCATCCAGCCATAAAAATAAACATGAAAAAAATACAGTGAATAATTTCCCTTGATCACAGAAATTACTGTTAAATGAACTTTTGGTCACTCCCTTACAATAACCTAACTAAAGATGATTAAGAGGAAATTGAATTTAATACCTTTGGAAAAAACACTAAAATAAGCACTTCGTAGTTTTCTGTTTCGGGCGCTATTTTTGAAGCTAGAGATTCGTGAATGGTGACAAATTGTAGATAAATATTGCTAAAATGGTCGTATAACCTCGGAATTTGAATATTACAAACAATTTTTTTATAATTGCATGTCAAAGTTTATAAAAGTTTATCGGCTCATAGAGTAACAGTATAAAATTGCTATTTATTCACTCATTATAGTCCGCAAAACAGCTGATTCCTGCACTATTTTACTTTGCCCCACTCACCTTACTTTGTCGCAATCCAGGTGTGACAACTGTAGGAAAAATTTAATGTGTACTAGTGCTGAAAGTATCTTTGATACACTCGAGGAACAACTTCGCACTCACCTTCAGCTCGTGCGTAATGCACGTAGCAAAGAGCTACTTTGCGCACTAGTTACACAAATAACTATTAACAGAATTCACACTGTATTTCTTTCAAGCACACGAAATTCCATGCTCTAGGTAGTAATTTGGTAGAGGCAAAACTCATAACAAAAAATCTCATTATTCAAGCCCTAACTGCAATATTATTTGGATTCGAAATTATTTCGATAAAATATCAGGTTTATCATGATATGATCAGACATGATTCAATTGGAATTACTGTTAAATGAACTTTTGGTCACTCCCTTATAATAAACTAAAGCTGATTGGACAACTTTTAACAGAATTCACATTTTATTTCTTTCGAGCACACGAAATTCCATGCTGTAGGTAGTAGCTTGTCACAGGCAGAACCCATAACCTAAAATCTCATAATTCAAGCCCTAATTGCTATGGCGATTCCACATTATTCCGATACCATATCAAGTTTTTTTTTTTGTATATGGAGACTCCAGGTTAAAAGACAAGTGACATGGAGAGTATAAGACAAGTCAGATCAACAATTATACACTAGATACCATGATTACTATATCAATTATTTGAGGCGAGGCTTAATTTTGATGTGAAAGGAACTCTTGTACACTATAAAAAGCTTTATCAACTAAATCGTTTTTCAATTGTATTTTAAATATTTCTATATTTTCAAGACTTTTTAAAAACTGCGGTAGCTTATTGTAGAATTTCCAACCAATATAACTAGGTTTTTGTTTGAATAAGCTACTATTGTAACTGACCAAGTGATAGTCTCCTCGGCTTCTTGTATTATAATCGTGTACGTCAAGATTTTGGTTAATATCAATATTTTTTACATATAAATTAGCTTCATACACATATAAGCAGGGTACAGTTAGGAGACCAAGTCTCATGATATGATCAGACACGATTCAATTGGAATTACTGTTAAAATAACTTTTGGTTACTCCCTTACAATAAACTGAAGCTGTACAGTTTTTAACAGAATTTACATTGTATTTCTTTCGAGCACACGAAATTCCATGCGGTAGGTAGTAAAGCTTGGAAAACTCATAACCAAAAATCACATAATTCAAGCCCTAATTGCAATTATTTGAATTTCACATTAATCCGATACAATATCCAGTTTATCATGATGGAATCATATTATTATTATTGGAATCACATGCAAATTTTCTGCAGCATTATTCAAAGTTCATAATCTCCATAAACGAGCAATATCTGTCATTAAAACGGTCTGCAATCATATCAGACTCATAAATCTTCGAAAAAATCGAATAGATGAGTCTGTGCGCAATAATTGAAAAACATTCAGATGATAAAATCTATAGCTATATAGTATATATATAGATAGGATATAGCTATATAGGAGGAGTCAAATGCCAATAGAGAAATTCCCCTAGTAGAAGCAAGAGTGTGACGTCATTCTTAGGGATATTGGAATTAGTGAGCATTCTAGTATGTTTGTTTGCTCTACAGAGCTTTGAAATTGGTTTCTGGAGGTGATGAAATTTCTTCTTTGTATTATTCTTAGATGGCAGTGATTTATACGCAATTACCATATGCAGTAAGGGTGAGGGGAAGGGGTGAAATGAGAAGAGGGGATCTGAAATATCATCAACCCCTCCATTACGTTTTTGACGGCTTGATTGCGAAGGAGGGTGGAATCCGATCCACAGGCTGATTTCGAAAACATTTCTATTCCTTCTGTGTGTCATGTCCTACAAGGAGGGGTGTCTAGCACGAGTGGTAATGTTTCATTGAAATGGCAAAAATATCGTTTTACAGTTGTATTCATTCTCTGGATCACTGATAGATTGTTTATTTGTTGGACGGATTACTTGGGTGAAACAGGTATAGCTTAAAATGCTCTCATGAGATACACGAAATCATTGTTTTTGATAAACTGAATGTTAGTGTCTTGCACTGAAATACAGTATATCACCTAGACATGTAGCAAAGCGCTTTCCAAATTGTTGGTACGTGGTGACGTTCTGTTATCTGGGCTAAAAGTAAAGTTTATAAATTGAATTGCGCTGATTGTAATGCCTGTTACATGGGTCAGACCGGTAGAAGTTTCAAATGTAGAATAAACGAACACATTAGGGATTGGAAAACCCAAAAATGAGACTTAAATTTTGCAGAGCATCTCATTAATAATGGACACAAGTTCAAGGTTGAAGAATATGTTGAATTTCTGCATTTGATTGGCAAAAGCAGACAATTAAACATTTTAGAAGATTTGGAGATAACTAGGTTGGTAAAAAAAGATTCCAATACTAGTTGAAATGATTAAATTTATTTTAACCAATTCAATACAACTAACTTGGTTTCATCATAATCCTGACCTACATTTTAATAACGGAACTTTCGTGTCTTTCTCGTTTGACCTTGACTGAATTTCAGTGACTTTCTATTTTCCAAGTTGAAACGATTCAATTCTAGCCTAATTTACTTGTGTATTGTTTTTCATTGTTACTTTCTAGATGTGCACGGTTTTTAGTTCTTGATTTGATCTGTTCAATCAGAGAGATAAGCTGCGTTCTCGTAGGTCCTGTTCGTAACGGTGACCGAATAGATTGGCCAGCAAAAAAGACACTGTTCTCTGCTGTAAAATCACTTCCCGGTGGTTCGGAACCCACCTAAAACTGTAGGTCCAACTCATCAATCACCATCATCCAACTCATTACCCACGCACAGGTCTCAGACCTATGTGGGCTTCATCCTAAAAAAAAAAAAAAATTCTTATTTTTGCTTGTTGCTCCTCCCACCAGAGGAAGTAACTTGTTATGACCTTCAGCCAATCACAAACCGTCAATGAAGGTCAGTTTATCCCTTAGCCAAGATAGTACCATTCCGTGTTTAGTATATATTATATTAAGCTACTCTGTACATTAGATTTAGTTTGTTTGAGAATGATAGTGGAGTAACATCCGAAACTAGTATCTCACTTTTTTTAATGAATGTGGTTGTGACAACTTCGTCTTATTATTCATTATGGATATCTTCCACAATATCACCTTCACCACTACAAAGAAAAATAAAAAATAACCAGGATCTATCTACAGGCCTAACAAATAAGTATAAACTTAGTACATAGCAATTATTATTCTTTGATTTTATAGTGACAAATCATGCTCGATGCCACTGGAGGCTCATCCTGAGGGAGGCCAATGACCCCACCAATCGTGGTCTTCCATCAGTGGTCACTAGTGAATACCGGCATTATTCCCTTCCATAGTCATCAACAATAAATATGAGATTGCATGCAACGCGATATCAATTTTGATTGGACATTGTTGCCAACAATATCAATAGACGTATACACAAACAATGCTAATGCCAATATTGTTGCAACAATAGACGCTGTAGTTGCTAAAGAGTTGTTTCAATCTGAAACGTGTGGCTACTACCATCTTATTTGTATTCCGTTGATATTCAGTGGTCACTCATGAATGCCCATCGGGAATGAATGGAAGTAACTTTTTCATTTTTGAAAGATTGCTGTCAAATATCTACTTATTAAAAAAAAATCCAAGTCAAATTTATTGACACAAAAAAAAGAATACAAGTTGACAAGAATAAATAAATAATTATATCAGATCATCATTCGACGCAGCAAAGCAGAGCTCAACCATAATTTTATATAATAATTATTTCAAAAGGTTATAGAAACATCACAAAATAATAATAACAATGACAATAACAATAACAAAAATAATAATAATAGTAATAGTAATAAAAACAAATAATATAGAATTGAAGCTTATCAAATATTCTTAATTCAATTATTGAATATGAACGAAGAGAAAAATGTACAAATGATTGGAAAATTGTGGCAAAAAATAATTCAACCAAAAAATAGGAAAATAAATCCAATTGACATAATCAATCCCTCAGTTTTTAAACGTATTTTTTTTTTAATAACAAGTGACAATCTTATATAATCACTTTTCCATGCAATTTATTATCTAGCTATTTCTATTGAAACAATATCATTTTTATAGCCATTGGTGGTCAAAGAAAGTGTTCTGATGAGAATTGTTCTTAGAATTCAAATTATATACATGCTGTACATTAATTGTTCAAATTGAACAGAAAATCATATCATTTCTGTCAATATTCGAAACATACATAAAATAAACTATGTAATATAATTTATATAATATCAAACTGCAGTTTAACCACAATACTACTCTCTATTTCCACTACGTATTATCAATAGGAGCCGTATTCACTATTATTGCAAGATTTATCCATTGATATCCCCTTTTTACACTGAATACAATGAATATCACTGAATACAAAATGATTAAAAATTCGATTTGTGTCAATTAGCTTATATCTAACTAACTTAGTAATTATATCTAAATAAATATAACTAACAAGACCTTAGGTCTCTGGGGACCCCGAGGCATCAAGGAGTAAAATTGGGGGCCCCTTAAGCGTATGACCTTTTCTGCAAGTTTATCTGGGGGCCACGGGACAAGAAATGAATTTGGTTTCCATTTTTTCAGCTTTATGACTTTTGAGCTAGTTTGAGTTCTTTGGAGGGTACAGTCCCGCTATTTATGCCCAATTGTATCAGGTGGTTCGGAAACCACCTAAACTAGTAGGTTCACCATGTTCCCCATAACATGTCTCAAACGATGAGGTGGATCTACCAGGGTCTCCCCACCAATAAAAACCACACGCTTATTTTTTTTTGTAAGAATTTCTCAATTTCCATGAGATGTAAATTCTTGTCTTGTTATGTATGGTTCAGATTGTATTTTTTTCCATCTTACGATTCAAGAAAACTTCCAATACCATGATAACCCCACAGATCACCATGAAAACAACTCAAACAAGCACTTTTTGGCTTCTGTAGCTGAGAAGATGAAATGAAACGAGCCAAGGCAGCAAAATCATCAGCAAATAATCTTCTAACTGGCTGCACAGAGCACAGATGATAGAAGAAGGAAGACTCCTGTCGCTAACGAACCAGAAAAGAATTAGCAGCCAACGATCCACAACCTCAAAAACGTTTCTTACAACCCCTCTCAGACCTAGAAATTGTTATTTTGACACTGTCATGATCGCACCAATCACACAAAAGTCACCCTCACTGGTCAAAAATACCGTTCTTTCTTCTCATTGACCGAACGAAGTGAGGTTTCTCTTTCAAATAAAACATTCTTTTCAATAGGGAAGTGATAGCCGCGAGCCGTAGCAGGTATCTGTTCAATCAGATAGATAAGCTGCGTTCTCGTAGGTCCTGTTTGTAACGGTGACCGATTAGATTGGCCAGCAAAAAAGACACTGTTCTCTGCTGAAAATCACTTCCCGGTGGTTCGGAACCCACCTAAAACTGTAGGTCCAACTCATAAATCACCATCATCCACCTCATTACCCACGCACAGGTCTCAGACCTGTGTGGGCTTCATCCTCAGAAAAAAAAGGAAAAAATATGCAGTACCTTTCCGAGTGTAAATGCCTCAAAATTCTTGTTTTTTCACTCAAAAAAAAAATATTTAAAAAACAATTGAAAAAATATTTAGTTGATAAGCTTTTTATAGTGTACACAAGTTCCTTTCAGATCAAAGTTAAGCCTCACCTCAACTAATTGATATGGTAACTAATGTATAAAAGATTGTATAATTGTTGATCTGACTTTCTCATACTCTGGAGTCTCCAAGACGTACGTAATCTACAGAAAACCTACGTTTTGTAGAACCTTGTTTTGTAGACACATATCTTATTTTTTTCTACTTCATATTAATCATGAAAACATTACAACTCATTGTACCCAGAATAGACAATTTTCTTATTTACTACTTTGCTCTTTTTAAAATTCATTTACAGGTTCTACCAAAGAATAGAGCAGTCATAAGCTCTGGCAGTGGATATAACTTGAGCTACATAAAAGTCAGAAAGCTCCTTTTAAATCAAATTAATAACCCCTTTACAATCATATTCTAGTGAATATTCTACTCTGAATAGAGCAGCTTCGAACCACATCCGGGGAGAAAATTATTTTATTACAAGAGCCCCCATAAAGAACTACTAGCCATTATAAGAAGCAATCAAAAATGCTCGTAGGCCCATTTTAAGCTTAATTCTTGCTACGCACTAGCTAGGAAGCCTCTTTAGAGTCATAAAAATTCCAAGCCTTATCCTCCTGTTTCCATGGTGATTTGACAACTTAACTATGTCTAGACTCGAACTATTTTCAGTCGCTGTGGTCGGGAAAACTTCTCCCCCACCCATGACTTTACAGCGTTTCTTTGTGACAATTACTCTAAAATGCACTGAGCTAGAAACATGAACTTTTGCATCATCAAATCCCGAATACCACGTCAAAAAAGATAATTTTCAATAAATTAAAAATTAATTTTTCCAACACAGGCGTACTTATTCTCACACTTTTATTTTCTTGTAGATACGTCTTGGAGACTCCAGTCAAGGTGTAGAGCCAAGTCAGATCAACAATTATACAATCTTATACACTAGTTGCCATAATTACTATATCAATTATTAGTTGAGGTGAGACTTAATTTTGTTGTGGAAGGAACTCTTGTACACTATGAAAAGCTTGATAAACCTTATATTTTTTCAATTGTATAAAATATTCCTATATTTACAAGACTAAAAACACTGCGGTAGCTTGTTGTAGAGTCTCTTACAAATATAACTAGGTTTATTTTTTAATAAGCTACTATTGTGACTCACCAATAATCTCCTCGGCTTCTTGTATTATAATCGTGTACGTCAAGATTTTGGTTAATATCACTCTTTTTTTAATTTATTAAATACTGTACTAATACAGATAATGGTGCAATACTCAGATACAGTCGATGACGTACTCAGATGCAATAGAGATAGAGAATAATATTTTGGGGAAAATTTTGAAACACTTCTCTAGTACGCGTCTATAACATTCACCAGAGGTCATTCAACATTCAGATCAGAGGTCACGTTTTACTGCTTCCAGCCTAATTTTATAACTAGGGGAAGCAGTGTCCTTCACAAAACTGTTTCTCTAGTTTTGAAAGAAAGTCAGTCTAAAAGAGAATGCAATAGTAAGCGGTCGGTCCTGCTCTTGCTCGGAGATATTTTTGTCAAATCGGTAACGTGAACCAGATCGGGCGGGGCACACGGGGACGAGAGATGAGGCAGGTGAATAATTATGAGATAGATGCTAGATATATGCAGGTAGACAGATAAATTATTGATTATTTGATGCTAATTAGATGAACATAGAGATATAGAATAATAAAAAGATTATTGACATAGATGAATAGAGATGTAGATGAATAGACGCATAGAGATTAATATGAATATTATTATGGTTCACTAGTGATATGAAGAAATAGAGATATATGTAAGGTATTGATAAGATAATGTTGTCAACTGTTGTTTTCTGATAGCTAGAGAGGTTCAGATAGATATCTAGGTATATAGAGATGAATATGATGATATGTTGTTTATTGTTTAGAGAGTTGAGATTAGATTGAGCTAAGTGAGATAGTTGAGTTTACTGAGCTAGCTGAGTATAGATTGTATGAATAGTTTAGATCAGGACAGATAGTTAGATAGTTAGATTTTCTTATGATGGTTGCTGATATGGTTATGATTGATTGTTAGATGACTATTGCCGACTATTGCCATTTGTAGTTTAAATTAAAATAGAATTAAGAGAAACTAGAAAATAGAAGTAGAATTAAGAGCATATTTGTTGTGTGAGCTTGCTCCTGGAGAATATATTCCATTATTGTACATACTCCAACTCTGAGTACTCATTCCAACTCCCGACCTCTGGTTACATAATTGGTGGCAGCGGTGGGATAGGCTGCAACAATGCCTACTGGTGAAGAATCTGATAAAACCCTACCACCAGAGGTCTCAATGGAGTTGGAAAATCTACGGAGCCAAGCAATAGCTCTACAAGACAGAGCCATGCAGGCTGAACAAGAAAGAGCACGATTGGCTTTAGAATTGGACATGAGAAGGAACCTGGATTTGAGTAGACCAGCATTGTCACCTGTCCGCAAAGATCTGTCCCTCCAGAATTTGATCAAAACATTTTCTGGGGAGACTACTGATGGTCAGACTGCCAGAGAGTTTGTGCAGAATATAAAATTGGTGGCACAAACTGGCAATTGGCAGGATACTGATAAAAAACTCATCTGCCGACTGAAGACTACAGGGGCGGCTCTATCCTGTATTGACACTCATCCAGAACTTCTGGAAGAGAATGCTACCTTCCAGGACTACGAACAGGTGTTGCTGGGACGATTTGAAAAGACATGTGATCCAGAGCGGTGGTTGCTAGCACTAAGCAACATTAAACAGCAAGGAGGAGAGAGTGCAAGAGCATATGCAGACAGGTGCCTTACAATTGCATTAAAAGCTATTCCGGTTCCATCTGACCCTCAGGAAGCAACTTGGGCCCGCACTCAGCTGCAGCGCACTGTCCTGGCAGCATTTGTTCAAGGACTCCATGGTCCAGCTGCTGTGACTCTACAAATTCACCCGGCTAAGGATTTGGAGTCTGCCATTGTGGTTGCAGAAAGGGTTGAACAAGCAACCATGCATAAACCAGGAGATATATTTTCAGTTATCTATGGCAGACCACCTGACCTCCCAGAACAATCCCACATTAATGCCCTGCAGCAACAGCAGCCTCCTCAACAGGCTCTAACAAGACAATTTAGGGGCTGCTTTGCATGTGGAGGTCAAGGCCACTTTGCTAGGGAATGTGCTAGTCGGCGTAAGAATGAGGCAGCTCAAGGCAACAGGCAATCCATTGAAAGTAAGAATGAGTTGAGGGGAAAGATTCAACCATCACAAAGATTCTGTTTTGTTTGTGGAGATCCTGGTCACCTCTCATTTGCTTGTGCCCATAGAGTAAAACAGCAATATCAAGGCAGAGGCAGATCTGAGTGGCCACTCCCCTCCAGTCAAGATAAGAATGAGTGGACCCCAAACGACAAGGGGCCGGGAGCCTCCCAGCAGCCCGGCCACCAGAACTAGAGGGGTTACAAAAGAGAGTCCCCAGTGTATCATCAACAGAGGGCAGATTGCATCTGAAGGTGAAAATTAATGGTGTTAATAAGAGATTGCTAGTAGACACTGGGGCTGAAATAAGCATCCTTAAGGAGGCCATTTCAGGGGTTCCACTGAAGGCCAGAGGAGTACAAGCACGAGGAGTGACAGGAGCAGCCATTGGTGTGCAAGGCTCTCAACAAGTTTTGTGTGAGATAGAACATTTAAAGATCCAACATACATTTGTAGTGGCTACAGTGGACTTATCAGAAGATGGACTGATTGGCTGGGACCTTCTCCACAAACTTGGAGCGGTCATTGATGTTTGTCACCAGGGTGTGACCTTCCAAGGAGTGCAGGATGAGGTGGGCATGTGTAGAGAGGAATGTAGTGGATTAGTGAATAGTGTTGAGGAAGGGCAGTGCTGTAGGGAACAGCAAGGTCAGGGACCAGCTGCCTTTCACCCTGAAGGGGGTAGCCAGAGGCAGTGCTGTCGGGAACAGCAAGGTCAGGGACCAGCTGCCTTTCACCCAGAAAGGGGTTGCCAGAGGCAGTGCTGTCGGGAACAGCAAGGTCAGGGACCAGCTGCCTTTCACCCAGAAAGGGGTTGCCAGAGGCAGTGCTGTCGGGAACAGCAAGGTCAGGGACCAGCTGCCTTTCACCCAGGAGGGGGTTGCCAGAGGCAGTGCTGTCGGGAACAGCAAGGTCAGGGACCAGCTGCCTTTCACCCAGAAGGGGGCTACCAGAGGCAATACTGTCAGGAGCAATGTCAGGTGCAAGAGAAAACCGGAGAAAGAGTAGAGGCAGAAACCAATAGAACTAATGTGATGGAACTGGATAAGTCCACTTTTGATGTGTATGCACTCAAACACCTGAGTGTTCCAGCCTATTCTGAGGTTTTGGTGGAAGTGTCAACTCATCAGGGTATCAACAATGAGAATGTATTGATTGAGCCAGCACCATCTCCATCAGGACTACGGGCAGGGAGGAGCATCCATAGGCCACACCATGGAAAAACAGTCATGAGTGTTGTGAATTTGACTCAGGCTCCCATAACTATCCACCGAAAGCAACATATGGGATGGGCAGAGTTTATCCAGGGTGAAGATCAAGGAATCAAAGTAGCTACAGTGACCAGTTTTTCCACAGAGGAAAAGAAAAAGTTTGAACACAAAATGAAGGATAAGCTACAACATCTAACATCAAATGATGCCAAGACTCTGGCTGAAGTACTACAGCGCTTTGCATCAGTGTTTGAAGAGCCTGGACCTGAGGGATGTAGTGTGGAAGTAAAACATCATATTCCTACCTCTGACACTAGACCAATCACCAAACGACCCTACAGAGTACCCTATCATTTGCGTCCTGTAGTGGAAGAGCACCTGGCAGAAATGTTGAATAAAGGAATTATTGTTCCCTCAACAAGTCCCTGGAGTGCACCAGTGGTCCTAGTGAGGAAGAAATCCACTGATGGTAGTGTGAAGTATCGATTTTGCACTGACTTCAGAGCTCTCAATGAAGTCACAAAGGCAGATGCTTACCCATTACCCCTGATTCACGAGACACTTGAGAGTTTGGGTAATTGTCAGTACTTCTCTACATTGGACCTACATAGTGGATATCATCAAATCCAGGTAGCAGAAGAAGATCAAGAGAAAACTGCCTTTACTACAGTGGGAGGACACTTTGAATACAAACGCATGGCTTTTGGGTTAACAGGGGCTCCTGCAACATTCCAGCGCCTAATGGATAACCTTTTAGCTGAGATCAAAGGAGCAGAGTGCTTGGTCTACTTGGATGATGTTGTTGTTTACAGTACCTCTATTGAACAACATGCAACCCGCCTGAGTCATGTGCTGGAGATCTTTGAAAGGGCCAACCTCAAAGCAAATCTAGATAAATGTAATTTTGCAAAGAATACAGTGCAATATCTAGGACATTTGGTCACTTCAGAAGGTGTCAAACCAGACCCCCTAAAGATTGAAGCTGTCAGCAACTTCCCTCAACCAAACAATGTGCGTGAGATGAGAGGGTTGCTGGGCTTGTTTGGCTATTACAGAAGGTTTGTTCCAAACTTTGCCCAGATAGCTCAACCATTGACAAAACTCACCAAGAAAGAGGAGCCATTTGAATGGGGACCTGGACAAGAAAAGGCATTTCTGGAGCTGAAGGAGATCCTGTGTTCAGAAAGAGTACTTATCTTCCCAGATTTTACAAAACCCTTCATCTTAGCTACTGATGCATCTGGGAAAGCAATAGGAGCAGTTCTCTCACAGGAAACTGATGAGGGTGAAAGACCTGTTGCATATGGCAGCCGACAGCTTAACTCTGCTGAAAGGAATTATTCCACCACTGAGAGGGAACTTCTTGCGGTGGTATGGGCAACTAGACATTTCCGCTGTTATCTATTGGGGCATAAATTTACCCTGGTTACTGATCATGCAGCACTGCAGTGGATGCTAAGCCTACGTGACCCATCATCTAGACTCACCAAATGGGCATTGCGACTGGAAGAATTTGACTATACAGTAGTACACAAACCTGGGAAACAACACACCAATGCAGATGCACTGAGCCGTGCAGTAACATCAGTGACCATTGATGGGCACACTAAGCAAGAACTTGCATTATTTCAAGAAGAGGATGAGTGGTGTATGGAGATATTAGAGAATGGGAAGGGCATCAAGAAGCAAGGAATTATCTACTGGTTGGAGGGAAAGGAAGACATCACCCAGTGGCGACTGGCAGTACCAAACAAACTGAAGCAGGTGGTCTTGGAAGAGTGTCATGATGCTCCTTGGGCTGGGCACCCAGGAGTCCAAAGAACACTACTTAGGGTGAAGCAGCGATATTACTGGCCAGGGTTGTTAAAGGATGTCAGTGACTATGTCAAAGCATGTCATAGTTGTGCCCAAAGGAAAACCCCTTCATCTTTGAGGGTACCATTGGAGATGGCCTTTGAACCCAGTTATCCAATGGAGCTGGTATCCATGGATGTTGTTGGTCCACTACCAACCAGCTCAGAAGGAAACCGCTATTATGTAAGTTTTATTGATCACTTCACCAGGCTGGCAGAAGCAATACCACTCCAGGACCAGACTGCAGAATCTATTGCCAAAGCATTCATATGCCAGATCATCACACGGCATGGTGTTCCAACTCGCTTGATGACAGATCAAGGACGGAATTTTCTATCAAATCTGTTTGTTGAAGTCTGCAGACAGTTGGGTATAAAGAAGATCCAAACAACAGCCTACCATCCTGAAGGAAATGGAAGGGTAGAGCGACTCCACCATACCCTTAATGCATCAATGGCACATTTTGTAGAGTGTGATGGTAGAGACTGGGACCGCTGGCTGCCATATGCCTTGATGGCATACAACTCCATACCCCACTCATCAACTGGTTACTCACCATTCTATTTGAACACAGGGCATGAAATGATACTCCCTGCTAGTTGGCCAATACCAGCTGAATTAGTTGGACATCCAGTGGAGAAGCATCTGCAGTTGCTGAAGAAGAGACTTTCCAAGGCCTATCAAGAAGCCATTCAAAACTCTACTGAAGCTGCAGAAAAACGGTTTCATACTGCAAATAAAGGGCGAAAGGCCAGAGAGTTTCAGGTTGGTGATAAAGTGTATTTGCATAACCCAGCTGTAAAACCAGGACAGTCTACCAAGTTCCATCTGCCATGGACTGGTCCCCATCAAATCATCCATAGAATGTCTCCTGTTAACTACATGCTGGCTATGCCTGATGGCCGACAGATGAATGTTCACATAAACCGGATGAAGCCATGTCATCAGAAGCTGGAACTAAAAAGAGATGAAGATAGGACTAGTCAGCCCTTACATCAGGACCATCCAATTATTGGGCAGGATGATAAGCAATCAGAAGAGATTATTGAGGAAGATATAGAGGAGCCCTACCTCACAGCTCTGGAATGGGAGGAAGAAGAGCCCTACAACAATCAAGAATGGGAGGAAGAAGCACCAGTACCCATCATAGACAACCCAATAGATGATGAAGAGGAAGCTGAATTCTCTGAGGGGGAGGTATTTGATCTCCCTAGTCCTGACATTCAAGTAGATGATGCTAGAGATCTAACCTATGATCCAGAAGAACCTGAACCAGCATCAACAAGAAGGTCCCCGTATCTACTTAGGAGCCATTCCAGAACTCTCACTTAACTGTCCAATGAACTGACAATTTGCCTCTGGATTGAGTAGGGGGTGGTTGTTGGGGACTTGGGCAGGGACAGTGATGCTATGGCACAATAGTTTCATAAGCTAGCTTGTAAGAAAGAGATCATGTTAGACTTAAATTATACCATCACTATTCATATCCTACTGACAACTTGTAGGCCTCATCTCTCTCATGATAGACAATAGCAAGTTTTAGTTCCCATGCCAGTACAATCAGCTACCCATATCCACTCCATTGATGACAACCTGTCCAAGCTGACTCAGTAGCAGCCATGTGACATCATGGGCAGCTGCAACCACCACCACAGGGCATCATGGGAAGCCACAACCACAGATGACCAGGGACGTCCTCCACCAGAAGCCAGTAGTGTCTGGGCCAGCCAGTGTCTGCTGGGCAGAAATGGCTCAGCAGATCCAGGAAGCAGCAATCAATCAGCCGATCCAGGATGCAGCAATCAATCAGCCAATCCAGGATGCAACAATGGATCAATTGGCATATTCAAGAGGCAGCAAATATGTGGGAGATGCTTGCAAAGTGTCAGTGAAGAGTGTCAAGTGCAAAAGTGCGTCATAGGGAACCCCATGCTTCTTTTTTAAAGGTGGGGGGAGTGTAATGGTGTATGTGTGTGTGAACTATTGAATGTTGTCATTTGTTTTGTTAGATTAAGGATATCATCTTAGTTTGGAGTCTGGGGCTGTAGCTGCCCGGCTCTCTGCTGTGCTCTCTCAATTCCCTCGTGCCATGCCTTCTCTGTCTTCACCAGCTCTCCTAATTCAAAGACCAGTGGCTAGATCAGAGGTCACGTTTTACTGCTTCCAGCCTAATTTTATAACTAGGGGAAGCAGTGTCCTTCACAAAACTGTTTCTCTAGTTTTGAAAGAAAGTCAGTCTAAAAGAGAATGCAATAGTAAGCGGTCGGTCCTGCTCTTGCTCGGAGATATTTTTGTCAAATCGGTAACGTGAACCAGATCGGGCAGGGCACACGGGGACGAGAGATGAGGCAGGTGAATAATTATGAGATAGATGCTAGATATATGCAGGTAGACAGATAAATTATTGATTATTTGATGCTAATTAGATGAACATAGAGATATAGAATAATAAAAAGATTATTGACATAGATGAATAGAGATGTAGATGAATAGACGCATAGAGATTAATATGAATATTATTATGGTTCACTAGTGATATGAAGAAATAGAGATATATGTAAGGTATTGATAAGATAATGTTGTCAACTGTTGTTTTCTGATAGCTAGAGAGGTTCAGATAGATATCTAGGTATATAGAGATGAATATGATGATATGTTGTTTATTGTTTAGAGAGTTGAGATTAGATTGAGCTAAGTGAGATAGTTGAGTTTACTGAGCTAGCTGAGTATAGATTGTATGAATAGTTTAGATCAGGACAGATAGTTAGATAGTTAGATTTTCTTATGATGGTTGCTGATATGGTTATGATTGATTGTTAGATGACTATTGCCGACTATTGCCATTTGTAGTTTAAATTAAAATAGAATTAAGAGAAACTAGAAAATAGAAGTAGAATTAAGAGCATATTTGTTGTGTGAGCTTGCTCCTGGAGAATATATTCCATTATTGTACATACTCCAACTCTGAGTACTCATTCCAACTCCCGACCTCTGGTTACATTACATTACCAAATTTAGAATTTTATGGAACATAAAATTTAATTAAATTGAATTATTCAATTTAGAAATTTCTTTGCACCCCTGGCGGCAGGCTGACGAAGCTTCTTTTCAGAAGTGAAATGCATTCCTCAAGCATCTCCAGTATATGTGAGTAAAACGTTATTTAAAAGTGAAATACAGTGTCAGTTTTAATATTAGATTGTTCATTAAATATTTCGTCATGGAAAACATCACAAATTTATTGTGACAAAATAAAAATGAATGTGAAGGAGCAACAGACTCAAGTCCAAAACTGCTCTCTTTACAAATTTTGAATATGGTACCATTGTCCAAAGCAATACTTTTGAGGAAAGGTTTCAAGTATTTTAAATCACTTCAAGTCTTAAGGTCCCTAAGCTGAACATGTATAACAAATTCAGATTTTCGTGCATGTAGACGAAAATAATTGTTCAGTTTTCAAAATACACTAGTTTTAGGCCTATTTTTGGGGAAGTTTTTAAAATACTATTCTCAGGATCTTGTCTAGGGCGTTAACTGAACATGTGTACCATATTTCATATTTTTTAGCTGAATAGTTCTCGATAACGATGATGAGTCAATTTATCAGTCACTGGGATTCGGCTTTTACATACTTCACTGTAAAAAAGAAATCTACTTTTGAATTTTCAAATTTGAAAACAGTGAATTTATTTAAAAAAGACAATTTCATTCACTTTATACACTAAACTGCAGTACAGTACACAAAAGAGTACAGAAAATAAATAATTAGAATTACAACACACTTATGAATAAATATAAAATATCTATAGAAAATCCACTTTTATTTTTGTAGCAAATCTAATTTATATTAAACTTCAGTATAGTATAGTGAGTACACAATAGGCTAAAGAAAATGAGGAATTAGATTCACAACACACTTATGAACAAATATGAAGACCCACCTCTCTGTAGCAACTTCTTTATAAATAAACGCAATAAAACAAACATTGTAAGACTTGAAGAACTACCTGAATGGAAGAAATATGAAGAAATAAACAGTATGAATGAAATAGTGCAGCAAGAAAACGCGGACGACAGAGTTATTTAGGAGCGCGGAAGTGTGGATGAGACGAAACGAAAGAGACGTTAGAATGAGAGAAAAACAAAATAGAATGATGAAAAAGATAAGAAGAGATGGGAAATGGAAAGAGATATGAAAGAGAAACAAAAATAATGGAAGGGGCCGGTGTTATTACAAGAGTATATCTGCCCGTCGGGGGCAATTCTAGAGGCTTCCTACAAGCGCGAGTCGTGGGTCGCGCTCTCTCTCAGTTTCTCTCTCACACACTCTCTCCTTCTCATTCTCTCTCTCACACACTCTCTCTCCTCCTTCTCTTTCTCACTCACACACTCCCTCTCTGCACCGTCTCTTTCTCACACACTCTCTCTCCTCCTACTCTCTCGCATGCTCTCTCTCACCCACTCACTCACTCTCAGCTTCGGCTCCGGCCAGGGAGGCTTCCGTGTTTTCGAAATATAGACACAGGGGCAGAGTTCTGATGCTGAGTTCTCCTGGAAATAATAAAAATCCCACCAGAAACCAGCCAACCAACTTGCAAGCACTGCACTTTTCCAAGTCAAGTGAGAGTTGAAAGTGAAATGAACAAGTTCAGGTAAACTTAGAGGGTGAATGAAGGAGGCAGAAATAAAAGTGGGAGGAGGAGAGGAGAGGAGGAGGAGGAGGAGGAGGAGGAGGAGGAGGTGAAGCAGAAGAAGAAATATAAATTGGATTGAGGTAAGAAAGAAGTGGAGGAAGAAAAGAGAAAAACGAAGACGAGGTAAAAGGGAAGAAGGAGGAAAAGAAAAGGAAGACAAAGAAATGGAAGATATAGAAGAAAAGGAAGATATACATAAAGAGAAAGAAGTTGTATGGGAAGAAAAAGAATATAAAAAAGGGGGAAGAAAGAAAAACAAGACTATAAGATGAACAATAAAAGAAGTAGAAGAAGGAGAAGGATGAGAAGGAGGAGGATGAGGAGAAGGATGAGGAGGAGGAGGAGGAGGAGGATAGTAAGTGGGAGATGAAGAGTACGAATAAAAAGGTGGAGTACGATAAAAAGAGAAGGAAGACTAGGGAAGAAAAATGAAAGGAAAAACGAGACAAAAGGAAGAAGTAAAAGATGGAAAAACGAAGTAGATGATGGAGAAGTGAGTAAGAGAATGAAGTAGAGGAAGAATAGAGAGAATAGATGAGGAAATAAAAGGAAACGACAGGAAGATGATTTTGAAGAAGGAAAAACGAATATTATGGATAACCAGGAAAAAGAATGAAGTTAGTAGAGAACGAATAGACTGAAGAAGAAATAGAATAAGTGGGAAAAAGAGGATCCGGAAGAGCGTCGAGAAGAAAGACAGACAAGAAAAGAAGAATAAAAAAGGAGAGGAAGAAAACATGTTTTGGGGAGAGAGGATGAGAAAAATTAAATGGAGAATAAAAGGTTGGTGAAGAAGGCCGAGAGGTGTGGAGATGAAAAAATAGAATCAGAGAAGGAGGAGAAAATGAAGAAGAAAAATAGGAAGGTAGAAGAAGGAAGAAGAAAAATTAAATGGTAGGAAAAGAAGAAGAAGTAGGAGGAGGAGGAGGAGGAGGAGGAAGAAGAAGAGGAAGAAAATAGGAAAATAAGAAGAATAATTAGAAGGCAGGAGAAAAATAAGAGGGTGGAAAAATAAGAAGAATAATTAGTAGGTAGGAAAAGAAGAAGAAGAATAAGAGGGTAGAAAAAGAAGAAGAAGAAGGTAGGAAGAGAAGAAAAATAAGAAGAAGAATAAGAAGGTAGGAAAAGAAGATGAAGAAAAATAAAAAGGTAAGAAAAATAAAAAGGTAAGAAAAATAAAAAGGTAAGAAAAATAAAAAGGTAAGAAAAATAAAAAGGTAGAAAAAGAAAATAGACGAAGAAAAATAAGGAGGTGGAAAAGAAAATAGAAGATGAAGAAAAAGAAGAACACGAAAGTAGAAATACCTTGAGGAGAGGAAGTGGTAGAAGAGGAAGAAGTCAGAGTTGCTAAAGATGGAGCACACAAACGAGAAGGAGAAAGAGAAACATAGAGAGAGAGAGAGGCCAAAATAGATGGGGAATGGGATGGAGATGTTGGTGATTTGGGAGGCAAGCACACACACCAACTGACTACTAACCTTCAACTTAGGACTCAGCACTCACCCCTGAAACAACAAGCACCTCGCTCTGCTGAGGTGGCCAGTGTTCATTTTGTACTCTGGCAAAGCAAAGCAAAGCAATGTGCAAGTTTAGTGAAGATGCAAGTGCCACTTCAAATGAAGTTACCGCTGTCTTCTTCCAACATCGCTTACCGCTCTGAAGGGTCCTGAGTGCAGTTTTAACAGCGACTGTGTGTCACTTTTGCAAATATTCACTGCTCTGATTTCACTTGAACTGTATTTGACACGGGTGAAGATCGTTTTGGAAAAATAATCAAATCGAAAAATAACTGTACAAAATGGTTTGTTTACTATAGCAACGAGATAGTATTTTTTGGAATTAAATTCCTGGATTTCTTGTTCCATGACGAACTGCGTTGTTAATATTAACTTTTCATGTGAAATTTAACGACATGCAGTCAAATATTTGTTAAGAATAAGTATAATAACTCACTTAAACTGGCCGAGTACTTTCGAATCTATGAGATCCATCATCAGAGGCTCCTAGATCATCATGTAAGATTTTTGGTTAGAAGTGTTGTGGTTTACCATATCATTCAAACTGGACACACTTTTACCGACATCAGTACCAACCTACACATTCTACACATAAAATCTAAAGGACACGAACTCAACACCTTGGAACAATTTGAAATATACAAACACACCACACACAATAAACAAAACATTCTCAATGAACAACTAAATTTTAAATCTCACAAACTTTTTGATCATATTTTACAAAAACCACAACACTTCTAACCAAAAATCTGACATGATGATCTAGGAGCCTCTGATGATGGATCTCATAGATTCGAAAGTACTCGGCCAGTTTAAGTGAGTTATTATACTTATTCTTAACAAATATTTGACTGCATGTCGTTAAATTTCACATGAAAAGTTAGTATTTTTTGGCTTGAAAGTTTCCATCAAAATTTGATATTATTTACTGTTTTTAGTGTTTCGTTTTGAGTGAACTTTCAAATTAATTGCCTTCAAGTGAAAAGGAATAATTTAATAATTTTTCGAGTGGAGTATTTTGGTAAATCTAAATTTTCAACATTAAAATTAACCTCAATGTTTTGGACAAAATAACATATATGCAAAATTTGTGAAGAGAGCAGTTTTGGACTTGAGTCTGTTGCGCCTTCACATTCATTGTAATTTTGTCACAATAAATAATAAAATAAATAAAAATGTTACAAGTCTTGTGAACCTCCTAGATCTACTTTCCCCTAAATTAATCTGCCGTGGTATTCAAGCGATCGTGAAGTTCAGTTACGAGTCTCAATATTGGGCTTGGATGGGTGACCAAACTGCGATGACTTGATGCTATCAGATTTATTATCACTCACCCGGTAGTTCGGAATCCACCTAAAACTGCAGGTCCACCATAACATGGCTGAAACTTCTCTTTTTTTGGCTGAAGCTTCTCTTTTTTTTAAATGGTTTTTATTGGTGGGGAGACCCTTACGGGTCTCCCCACCAATAAAAACCATTTAATAAGTTGGTGCGACCGACCGGTCTTCTAATATTACAATTAAACTGCTAGACAGACAAAAACAACAATTTGGACTTCACACAAAATAAGAAATTATACAATAAGATTACCATTTAACATAGGTGCCTTACTTGAATTGAATTCTTCTCAAATTAAATGAAGCTTCTCTTTTTTTTAAATGGTTTTTATTGGTGGGGAGACCCTTACACCTATGTTAAATGGTAATCTTATTGTATAATTTCTTATTTTGTGTGAAGTCCAAATTGTTGTTTTTGTCTGTCTAGCAGTTTAATTGTAATATTAGAAGACCGGTCGGTCGCACCAACTTATCTCTTCAGTTCTCTATTTTAAGGAATACGTTTTTTGCATACCATCCCACACAGGCTAAGCCTTGGAATGCTTTTTCATTTATCAATCTTTGGAAAAGAATCTTATTCTATGGTTATATCGTATAATATATTTAATTTGTAATTATAATAAGAGAATGTTTTCTGTCTATTGTGCGATGTTCTTGTGGATGAATAAATTTATTTCAAGTTAATATTAACAACGCAGTTCGTCATGGAACAAGAAATACAGGAATTTATTTCATTTTCGTTGTCATAAAGGAATCTACTGTAGTTTTAATATTATAACTTAGCAGCAGTTGGGTTCAGATGTAGCAAGTCATCCCCTCTTCTACACGCTGCCAAGTTAAATGAATACTACAGTAACAAATTTTATGATAAATGAGAATTTATATTCATCTATTTTATAAACATACATAAATTCATATCATGGTAATCCTCCAAACATTCATGTAGAAGTTGAAAAACATCAATTCTTTTTGTCATAAGGGAATCCGACAAATTTTCAAATCCAATAAGGTACTGCATGTCATAAGCATTGAGCCCCAACTACTTGTTCGATTCCTAGTATCACAAATACGAAAATATAAACCTGATAAGGCGAGAATAGGAAATTTTCGTTCTTCGCGCCCTCCGCTAGCTTTTCCCCTAAGCCACTGAGAATTTCCCAGCTACGCGTTGTCAGCCACGCCAACATACTGATACAATTAGGTTAGGTTCCCCTTCCCCACTACCGTCCCGCCCGCCCCAACGCGTTAGGCCGGCGGGCAGCGATGAGTCACCAGCTACTCCTCCCCTCACTTCGTCTATCGTGTTGCCATAGCAACCAAGAAGACATTTCGCCTATACTACTGCTTTCTTCTTCTAGAAAGGGTGCGTGAAAGCGTGCCCTACCTGTTACCCCCATCCCTTAGGGTCCTGTATGGTGCGGGGGAAATTTCTTTGGGGCTATGGGGCCCTACAACCCCTGACTTTTCTCGAAATTCGCTGCCGAAGAGAGAAAAAGGAAAGATCGTTACCGTGTGCATCGCACAGCTACAAGATAGCCGAGAGATGTCGGTGTGAGTTAGGCAAAAGGGAAAGCGCCTTCCGGTAAGCAAGTGTGATTGGAAGCCAGAAACTTCTATTCATTCGACTACACTTTGTCCACAACTTTTGTGTTACTTACATCTCATAGAGATTAAAAGGAAGGAGCACAAACGGACTACAAATGAAAAAATGTGAACCTAGAATAGGGATGTAGATTAAGGGAAAATATCAAATATAAATTAAGGAAGTGAATTAAATTTCTACGTAACAAACTTCATAATATTGAAAACCTCTCCGAAAAGAATTTTCTATGATGTCCTTGAGATTCAAATCTTGGCGAGATGCTGATCTCTCATTTACGAATACCTATCTAAAACAAGTTCTTTATAATGTCACTTAGCATTGAAATCTTGGCAAAACAAACTCTCATTTACTTCAAAATATTGAAAACCTCTCCGAAAAGAATTTCGATGATGTCCTTGACATTCAAATCTTGGCGAGATGATCTATCATTTACGGATACCTATCCAAAACAAATTTTTTATAATGTCACAGCATTGAAATCTTGACAAAAAATCTCATAGACAAACAAACCTTGACATTGCAATCTTGGCGAAATGACTTCTCGTTAACGAATACCTCCCTAGAACGAATCTTTTGGCTAGAAAATTGATTTCGTTATACAGAAATTCAACTGTATTTGCAATAGAAGGAACAGAATCTACAAGCCGTTCAAATATGATGACATCATTTGCCATAGAGCACGAGCTTAAAGCAATGTTTTCATCAATGGATTCAAAAGCACTTGCAACTATATAAACCCTATGTTTTTATGTTTTTATGTTTCTATGTTACTTGCTGCGTGTAGCATGTGACAAATCTACTAAACTTTTTAGCAACATAACGAAAAAAGTTTAAATTTATTTTTAAAATGTATTATTTTTCAAAAATGTACCATTAACTTCGAATTTGTAACACCTGCTGGAGGTATAAGCTCTACCGAAATTAGTGTCTCGCATAGGTTGGTGGTGAGAGTGTTTTGTTAAAGTACAGTAACTGGAACACAGATATAGCAAATAAAAGATGTAGCCTGAAATAAAAGATAGTAAATTTAAGTCATTTCGAGATACTTGATCAGCAAAAATTGAGGGCAGCTAAGAAATTTGACGAGCAGACAGTAACCAGAAAAAAGTAAAAACAAGCTATATTGAATTTGAAAAAATTCGGTTGAGAAAATAGTGCAAACCGAAACTACCATACTGAAAAAATATAAAAAGATGGCAGTTAAATATAAAGATGGCAGTTAAATATAAAGATGGCGTTTTTTTTTCTTTTTTTTTCAGAGGATGAATCCCACATAGGTCTGATACCTGTGCGTGCGTAATGAATTGGATGGTGGTGATTGATGAATTGGAACTACAGTTTTAGGTGGGTTTCGAACCACCGAGAAGTGATTTTACATCAGAGAACAGAGTTTTTTTAAAGTAGAATATAAAGATGGCAGCTGAATTGTGATTGAAGAGACACGGATCTAAAACAATGCAGATATTTACAACCACATTCTTTATTTTGAGTTATACAACTTCGCTCACAGAAATTAAGTTAACTAGAACTATCATTCGATTCATGAAATATCAAAATGTTAAAAATATTATGCATTAAAAAAAGGTCTTATTATTATTGGTGCTTTATTCGCATTAAAAAAGAGGTGCTTATTCACAGCAAGAATCCCAGTAGGATGTCACTTCCAATTCCATTGGTTATTCGATGAGAATACCAACTTATTATTTCATCCTTCAACAATTCGACTCTGGACAATAAAGTTATGAAGCTCAATGACAAGAAACTTCCATCACAATCAACAACTTCAACAATATGAATGCAGCGACCTTCCGTTAACAATGACCAATTCACTAGCACACACACCCTACAATTGTTTATGACCTCCCCTCCCCCTCCCATCATTCCCCTCCTTTCCCGCGACACCCACCCGTTTTCAAAAACCAATTTCAGATCTCTAATCAAAGATCAGAGAGGAGAACCATTTGAAATGCTAAGCACCCTGTGTGTGGGGGATAAGGATAAACAAAACTGGATCTCCTGGTCCCTCCTAGTCACCCCTGGTACCTCCTGGTCGCCCCTGCCCTGTCCCTGAATTACCAAAGTGACGAGTTCATTACCGCACGCCTCTGTACATGATGCGCCACACCCTGAGCCACTTGTGGACATCCCTCCCCTTCTAAACTCCTCCCAGGATTTAAAATTAATCCTAGGATTAAATCCGTTGGAGAGGCCACGCGTTCCAGGACATGCAGTCAGTCTCGTTACAACGATGAATGGTTTACTCAGATTACATTAGTAAGCTCTTCTGCAATATAATAATAATGCTGCCTGAGTGTCCACTGCACCATGAACCTGTGAGCTCAAACTCTAGCCCTATGTTTGGGACACAAAGACTTGGCCTGCCTGATCCTGTTCCATGGTCACTATTCCTATTCTTCCCATTATCCTTCCCTTTCTACATTCGCTTCCTTCAAAACTGAAGATGGTTCTTGAAAGCTTCCTGTTATTTGTGCAAGATTCCTGAAATCCTATTTTAGTATCGTTTTCAGTGTTGACATGGCTTGCTTGTATAAATAGCATGTGCATCAATTAAATTAATGTGAGGATTGGAAATTTGTGACATCAGTATCATTTGTACATAATTCTAAGTAATTTAGTCATGAATTTTATCATGTTCGATATTACAATTCGTTTTGAACCGCATTCATTCTTGATTGATGTTGAAATGTGTGGAAGAATGAGATCATTGTTGAAAAATTTTAAATAAAATAACTAGGAGACTAGCAATCAGCGCTAGCATTGCTGTAACTGATAATGGAGAAAGGTACCTTAAGCATGCCTAATACTGACTTTTAGCATATTTTAATATGATAACGGTACCTTATCTTGGCTCAGTATTAGGGAAAGAATTGAAAAAGAACGGTTTTGATGAAGCTTTTCAAACCAAACCTATTTTAAAGTTTGTTTGGGTGTAGTAAAATATAAAATTTATATTTGGGATAAAAGTGGAGTTTTATCATTTAATTGCCTGTTATGTGGGTCAGACTGGTAGAAATTTCAAATGTAGAATAAATGCACATATTAGGGATTGGAAACCCCAAAAAGGAGACTCAAATTTTGCAGGGCATCTCATTAATAATAATGGACACAAATTCAAGGCTGAAGAAAATGTTGAATTTCTGCATTTGATAGGCAAAGGCAGACAATTGAACATTTTAGAAGCTTTGGAGATAACTAGGTTGGTAAAAAACGATTCCAATACTAGTTTAAGTGATCAAATTTATTTTAATAAAATAAAATAAAATCATTGCTTCATAGCAAAAAATGGCAATATTTTTGTATTTGACAAGACGATAAGTTTTGTTCATTTAGCAGAAGAACTAAACAAAACATATAGTGTAGCTTCATTTACCTATTAGCCCCTGAAGTGTGTATGTGGTTACATTATCTGTAGCCCATTCAATCAGTGTACTACCCGTATCAGTGACAGCTCAATACAAACAGAGACACATCAATTGATGCATACACGAGTGAGGCATTAATAATTGACCCGACGGAATGAAATGGCCTACTTGTCAATTAATCAACAGCTCTGATTACACAGAGAGGCACACAGAACTCAACTGAATTGCACTCAGGTACTATAATGAGCATAATTGCGCTAATTTCAGTTCGCTTTGAGTACTTGAATCAATTTGCAAAGAGCCTGGAGCGGAAATATTCTGTTGACAAGCGTATAACGTCAATCAATTTTGATAGGTCCTGTTACAATCAAGTATTATACGATTTTCATTTTCAACTCTGTCCTGTTACAATTGAATATTGTAGTTCTCGAATTTTCCACCTGGATGCTGTTGGTATAATTTACAACACAAGTAAAGTAAGTGTATAGGTCGACCCATAACATTATTATCATACTCTCTTGACCCACGCACAAGTTTCAGTCTCACGTTGACATAATCGGCACAAAAAAAACAGTTTTGTGAACAAAATTCAGATAAATCTTAACTCAAAAAATAAAATAAAATTATAGGAAACTAAATTAAAATTAATTGAGAGTGATATTGTAGCAGATGTGGTACTGGCAACTCAATACCTATTCCCATATTTTACTTCTAGCATGAAAATTAAATTTCTAAGTATATATTTTGTATTTCAGCATCATTTTTAATTTTATCATCATATCAATCATCATTAGATCATAAATCATCAAATTTTAACATCAATATAATATCATTGCCATATTTACTAATGCACAGTTCTCGAACCTATGTGAGCCTTTTTTCCTCCTAAAAAAGTGCAGCCTACGTAATAATAATTTAATATTGAAATAGATGCTTTACTAAACTGAAAATACACGAACACAATTATTATCACTTCAGCTTAGCTAGAATTCCAGTGAAGGAATTTTTTTAGAGTTGAATTCTCATTTTTCGTCTTACTTGTTTTGAAGAGTATTACTTGTGCTACTTCAACATATCTAAAAACTCTAAAGAAATATCTATCTCCCTCCCTACTCTCACATCCCTTGCCCCCTTTGAAGAGATTTATCCAATGTATATTTTAAGAAATCCTCATTATAATTTCTTTTTTTCTGATGTTTTGTAAAGAATCACACAAATTCTATGCTAAAAGAAACAAGAAGGAGTTGTCTTTCTTCATATTTTTATTTTTTTTTGTCCCTTCTACAATAAGGTTAAACACAAGGATAATGAATTACCTATACCTCATTTATTAATTGCATGGATCTTTTTCTCTAAATTATTATTTTTTTCTTTCTTTCTTTATTCTCTAATATTGATATATCAATAATATTGTTACTCTTACATGTTTTAATATTCTTTAGACTAGTATTGCATTATTTAATTTGTTTTGTACCACTACGGGTCTCATCAGACCCAGTGGAAATCATCAACTTGAAAATTAATAAATTCCTTTTTATATATTTTTTAAAACAATAACGTTGATAAAAATAATTCCTTAATCGGCTGAATTAGCATTTTTCCACTATAGCGTTTTAAGGTGGCAGTACTAGTTTCCCTATCTTCAAAAGCTCCATGGAATTAACCCTCGACCCGGGATAGCGTTCTAAGCATTATTCTAAATAACAAAAAGTGACACTCATCAAAAGGGTAAGAGAAAGACGGCACTTGCTCGGTAAGGTCCCAACACCCACGGGAATCTACCCTTCTACATTCACCCCCAACCCAAACCCTGCCCCTGACCCCCCCCCCAAGAACGAACGCCCCCACTCTTTTTCACAAAGCCACCACCGTCTTTGAGAGGTTATCCAATCTTTGACATGTCACTCCGGTTTTCTTCCATGCTTCTTTGAAAGAAAAGCTTAAGGCTGTACGCAGGGTTTTTGGTCATAATTTTTTTCGAAGTTTCTTGTATTGAATGTTATTAAGGCTTTGGAATTTTATCCATTGCTGTGAGGAAAATCTGTTTTCTTCAACTATTTTGTGGAATATAGGGGTTCAAAGTTGAAATTTTTTTGTTTTTGAGGGCAATTGATCTCAACTATGAGTGATTTTAACTTTTGATAAATTTTCCAACTCAAGAAATAAAATAACATAGTAATTTTTTCTCCAATCAAGCAATTAGTTTTTTCAAAATCAATATTTATTTTTTTAAATCTAAAAAATGTTAGTTTTTAAATTTATTTTGAAAAAATATTTCTTAGATTGAAATAGAAAATATATTTCATTCCTTGAGGTGTCTTTTAGTTATAGAAAATTTATCAAGAGTTTAAAATAACATGTAGAAGAGATCAATTGCCACCGAAAACCGAAAAATTTCAACTCTTAACCCCATACTTCAAAAATAATTGAAGAAAATTTTTCTCACAGCAATAGATAACATTTCGAAGCCTTAATAACATCTAATACAAGAAACTTCTAAACATCTAATACAAGAAAAAAAAATATAACAAAAAACCCTGCGCACAGCCTCACTGCACCTAGGAATATCTTTACAATCTCAAGGATTTGTAAAATAACCATAGCGTTACCAACCTACGGGTAGGTAGAAACATAGGCATATTTTAGGAGATATGAGTTGCCATACACTTTTTGAAAATAACAACATTATATGTTAGAAAATAGACCAATACTCCATCTTGAATAACGATATAGGCTTAGTATTATCCTCCAAAACCGTATTAGAAGAAAGTAATAGTAGTTACATTCAATGCTACAAGTTATTGATTTCAGGATATGTTTTTTTAAATTCAATTCAGTTTTCAAAGTTGTCAGGAATTTCCTCCAATCCAAGTTCTTCTCTGGTAAGCCTTTGAAGCAATGCCTTTGTACCAGAAATGCATTGATATTCCTTTGTATTTTTTAATTTATTTATTTGTATTTTTGTGTGTTTGTGTTGTTTCAATTCAAGTAAGTCTTTTGTCCCTTTTATTGAATTAAATAGAATACAACTTAGTTTTTTATGCCATTTTTGAGCTTGTGTAGTTTATAAATTCCAATTGAGGCATTTAGTAGAATTAGAATAATTATGATTTTGATAACCATAGAATTGATAGATTCCAAATATTCACATACTTAGCATAGTAAACAAGAAATTGCAATTGCAGTTCTTACCAGATTCGTTAAGATATTTGACGATATCATATTCAAATAGGCTACTGTAAAATTTGAAGAAGATCCTCATTTACCTGAAACAATAGATAGATGGAATGCAATTAATACACATACTGTACATAATAAAATATTCAAATACTTGTTTGTTTAACATTAATAAAAACTTGAAAAAATATATTTTTTAACCGACTTCCAAAAACAACAAGGTTACTATATTCGAACTGTTTTTTTTTTTTTTTTTTTTTTTTATGTTTGTACATCAATCATTCGAACAATATTGAACCGATTTCGATGAATTTTTTTTAAATGAAAGAGCATCGCTCATCGGTGGTCCCATACAAGTTTCGCAAGGATCGGCCCAATACTTAGCCCAATTTTAAACAAAAAGGCGCATTCTTCGATGTCTTCATTTCAATCAAGTTTGAATAGGATAGTTCCACACATAACCGCCAATCGGATAACCGGTGTCGTTTACCAGGCTGATCATTGTATCATATGGAGCGCTTTACATCTAGACGGTTTTCGAAATCATAATGATGCAATGCAATTATGCCGGGTAAACGACATCGGTTACTCAAAACTGGTTCAGTGTGAAAGAAGTCTTTAATGTCCCGTTTTGACCAATCACGTGAACTTAATCAAGAATAAGAAGAATATAATATTTCTGTCCATATGTTCATATGAAAATTGTAAATAATTTAGTTGATGTTATTGAGTCATAGGAATAAGGTTATTTAGTTTCAATCATAACACAAAAAATATCGTACATAACTCGTCCGGGAAGATGTTTACCATACTCGTATGATAATACCGCACTCAACTTCATCTCCTGCGTTTACTTATCATATTTTCAGTAAGCACAATATTTTCCACACTTGTAACGTAATACAGGCCTACTATTTCAGTGTAGGTATATTCTGAAAGGGACCACATCAAAATGAATCAAAAGCCATTTCACTTTTAAGAAGCCTTTCGCTATTATAATTCTCCTAAATACAATATTCCACATTAAATAAAACGTTGTAGAATTTTCCTTAGTTTATCTTTTCTTATAAGTGGATTTTTAGTTACTTAAGTTTGGATGTTATATTGGCTTGCTAATTTGATAAATATTTCATAATGTAGGCTTTAAGAAATTTCTCATGTTTTCAAAGTTTGAAAATTCAACTATAAAAAGCTTAAAATAATAGTTATTTATGTATTAAGAGCGTGAAGCGCGACTTTATCGCTCGAGCCAAAACATTTACTGCGCGACGCGTAGCGGAGCGCAGTAATTTTGCGAGAGCGATAAAGAAGCTTCACGCGCGAATTGCATACAATATTTTTCCTAAAACTGCAGTTCTGGATTCCAACACAATAAAAGCTTGTAGTTTGTAACATCACAGACCGTGCGCGGATTTGGTTAGCGTACGCTATTTTTGAGGTTATGTGAATTTCACGGATTCCGTGATCCACCAATGAGAAGGCATCAAAATCAAAACAGAATCGTAAAGAAAACAGCTGGCGAGCGTAAAGTACTTTACCGCTTGCTGAGCAGTAAAGAGGCATTTTACAATTAGTTTTCAGTACGTAAAGAACTACTTTACGAGCAGTTGTAGGAAAAACATATTTTAAAACAAAAAAAGAAACCGACTTCAGTGAAATGATAAAATACTCACGTACTAAAAAGTTGAAAATAAAGTATTTAACTTACTTTAAACTGAGAAAATTTTAAATTTCATACAAGTAATCTTTTGAAGTCGGCGCCAAATTTCCCATAAACTTTTACTCTGTGATGTTTTCCATGACGAAATAATTGAACAATCTAATATCAAAACTGACACTGTATTTCAGTAAAAGTGAGTGTAAATCACATTTAATTGAAATACAGTGTTAGTTTTGATATTAGATAGAATTTCTTATCAATCACTTCCTGGTGGTTCGGAACCCATCTAGAACTGTAGGTTCAACTCATCAATCTCCATCATCCAATTCATTACCCACGCAAAACTCTCAGACCTATGTGGGCTTCATCCTCCAAAAAAATACAGTGTTAGTTTTGATATTAGATAGAATTTCTCATCAACTTCATAAAATATTTGGCGCCGACTTCAAAAGATTACTTGTATGAAATTTAAAATTTTCTCAGTTTAAAGTAAATACTTTATTTTAAACTTTTTAGTACGTGAGTATTTTATTATTTCACTGAAGTCGGTTTCTTTTTTTGTTTTAAAATATGTTTTATTACTTGAAACAATAGGTACAACTTCAATTCTACAATTAACTCAACTTTGATTAGAACTATAGGTGAATAAATAATTTCTGTAATTAACTAAAAACTGCATACAACTAAAAGTATCAGCGATAACTTTTTTTATTACTGCAGATGATGCCCACATGAGTCTGGAGACTTATGCGTGGGTAATGAGGTGAAGAAATGAGAATGAGGTGAATGATGAGAAACATCCATGGCTGAATGAGAGTCGAACCCATGGTGGAATGATATATGTATGTGGAGGCTGCATAAAACGAAGAGCCTTATCTTACCCCCGCCAAGCGCTCCAACCAACTGCGCAACCAGAGCCGCCAAAAGTTTTAATTTCAGGATTCTAATATAATTCAACTACCAACTTATTCTATGAAAAAAATTATATCTGACTGAGAAATTCACAAAAATTGAAATAGAAGTAATAAACTGCTTGAGAGAATAATTTCCCTACTTATAACATACGAATAGAAGTGTGTAATTGGAGAGTTTTATTATATTACGATATTAAGACTACAATGAACTAGGAATTGGCCAAAGTCTTAGTTTTAGGTCCTAGAAAAACTCTAAAATCAATATCCATAGGATGTCTAAACTTCTATCGCCGCGTCTGCCAATCACCAAACGTCATTGTTTATTATTGCTTCTACTAAAATATACTTTTACCTAAAATAGTATGTCCACCATGTTCCCCGTAACATGGCACAAACGGCGAGGTGGAACTACCCGTAAGGGTCTCCCCACCATTAAAAGCCATACGCTTATATATATATATATATATATATATTGCTTCTACTGCTATAGCAGTAAGAATACGAAAATTTATAGAATTCAAAGACACTGTTATATTTCCCAATTACATTCTCAATTTCCCTCATTCTTCATTCCAAAATCTTCATTGCCATGATAAAAAACAACATCTCTATTTCCATAATCTCAAAATAGGATCCATTAAGGAGTTGCATTGCATTAAAAAAAACAACATCTCAATTCCATAATCTCAAAACAGGATCCATTAAGGAGTTGCGTTGCATTTAAGTCATCAGCATCTAAGAGAGGGAGCAAAAGGTGTGGAGACGGCTAAGAAGCCAGAAATAAATTTTCGAAATGCACGATTACAACAACCAGAGCCCTTGTCCCGGAAGAGGATGGAGGCGTACTAAATTTCCAAATTAATGAGAATAATGTGGCCGTACCTATTCCCCCAGCTGTGGGGGAATCCCCAAAATCCCCTTTTCCACGCTCCTGGCCTTCGCACTGAGAGATGAACACCACAGGCCACACCTCCAAAATAATAAATAACATGATTAAACAAGTAAACCGTGTTAATTATATTTACGGCCACCTTGCTAAGGATTCATGCTGCCTAGTTAGAAGTTGGAAGTTTGATCTTTGGTGGTTACACACTCATAAGCCCCGAAATTCTATATTTTAGAATCAGTGTTCAAAGATGTGGGATTCTAAGGTTTGAGGATCTGTGTTAGGTATATAAAATCCTTTAATGTACGATACCTGGAAACGAAAATAATGTTATGAGACAGTTCAGTAGTAATCTACTATTTAGAAGTAATAAATTCACAAATTGCATATTTTCTGGGCCTACAAGAGCAAGAGGTAAGGAATTTCGATCCTTTGAAGTTTTAAGACCTTTAATTGATCCTAAGAATGCCAATAGTAGGGGGCTTTATTTTACTATTTATAGCCTATTAGATATCAGAAATCTTTCCAAAATTCATGTTATGATCATGGATTTGGGAAGTTTGGAAGGTTTATTTTTTTCAGAGGTTGAAGCCCACATAGGTCTCAGACCTGCCCGTGGGTAATGAATCGGATGATGGTGATTGATAAGTTGGATCTACAGTCCAACAGCTTTAGGTGGGTTCCGAACCACCGGGAAGTGATTTTACAGCAGAGAACAGAGTCTTCCTGGCCAATCCAATCGGTCACGCTTACAAAAAGCGCCCAGGAGTTTCGTAGCTTATCTCTGATAGAACAGATACCTGCTACGGCACTCGGCTATCACTTCCGAGTATTTACATGTAGTATTTTATAAACTGAAAGGCTTACTATCTTGACACCACAACAATATAGAGGGCATTTGTAACAATAAATAAACACAAATGTTTACTTGGTTTCACTGTGGTACACAAAATTCTTGGATAAATTAGATTCCAAAATTCCGAAAAAATATATCTTTCATCTTCCGAAAATTTAAAAATTCTATATCTTCAAGACATTGCAGAATGGTGTGACTGCCGAAAAAATAGTTCCCGTTTAATCATAATAAATGTGATTGTGACAACATCATTATCATCAATAAAAGAAGCTTTAATTGATTAATCCCTTATTATGAGCCTACCAGGAGGCTTTTTCAACTCTACTTAAAAACCTTTTTGGATGTTTTTTTACAAGATTTCTTCGTGTTTCAAGGAAACCTCAATCTTTAAAAAGGCAACTTAAAAAAATTTTGGGTGAATTTTTTCAAGGTTTCCTCGTGTTTCAAGGAAACCTCAAACCTTAAAGGCAACTTGAAACCTTTTTGGGTGCTGTTCAAGCTTTCCCCATGTTTCAAGGGAACCTCAAACCTTAAAGGCAACTTAAAAAAATTTTGGGTGAATTTTTTCAAGCTTTCTTTGTGTTTCAAGGACACCTAAACCCTTAAAGGCAACTTGAAAACTTCTTTGGGTGAATTTTTTCAAGCTTTCCTCGTGTTTCAAGGAAACCTCAATCCTTAAAAAGGCAACTTGAAACCTTTTTGGGTGCTGTTCAAGCTTTCCCCATGTTTCAAGGGAACCTCAAACCTTAAAGGCAACTTGAAAAACTTTTTTGGGTGAATTTTCTCAAGCCTTCCTCGTGTTTCAAGGAAACCTCAACCATTAAAGGCAACTTGAAACTTTTTTGGGTGAATTTTTTCAAGCCCTCCTCGTGTTTCAAGGAAACCTTAACTCTTTAAGGCAACTTGAAAACTTTTTGGGTGGATTATTTCAAGCTTTCCTCGTGTTTCAAGGAAACCGTAACCCTATAAGGCAACTTGAAAACTTTTTCGGTGATTTTTTTCAAGCTCTCCTCGTGTTTCAAAGAAACCTTAACCCTTTAAGGCAACTTGAAAACTTTTTGGGTGGATTATTTCAAGCTTTCCTCGTGTTTCAAGGAAACCGTAACCCTATAAGGCAACTTGAAAACTTTTTCGGTGAATTTTTTCAAGGTTTCCTCGGGTTTCAAGCAAACCTCAACCCTTTAAGGCAACTTGAAAACTTTTTAGGTGAATTTTTTCAAACTTTCTTCGTGTTTCAAGGAAACCTTAACCCTTAAGGCTTCCTCAACTCAATGAAGACTTGGAAAGACTTTCGAGTACAAAGACTTTCGAGTTTTGTAGTTGCTTTTCAACTATTTTTCAAGTTAAGGAAACCCTAAGGTATGTTCGTGAATAAACCTTGAAAGCCCACTTCAGTTTCACATAATTAGCCAATCCACGAATCCTCCCAGAATAAACTCACCACATCCCAGTGTAAGCCTACACAACTTAACAGACGAGAAAACAATAATATTTGCTCATTACGAAAGCTCAATAGAAAGCCTATTACTATTGTATACAAAAATCCATTGTTCGATGAGGCGGGCTCAGCTACATAGAAGAAAACAGAAGAAAGAATAAGAAAAAGAAGAAGAATGAGGAGAAGGTGGAGGATGAGGAGGAGGAGGAGATGGAGGAGGAAGAGGAGGAGAAGGAGAAGAAGATGACAAAGAAGAATTAAAACGAATTGTCTGTCACTGGTCCCACAATGAATCATCATTCTTTCTATTAGCTATCAGTTGTTCCTTCACAATTCACTTTATCACAGCGACACTTTTTTCAATCCTACCTACTCAATATTCAAAACAGCGCACCTCTTTTCTTTTTTATTCGCTTATTACGAAAGCACACATTTCAGTCTTCCATTATTCCACAATGCACGCATAAAAGGGCCAATCTGTAACAAAGGATTATAAAGTAACGCCACCACTTCTTTCATTAGACTGGTTCACAAATTTTCGCAAATCTTTTCTACTTCGGAGAAAAGCTTGGGGGGAAAAGCTTGTTGAAAATGAAAAGTGCACAAATATTCCAGGTTTTGCGTGGAAAAGGCCTCCTAATTAGTAAGCACCTAATTAGAGCATGCTTTTTTTAGGAGGATGAAGCACACATAGGTCTGAGACCTGTGCGTGGGTAATGAATAAAATGATGGTGATTGATGAGTTGACCTACAGTTTTAGGTGGGTTCCGAAATACATATTTATTAACTTACATAAATACATATTTTAATTTTTAATGGGGCAGGCTCCCATTAACGCCACTTTTGAATACCTTTCTAGTAGAAAGGACTTCACCACAATTTATTGATATTCTTATTAAAAATTAAATAAAGGTTTAGAAGTGCTTGTATCTTTTATGTAGAAATGTTTGCGTCTGAAAAGTAGTCAAATCGAGTCACAACAGTGACAGTAAAAGTTGTTTACGCGATTTGACTACTTTTCAGACGCGATATATTTCTACATACAATAATAATAAATACATAAAAGCACTTGTAAACATACTGGTACTTGCGTACCACGTTTTTATGCAGAAAAAACAGCATTCTCTACATATAGAAAATCATCTAATTCTTTAATTTTAAATGGAAGATTCTTAAATAAGATGGAATTAAAAACAAAAGGAAGGTTCCATTTCTCAGGTATTATTGCTAAGGTAACTAAATTAGTGTTTTTAAAGGGGAATACACCTCCTGTTCTCTCTCATCATATTTTCAGTGTGAGAAATAAATAACACATGGATATTATATTCCAGTTGTCCGCCATTTTGTCAACAATTTCGAATAATTCCCGCTTAAAACTAGAAACTATACTTTTTACATCGATTCTTGAAGCACGTGCTTTTGTTTAGACACGTGGCTGAGATACAAAAACAATGTTTAAACAATTTCCACGTAACGTAGAAAGAGGATAGTTGAAACGGGATTTTCCCGATGGTTTTCCTTTATCTAACATGGCCTACTAGATCTCAGAGAGGAAAATCAAGTTCCGTTTTTCCGGCAGTTTTCTTTTTATTGTCGACGTCTATTCTATACCGACGTGTTTTCCACACCGCATTCAGTCTTATCTCGAGCTTCACACGTACAAGAAAGAAAAACGGGAGAAGGAAAAACGAAGGAGATGCTTTTCCTTGGCTCCCCTTCCCCCCACCTACTGCTCACATGTTGAGAATGGTTCACCATGTCTTTGCATGAATAGGATGAGAGTAGGTAGGTGGGAAAAGGGCAGGGGTTTTGAGGATCATGGTTTTGAAAACTGTGTAAAAGGCTGCGATATCGGATAAGATTTTGGTTACAAATCAAATTTATTTGCATGGGAAAAGATGGAGGGAGATTTTTACACGTGCTTAAACGGTGGCGCAGGCTATGGGAAAGTTAACAGTTGAAAATGGAAGAAAATATTATAGGTTTGTGGAGGAAGTGGGGGAAGAAATAGGGTAGAGAAGTATGAAAATTAGCTATGGATAAAAGATAGGCGATGAATTGCAATCACAAGAAAGAAGGAAAAAAGAAAGATAGCGTAAGAAGAAATGTAGAATTGAAAATGGGACATGAAAGACAATAATATGAGAGTAATAATTATCGATAGATGAAGATTAGATTATCTTTTTTTATTCATGTAAATTTACAAATTTTGCATATGAATGGTTGAAAACAAAATTATCAAAATTACATAGACACTATAGTAAACTTAGATGATGCTATTTTTATAGTGCTTGAAAATTATATAAAAGAAGGGCAAGAATTGCAAAATAAAAGAACACTAGAAGAAGATATTATGAAAAGTGGTGTGAATAGGAGACAGACATGATAAATAGCAATACTAAATTAAAAGACAAGAAAAAGATAAAAAGCAAGCCAATAAAGATAAGTAGGAGTTGGAGGTCTGAATGAAGGTCAGATTGAAGGCTCATGATAAGAATTAGGCGAAAATTCTAAATATAAGGGGGAAAATAAGAAGGTAATAACGATGAAAGAAAAGGAATTGAGGATTTACCAGAATGCTTCATAGAGACGGAAAAATAAAAAGTGAGAAACATTTTAAATAATGCATTATTACTATCAGAAAAAATAGAAATAAGGGGGAACCTTGAGGGTTGAAGAGAAAAAAGGGATTATAAGAAAGAAATCTATGAATAGAATACCAAGAGTAAATCAAGCATTGACAGGAAAACACTTTGTTGAGCTAGGGATAATGCAGTACTTTCTTTCTGAACAGTTGAGTAATTTAGTGCATTACTACTGTATTGAATACTGCATTGAAATTTTTCCAACTATAATAATTGTTTGGAATAAATCCAGAAGTTCGAACTCCATTTAAATCCAGAAGTACGAACTTCCTCTAACTATTGATCTTGGACTCTACTATTGTTATTGGACTCTACTATTCTTAGTAGTAAACAATTGGCTCTCTACTACTATTGTTCGGGGAAAACTCATTCACTCATTCTCCTCATTATCACGCAAAAGTCTCCGGACTCATGTGGGCATCAGCTGCAATATAAAACCCTATGATTTTTCTCAACAGAACTATTTCTTCCCATAAATTTATCTTACCGCACAAATTTGGCAGTAAACTTCATCAAAATTCTACTTTGACGGCCCCCCACTTGATTAAAAAGTTACCGCTTTGAGTCATTATATTTATATATGCCCATCTCGTACACTGTTTGATACGATGCGTGAAACAAGTTCCACATAAGTTTTGTGGTCGTTAAAACTTTTCACCTTAGCACGTTCATTTAGTGTGCAATTTCAGTGCAGTGCAGTATGCGCACGTTCGTTAACTTACAGCGTTGCTCTTCAAACATAACCCTCTTATAACACACGAGGAACTGGATCCCAACTCATGCTCTAGCATGTCCCTTGCTTCATTTTCCCCTTCAGCTGTCATAATTATGAGATCACGTCAATCGATTTTCTTTTTTCTACCACTTTCCTTCCCCTCACCTTACCCCCCCCCCCCCCCACCAATTAGTTGCCTCCCACACGCGCTTTGACAGCACTAACAAAAACATGCCCATCGTCACCTTTGCTTTGCTTTTTCCAGTTTCCACGAAGGCTCCTAAATTCGTTACTTTCTGTTGCACCCCAAAAAATGTGAATATTGGGTTTTTTGTTTCTGTTATACAGAAGGTAAAGTCTGTAGCTTGAGAATTCTGACATGTTCATGGCAGTTTCCATTAAAAAGTAAAAATAATAAACAATATAAATAATAACTTTTTATGGTAAATTCAACGACTTGCAGTCGTTCAACAGACTGCAAGTCGTTGAATTTACCATCAAAAGTTAATATTAACAACGCAGATGGTTATGGAACAAACAAGTTTTTTATAGAGTACAAGAGTTCCTTTCACATCAAAATTAAGCCTCGCCTCAACTAATTGATATAGTAATTATGGTATCTAGTGTATAATTGTTGATCTGACTTGTCCTATACTCCTTAACTGGAGTCTCCAAGACGTAATCTACAAAAATAAAGGAATTTAATTCGGCAAGACAAGCTACCATCCACTTCAAGTCGTTGAATTTACCATAAAATGTTAATTTTAACAACCCAGATGGTTATGAAACAAGACATTCAGGAATAAATAATAAATTCATGGTAGTTCATGGATTCATGGTTTTTGCTATAGATGCTGTAATTTTGCTATAGATGATACTAACACTCGTAAAAACGTTCAGTCAAGTGTCGTTGTTCACCATTACCATTGTTCATAATACTTCAATTTTCAACCACCTTGTATTAATAAATTTCCCTCTATTTTATTACTTCATATTTTTCTAATTAATCCGTACCTTAGTGTATTTTTTGTTTTTTCATACAATTTTTACAACTCTGCTCACACTCAGACTCTGTGTTTTTTAAATGAATAATAAGACGAAATTGTCACAACCACATTTATTAAAACTTAGAGGAACTAGTTTCGGTTGTTACACCATTATCAATCTCAATCAAACTCCAGAGTCTGAATTGAGTTGAACTTTATTGAGATTGATAATGGTATAACAACCGAAACTAGTTTCTCTAAGTTTTAATAAAAATGTGGTTGTGACAATTTTGTCTTATTATTCATTATGGATACCTTCCACAATATCACCTTCACCACTACAAAGAAAGGTATTTTTTCTCTTTCCATTGAATTGAACCATAGTATAACTACTGCATCAATTACTATTTAATTTTGTATATTTCAGATGTGTTTTTATGTTTCTGATATTGATGGGTTTCTTTGTTATGAAAGATGAATAAATTTGCTATGAAAGTTCCACTACGTTGCAGTCTCTATTAACAGTAATAATAGTATTAATAGTTATTTGGCAGATTTATTATTATAACAGCTAATTTACCCGAATATTTTAATGCACCACTGCGTGATAGTAGGCCTAACGTAAGAATAGAAAGATGAATCGCGGGTTACACGATTCAATGGTATATGATAATATACCATTGGTTTAATGTGTATATGTTAATGTGTTAGGTCACGTATTTTTTAAATTTAAAAAGCTCATAAAAAAGTTAGGGAAGTCATAGCCGTGAGCCAGGTATCTGTTCAATCAGATGTAGATAAGCTACGAACTCCTAAAATCACTTCCGGTGGTTCGGAACCCACTCAAAACTCTAGGTCTAACTCATCAATCACCATCATCTAACTTATTAACTATTTTTCCTACAACTGCTCGTAAAATAATTTATTTATGTACTGAAAACTGATTGTAAAATACCTCTTTACCGCTCAGCGAGCGGTAAAGTCATCTGACGAACGAAAAAAGTACTTTACCGCTCGCCAGCTGTGTTTGATGGCTTCTCATTGGTGGATCACGAAATCCGTGAAATTCTTATAAACTCAACAATGGCGCACGCTAACCAAATCCGCGCAGGTCTGTGATGTTACAAACTAAAAGTTTTTATTGTGTTGGAATCCAGAACTGCAGTTGTAGGAAAAATATTGTATGTAATTCGCGCGTGAAGCTTCTTTATCGCTCTCGCAAAATTACTGCGCTCCGCTATGCGTCGCGCAGTAACTGTTTTGGATCGAGCAATAAAGTCGCGCTTTACGCTCTTAATACATAAATAACTATTTCACAATATTTTATTGCTTTTTATAATTCACACTCAATAGCGGTATTAATTGATTTACTTATGAATGTATTAATGGCCACTCTACTAGTAGAAGTGGTTCAGTTTTTCTTCCAAAATATGTAAAATAATATTTGTTGTAATTTTCGCTGATGGAAATAAAATTATATTATTATTTTCGGAGGAGGAAGCCCACATAGGTCTGAGATCTGTGCGTGGGTAATGAATTGGATGATGATGATGATGATTGATGAGTTGGACCTACAGTTTTAGGTGGGTTCCGAACCACCGGTAGATGGTGGGTATTACCCACGCACAGGTCTCAGATTTATGTGGGCTTCATTTTCCAAAAAAAGAACAGTAATTTTCAACTTTTTATGTAGAAAAAATGAATAGAACCTCATCTCAACCTAGGTCGTCTAAAAAAAAACCATTCCCTAGTCAAATCTACATTCGATATTGCAACTTGGTGCATAATCCACAACAGTTTCCAAGACCTTAGTAATACTGTACTTACTCATCGTAGGCAAGTACACAAAAGTAGGGGGAACTTTGAAAGCACAGAGCAGAAGAAATAAAAGAGGGGAAGAAGCAAACAAAAAGTGACGAGAAAACTCGGTGAAAATCCGAAGGAAGCTTAGACGAGTAACACCTTCCCTCTCTTACTAAATGCAACGGTACAACACTGCGTGTTGAATGATACGAAAAAACCCTCGAATGAATATGCATGTATTGATAAGGGGCTGTTTTGAAAGTATTCAAAAGACTCGATACTTAAGGCGAGGCCAAAGTAAACATACGCTCAAGGGTCTGTCTCTCGATTATGGAAACACTGTATTACCTCCCCCTAAACAGCTATTTAGAAATTCTCAAGCAGTTTTGATTTATGTAACGCCAGGGTCCCCGAGTTGGAAATATTTCCTCCTTCTCGTATGACAGAGATGCGATACTATTCGATACGGAAAGAACGATTTGCAGTGGAGACCTTGAGTGCTTCATAATTAATACGCCCAACTTGCATTATTTATGAAGGCACTACTTTGGAAACATCTAAACGAATATCAAAAGATGATGAATGTGAGCTACAACCCTAATTTTCAAAAAATGTTCAAAGAAGAGAACTACTTTTAATATTTCTAAACTGAATTAAGCTGATTCAATGCTGCAACTAGTCAAACCCAAATCACTCAATAATTTTTACATTTTTATTCGAACCACTCCGTATTTTTAAATAATTTTTATATTTTTCAAATCACCCCGTATTTTTAAATAATTTTTACATTTTTCAAATCACTCCGCATTTTAAAATATTTTTACATTTTTAAAATCACTGTAGTTTTTAAAAAATTACTTTTTTCGAAATGTGTTCAACGATTGTATTTTGTACACTCTTTTAAGACATATAATATTTCTAAACTGGAGTAAACTGATTTATTCCCAATTCGCTCCTTATTTTCAAATAATTTATAGGCTACATTTCTTCAGTATTATACCAGATAAATAGAAATATTCTATTATTTCTCTAGAATATCTATTTGAAGTAGTCTATCAATATTTTTCATAGATAGAGACTGAAACAGGTAATAAGAAGTTCAATCTAAGCATTGATAATTTTTTTTAACACATATTTCTACAAGGTAGTAATAAAAGTGGAATTGCAAAAGCAGTTTTTTATGAATTTGAAAATTTTTATACATAAGAATAATACATATTTCCACAAGTTTAGTGAAGAAATGAGAGGTGAAACTGCAAAAGCAAGGTTTTTTTATGAATGTGGACATTTTTATTGATAAAAATTGAAATATAAAAGGCCAAGCCAATAGGTTCTGTCTTATTTATTACATATAGGTAATAATTTAGGTTAGAATAGAATAGCTTATGAGTTCAAGATTAGGTGCTTGGAAATTAATTACAAAATATACATATTTCGTCAACAATAATTAGAGCTTTTATTCAAGCTTTCAATGGCTTTTCATAATGATTTACATCTTTTTGATTCCATCCAATATTTTCTTCAAATTCTTTGCATTGATGTTGTAGTAGATATTCATGATGAATACGACTTGATCATTACACATTGACATTAGTTTATTTTCAAGAAAAACAAAGAAAGCTAGATATAATTTCGGCAATCACAGCATTCACAATCCAACACAACTGAATTTTTCAAGAGTGGAAGTAGACTACATCATAATATTAACCGAAGACATCCTCCATTTTGTTTAACCACCATTTTGTTAATCCTCCATTTTGTTTAACCACCATTTTGTTAATCCTCCATTTTGTTAAACGTCCATTTCGTAACCAACTTTAGATTGGAGTAATACTATTGGCCAACAAAATTTAGGATTCCTTTGATACGTTGAACTAACTACGATGGGGGACTGTAATTGGCTGTGTATCAATAACTCAAAAACCCCATTTTATAATAATATATTTATACCAATGGTCAAGAATAGAAAACATGTCTTTGTTCATCAACTGACTCCTGATTAGGTCTGATATTTATTTATAATTATATATATAATATATAATTATTTATAAAGATATAATTCCCATTACTTATTTGTCCATTACAGAATAGGCTCTACTCAAAATGTGAGACATCAAATTTATATTATGAATAATAAGACTTGAAGTTAAGTTTAAGACTGATAATGGTGTAACAACTGAAACTAGTATCTCACTGAAGATATCACAACCACATTATTATTCATCATGGATATCTTCCACTATACTACTACAAAGAAAATTGAATTGATTATATTAATAAGATTCTTCTACAAAAAAACTGACTTCCAATTTCAGTTGTAATCAATCAATCAAAGCATTCATTAATTTGAATAATAGGAAGGGAACACCCAACCAACTTGCAGCTAAGGATAGTACTACAGTACTTTGAAAGATGCCGGTTTATTTTATAAAAGTCTTCTTTAGTTCGTAAGAACAAGAAAAAAACTCATTTCAAGCTCTGAAGTATTTTTACGACCGACATCGTCCATAGCTTTATAACCATTTCTCCCCCATTATTTCACATCAAACCACACTTTTTTCATCAGACACGATTCTAATTCTAAACAAAAATAGAAATAATGGTTGTCGGAGGATTTTTTGGCGTCAGGTCTAAGCTTATAGTCGGACTCCTTTATCCACAACTTAATGTACATTACCAGAACTTCAGAAATGTCGTATTTCTCCTGTCACGACTTGAAATGAAGTCGTTCTAAACTGGAAAGATTTAGGGCGATGAAATATGGGGGATTTAATTGCTTACTTTTTCATTCGTCTTGTGTGAAACTGGAGAATCGTCTACCAAATCCAATCACCATTAAGTTGTATCGCAAAAAAATATTTCAATTTTATTTTAAAAGAGACTCCTATTTTTTGCAGTTGTATGGGGGCGTATCCAAGAGGGCGATATGACTCCCCCCCCCCCGAAATACTCAACCAACACTAAAAAAATCAAAAAGCTTTATTTGTGTCTTTTTTATGAAAAAAGGGCCCATTTTTAGGTGATATCCGCCCCACGAAAAAATTTCGTGATTGTATGTATTCACATGACACAGCCAGTGATCGAGGACATTATTATAAAAAAATATATAACAGCCACATTTTCCAAGTATAATTTATTTAAAAAATGTCCATGCTTTTTGATTTGTTAGCCTGATTCGGTTGCAAGACTGACTCCTACTCTTGCGGTCACTGGTTCGACTCCCGTCATGGGCGGTCCCAGGGAGGAGGGGTCATGACCCCCCAAAATTGGAAATTCACTAGTGATGGGGTAGGAAGGGGGAAATATTGCAAAAAAAGGTCAGTAAATCCCCTTTGTCCATTAATGACTCCCCAAAATCCCGAGCTGGGACCGCTCCTGGCTTCCGTAAACCGTTTGTATAATATTTCACCTCATTACTCATGCACAAGTCTATATTTATAAAATCTTTAACTTTCGAATAACAATATTGCCAAATCTAACTTTCGTCAAAAAAATTGCTCAAATCGATCAAAAAGTGCCTTTCTACAACGCAAATCAAATTGTTTTGGGTCAAGTGATCGGAGCTTCGTTTCTTCAGTTCTCTGTTGTAAAATCACTTCACGGTAGCTCGGAACCCACCTAAATCTGTACGTCCAACTCATCAATCACCATTATCCATTGCATTAACGCACAGATCTACAGACTGTGTGGGCTTTATCCTCCAAAAATGTTGACTTTACTCCCCTCCATCGATTCGCACCTGACATATTAAGATCTATCTGATAACTACCTAATCTATTCAATAGTCCTCTACTAATCCTACCAAATCAATTTATTCTTACATTAAATTCACGTTGAAATTTTCTTTATTTCTAAACATACTCACAAATTATGAATACAATAGTTATAAATAACCACTTCCCGGTGGATCGGAACCCACCTTAAACTGTAGGTTCAACTCATCAATCATCATCCTCATTACCCACGCACAGGTCTCAAACCCATGTGGGCTTCATCCTTCAAAAAAAAAAAAAATTGTGTAAAAACCAAAGGTAAGCCTATATTTCATGAGATGAAAACTAACACAAGCATAATGCTTGGACGCTAGCACACCTACAATACAGTCCTACCTAATAACTACTAATTAACCTTTGGCTACCTACTAATTCATTAATTCTCTTAATTCAAGCAAATAGTATATAACATTACAAGACTTATGGAAAGAGCAGTGATTGCGAAAGTGAAAGGACACGCAAGACTGGAAGAGGAGGCAGGGAGAGGTGCGTGCGTGTGATAAATTGGTTCTAGCCGAGAGATTTATCAGTTACAGATGGATGATTTGGCTGCAGCTAGATTTGGCAATGGCGGAGCCGAGCCCTATGGACCGCTGACTAATCTGATGGGGCACCATTCAATTTTCCATCCATCCAACCATCCAACCATCCACTGACTGCTGTTAGATGTCTGATGGCAAATTGCTGCAAGAGTTGTGTGCTGTGGCTATGGAGAACTTCTCTCTCTCTCCTCTCTGGGTCTCTCTCTCAATCTCTCTCTCTCACACTCTCGCTCTCTCCCTCTCTCTCATCCCCTTTCTACCTCTATCGGTCTGCAAATCGCTCACGGATTTACCGCAATTAATCGAGTAGCGCCGCTCATGAGCTGCAAACATTCAATGCGTGTGTGAACTCTCCTGATATGTTTTCCGCTTCAATGCGAATATTATTGGATTCAACCACCCTCTAAACAGGAAACATGGCTCTCAACAATATATCAGAATGAAATTACGCTTTTGATGAGATATTTATCTTTTTTTGTATTGATTGATGGAGATTTGCATGTATTGATGGAGATTTTAAGAAGGTGTAACTGCAGGAGTTAGTTGATTTCTATGATTAATTTAAATTTTGACAATCGAGTCTTCTTTGGCTATCAAGATCAGAATTAAATTGCACTTTTGATAAGATAATTATCTTTTTTTGTATTGATTGATGGAGATTTGTATTGTATTGATGGAAGTAGGTGTAACTGCTGGAGTCAGTATCTTGATTTCTAAGATGAATTTAAGTTGTATCAATGGAGTCTTGTTCTCCAGGAGAACTAGTGTAACTTCTGAATCCAAAGTATTGTTACGGGTTCTATGTCTAAAATAACGCTGGCAACACTTAAATTTATCACTCGCACTTTATTATACAAATAATCCACAACTCACACTGTTCAGTAATTTCTTACACAAAATAATGAAATCGGAAACAGATAAATCGATATTTTTCAACTGATAAAGAGTTTTCAATATTACTGTACAAAAATCAATCACTAAAAGTTAAAAGGCCGATCTAATATTAAATAATAACTGCACAATAAACTGTCCAATAGTATTAAAAAAGAATCGTCGAGAAAGAACAATTAAATTACGTAGCACAAGTCCGTAATACAGTAATAGGTAAAAGAATTATCACTATAGAACTGTCAAAAGAATTACCACTACAGACAATGAAAGTTCATTACATGGTTTGTAATAGCGCCAACGGGATTGCACTGTCCGTATTATCGGGAACTGTCACTACTGCCACTTATCAACGTAGAACAACATTTAAACTGATTTTACAAACGTCTCTCTCTATTTATATAATTTTGCATAATTGAGATATCTCCCGATTTTTCTATCAACTTCTACCTAATTCTAAAATAAGCAATCAAGGACCCTCGCATCTTCCACAATATTCAATAAGATTCCATTAATTTCTAATCAAACAACTAGAACATTCTGCAAAGCTCCAAGTAAACATCATAAAAGTGTCAAAAGCAGAGTAATTAATTGCTTAGAAGTAAACATTTACATAGCAGATAACACCGAGAATCACTGTTCCTTCTTTCCTTCTTTCTCTCCATTTTCAATACAGTATTTTGTTTTCTATGGGGAATATGAGAAATTTATTCAGGAGGGAAAGTTACTATGAGACACTCTGTTAATGTATTTCTATAATGGATTATAAGATAATCTCTCCTTGTTAGCAGAAAAGCACATTTGAAGATATAACTTAGAGGAGAATAGTGGGAAGACAAAAAAGAGGGAGGAGAAAGAGGAGGAGCAGGAAGAGGAGGAGCAGGAAGAGGAGGAGGAAGAGTGTAACAAGGAAGAGGAGTAGGAAATGAGGGCGAGGAAGAGGAAAACGAGAAGGAGGTGTTAGACAAGAAAGAGGAGGAGGAGAAAAAATGAGATAAGGAAGAGGAGAAAGAGGATGAGAAGAGGGGGTGAAGGAGTGAGACAAAGAAGAGGAGAATGAAAAAGAGGACGAGGAAGAGGAGAACGAGGAGAAGGGGGAGGAAAAGGAATAGGAGGAGGAGGAGGAAGACGAGAAGAGGAAGAGGAGTACGAGGAGGGGGGGAGGAGGAGGAGGAAGACGAGGAAGTAGATGAGAACGAGAAGAACCAGGAAGTGATGAGTTGGGAGACACAATACTTCAATCAACTATGCTAAAAATTAAAAATCCATGTAAAAATTAGTGTAATATTATTTTCTGACTATTCCATCATCAGCCTTTCATTTTTCAAACTTATTTCCAAGCTGAATAAAACGTAAATGATAGATCCAACTATCAGCATCCCTCTTCAGCATTGTCAACCCGTATTTTATCGTAGCACCGGACAAAAACAACTATTCAAAAAAGGTTCTTATCAACGTCACTTTGGATTTACGGTAATAGTCGACTAATGCCGTTATTTACATGTCACTAATTAAGTGATACGATGCAGATGCAGTTGAAATAACGAGATGGGTGTTGAACGAATCTGCCGAAACTCCTTCTTTGTCCGATAGAGCGCCTAGAGAACCTAGAGGCTATCCGGCACTACTCGGCATATTTATGAGACATTAATGCGGCAGCTAGCCTCCTATTTATTTACAAGGGTGTATCGCAGCCAGAGTAGAACTCAGACTGAACTTTGGAGCTGAATGGGAAAAGTTTATTTTTATCGTTTTAAAACCGGCATAATTTACACAGTCGGATACACGGGCAAGCTCCGGCCGCTGTGCTCTGTTTAGTTGCTAGGCAGCCAACAATACTAAACAAGAAAATTCCCAATTTAAAAAGTCTTTTTCTCTAAGATTTCTCTAATTACTTGAAGCGTTACTTACATTGGAAAGTGTTGTGGTGATTAATGCTGATGGATTAAAATTTTCTAAAGTAATCCTGATGTAGAATTGAGATTGTTGTCAAAACTAAAAATGTGTCTGGTGTAAGAAATTGTAAGCGATAATATTGAACATTTAATCAGAATTTGATTATAATAGGAAATAAGTATTACAAATAAAACTTCCGTAATAACAATTCTTTTCCAAGGCAATAGATATCATTTCAATAGTACAAATTTTCAACTTTAAAAAATTTCAACTTAATATAAGTCGCCAGTACAAAATGAACGTTAAAAACTTAACGACAAAGACAGCACACAGCCTCAAATATCGTCACACTGGAGTACTTTCTTGTTATTTATACTATTATACTGTGCGCAGGGTTTTGGTCATATTTTCTTTAAAAGTTTCTTGAATTAAATGTTATTTGGAATGTTATCTATTGCTGTGAGGAAGAATTATTTCTTCAATTATTTTGTAAAATATTTAAAGTTGAACTTTTTCGGTTTTAGGGGGAAATTTATCTCACATATGAGAGATTTTAAACTTTTGCTAAGTTTTCCATAACTAAAAGACACATGAGGAATAAAATGACATATTTTTTATTTCAATCTAACAAATAATTTTTTGGAAAATTTAATTTTTTACAGATTTAATAAAATGTATTTTGAAAAAACTGATTGCTTGATTGATGTAAAAAATATGACATTTTATTCCTCAAGGAGTTTTTCAGTTGGAGGAAATTTATCAAAAGTTTAAAATCACTCATAAGTGAGATCAATTGGCTTCAAAAACTGAAAACTTTCAACTTTAAACCCCCATATTTTACAAAATTATAAAAAAAAAAATGTTTTTCCTTACAGCAATAGATAACATTAATTTCAAAGCCTTAACAATATTCAACACAAGAAACTTCGAAAAAAAATACGTCCAAAAACCCTGCACACAGCCTTAATAGCTTAATTTGATTACTGCATGAGCTTAATACAGTAGTTTCCAACCTTCTAACGTCTTGAAAATAACATAACCTCGAAGAACAGAATCACCTTTATGTCTCATTTTATTGCAATGTAATTATCTTTACGTTGTTTTAATTGGCGGTTTACAGCGACATAAAACAAGAGAAAACATATCGTAAAAGACAATCCAACGAAAGGTAGAGGGAGGAATGTAGTAATGTTGAGAGGGGATGATAATAAAAGTGTATAAATGCGAAAATGTCGAACCAATTTTGTTTTTATAGGTGCGTAGCCGAAACGGTACAGAAATGAGTCATAATATAACGCAGTATGGGGGATCGATAGGCAGTAAGAACCCGAATTATAGCAAGGAGCTTAGTCATGCATAATTTATGAAAAACAAAAAGGGACGGAAAACTATACATTCGTCGATTCACCCACCAGGTGTATAAAATGAATGAACCAGTTTCTCCATCCCCGAGTCGGGTAAGATAAAAGTGCTAAGGGTGGGCTCGTTATTATCTCAACTTTATATAATATATATTATGTAATACTTTACCCAGCCCTTAATCCCGGCGCAACTTCTTATAAGGGGTGTTGTGAGGTATTACTACCATCTATCGCATCGTTCACCCTCTCAAGAACCCCTCTCTGTATGGGATACTTAATTTTTTGGAAAATATGATATTGCCTCACCCACACCCTGCTTTCTTTAAGATATCTACTCTTTTTGGGACTTATTAGAGGAGAAAGGGGGCAATTAATATTTATCAGTTAACTATTAAAAGATAACACGTTCGAACTAACATTTTAAACGGTGTATTTAATGTATCAAGTGATACATAGTCAGTTCGAGGGATTCATATCAAATCTATACTTGAAATGCTTGGAAATTTCAAAAAAAAAATATGACCAAAAACCCTGCGCACAGCCTAGCTTAATTTGATTACTGCATGAGCTAATACAGTAGTTCCCAACCTTGAAATACTGAGTATAAATACAGCTTCATGGTAAAGAATTGTTTGTATTATATTTCGTACTGTATTGTACTACATTTTGTATTAAATTTTGATTGTCGGCTAGAGATTCCAAATGGAGTTCTATCTAAATACTCTATTCCTACCTCAAAGTTGGTTTTTTTTTGTTCTTTGGATAAATATCAATTTCGTATTTGGAATTTTGTATAAAATCATCCTTACAATCAAAGATTGACAAACAAACTTGACATTTTGCGATGGATTCGCAAGATATTTAAATGGATAAGTCCTATCCATAATGATGTCAAAGTCTTGATTTTCCAAAGGTCTCGGGACCTTTGGGTTAGCCATGGAACTATAAACTATGCGGTTCTATGGGGTTAGCAGACCAGCACTAAACCCACTCGGCTACGGCAACTTATTTATTTTTTATTAGTCTTAGATTTATTATTTATTATTTTTTATTGTAGGCAACGATTGGATTTTGCCTTAAAACAACTCTTGAGATGTTGCTTGAGATGTAGAAAGACATCTCATTTGTTGCTAGATACAGTCGTTGCATAATAGTAGTTTATGCAACGATTTTATTTTGACCCTTATTAAAGCATGAGTTAGATGTAAGTTATAACACGAGCGAATGCGAGTGTTATAAATATCTCACGAGTGCTTTAATGGCTAAATAAAATCGTTGCATACACTATTTTATCTACGACCACTAGTATACATTTAATTAAAACAATTTCATTTTACCTGTGACTGTCAGAGATACCTATAACCTCTCATCTCAAATACGAAAAGTTATAGTAGATTGTTAGGTTAGCAGCTTAGTTAGCAATTTGATCAAATCAGCTGATAGTTTCACAATATTGAATTACGATACTGATTCCATCAAAAATGCTTCTGATTGGTCCAGAACCCGTGTTATAATGTAGAACCTGTACTATAATGAGCTCTTTATACAACGGGTTTCAAAAAGCATTTCGAAAAGACAGCTGTTTTGGCATCAATTGTGAAACTGTAATGTATACATTATGACATGGTCGTAGATAAACAACTATTGTAACATTGTGTCTGAATTCATTCTCGGCATTAACTAACTCTTCTAGTTGGAGAGGGAAACTGTTTGTCATTTGACAATAGACTACTGCATAATCATTTAGTTTTATGACTGACAATTTCTATTTTTCCTCATTTAGTTTCATTGTATTTTTATTTTAATGTGTTTTCACTAAATCTTATCAACACAGTTATTACTACATTATTCAACTTACTCAATCTACTGTATGCAGTGGGGGATCTAGGATTTATTGCGGGGGGAGGGATTCTGTGAAATTACTTTCATATAATGAAGCGATCAAAACAGTAGTTTAAAGTTATTTTATGGAGTAAAATCGTGTATTTCACATTAAAGATTTTCAGGATGTTTTGTTTGCCAATTTACTAATGAAATATGTTAAAGTTATTAAAAGGAAGATTAGAAATGAGAAAATGAATTATTTTTAAGTACATCGTACATCTAATGTTACATAGTAGTTCTACTGGTGAGAGATGAATGACAATAATGATGGGGACACATAATTTTTGTTTGGAGACTTGGAGCGATGTAGAAAACTCCGAGAATCAACACTGTTATTGTCTTCATCGCTAGTGAGTGCGCGTCCTTGCTAGTGCGCATATCGTTTCAATAAAACTAGATAAACGGAGCAGGCACAAAAATCAAAACACTGTTGATTGGTTGCAGGCAATGTTAATGTAAGACATTATACACTATACAGTATTAAAACCTTTACGGATATCATGCAATTGTAGACTTAGTTGTAGAATTAGGTAATTCTTGCTAATGAATATTTTACGAGCTTCAAACTGTTTATATTGGTTTTAAATTTAGGCTACATTCTTGCAAAAATGGTTTTGGGGAGGCTTCAGCCCGAAGCCCCCCCCCACAACATCCGCCACTGACTTTATGTACACTCAATGTAACTAAATGCTCTTAATACCACTATTTTAGTATTATTTTCTTGTAATAATGTCATGTATATATGTATTTTATTAAAATGTATGTTTTGTAATGTATGTATTGTATTGTAATAACGGTGAAATCCGTTTGAATGTTAATAAATAAATAATTAGTTCAGCCCGAAAGCCTCCCCCCCACCCTAGATCCGCCACTGACTGTATGTTCACTCAATGTCACTATATGCTATTAATACCAATATTTTAGTATTATTTCCTTGTAATAATTTCATGCATATATGTACTGTATTGAAATGTATGTATTGTAATATATGTATTGTATTGTAATAATGGTGTAATCCGTTTGAATAAGGGAAGTGATAGCCGAGTGTCAGAGCAGGTATCAGTTCAATCAGAGATAAGCTACGAAACTCCTGGGCCGTCTTGTAACTGTGACCGATTGGATTGGCCAGCAAAAAAGACTCTGTTCTCTGCTGTAAAATCACTTCCCGGTGGTTCGGAACCCACCTAAAACTGTAGGTCCAATTCATTACCCACGCACAGGTCTCAGACCTATGTGGGCTTCATCCTCAAAAACAAAATGTTAATAAATAAATAATTTGTTAGTTGACTACATATATTTGACTACACAATTGACTTCATAAAGATTACATATATTTGTCTACAAATATTTATTTGACTGCTACTATATTATATATATATATTTTTTTTTATACTAACATGGAACTTTATTATTGAAATTATTTCCACAAAATGCAATACAACTCAAATATTTACAAAGTAAATTTCATAACTATTCAACAATATACATTCATTAAATATAGAAAAACTATAAAGATTAAGGTTATTGAGTATTATAATAATATTAAATTACAATGACAATTTAATAACAAAAAGAAATATATTTTTTACTGATGTAGCATGACTAGCATAAGCATAGCTTGTGTGCTAGTCACGAGTTCATCCCGGATTGATTGAAAAAACTAAACTTAATAATATTTATATTATTAATATTTAATAATATTTATATTATATTATACTTATATTATATTTATTTTATAACAGAAAAAAATATATACAGAAACCAAAAAATAAAGAGAGAATTATGGCGGTCGAAAAATGGCCACAAGAGTTATATTGATAGGCTTACATATACCTTTTGACGAACCCAGTTATGTATTTGTAGGGATAGAGTATTTGCAATTTTGCTGTCAATAAATGTGACTGGAATCTTATTTATAAGAAAGTTACTGTAATAAAAAAGTATTTGACTACATATATTTGCAAACATTCCAATTTGATCTTCATGTACACTCCAGTTATCCTAAGTACAGAATCCTCCACTTTGTTAAGTGCATAAGTAACGTCAGAAAATAGCAGTCACGATTTCAAAACAGTATCATACGATAAAACTAAAGCAATAAAAGTTTGAACCCTCTGCTTCCAAGTAGACAGTAATACCTTTCACAACGTCGTGTCTAGCATTTCATTGGAAATAGAATGCCAATAGAAGTGAGATGGAATAGAAGGAAATGGAGAAAAGATGACGCCAAGATGAAGTTAAAGTAAGAAGAGATAAAGTGAGAGGTAGAGAGAGAGAGAGAGAGAGAGGATGGGAGAGAGAGTGAGAGGGGAGAGAGAGGTAGAGTGAGAGAGGGGGCGTAGAGAGCGAGAGAGAGTGAGAAATAGAATCAGTATGAGAGGTAGAGAGAGAGAGAAAGGGAGAGAGAGAAAGGGAAAGAGAGATATCGTGTGAGGGTTGGAGGGAAAGAGTGACTGATCGAGAGAGGGTTGCAGGGAAAGAGAGATATCGTGTGAGGGTGGGAGGGAAAGAGAGATATCGTGTGAGGGTTGGAGGGAAAGAGTGAATGATCGAGAGAGGGTTGCAGGGAAAGAGAGATATCGTGTGAGGGTGGGAGGGAAAGAGAGATATCGTGTGAGGGTGGGAGGGAAAGAGAGATATCATGTGAGGGTGCGAGGGAAAGAGAGATATCGTGTGAGGGTGGAAGGACAAGAGAAAGAGTACATGGGAGGAAAAGAGGGTGCTGAGTGGCGGGAGGGGGTGAGAGAAAGGGATAGAGAGAGAATGAAAGAGTAATAGAGAGAGAGTTAGAGAGTGAATAGGGATAGCATCACTAACAGGTGTCAAGAATCGCGTGTCTGCTAGAGATTCGAAAACTCCTAATGAAACTTTTATGACCTGGCAAAGTTGAGAATAAGTCCTATTTGGAATCCGTAGCTCCCTCAATACCCCCTTTAACACCCCCACACCCCCCCCTCCACACCCAACAAATGAAGCCCCCGTTCTCCGACGGCTTTAAAAAGCCATTTCTGAGTCAAACTTCCATCTTCAATGCGAATGGTGCATTGCTATAATGCTGGAGTCCTGGAGAAATACTAATGTATTTGAAGGTATACTAAGGTTTTTTTTTCTTTTTTTTCGGAGGATGAAGCCCACATAGATATGAGGCCTATTAGAATTAGATGATGGCGATTGATGAGTTGGACCTACAGTTTTAGGTGGGTTCCGAACCACCGGGAAGTGATTTTACCGCAAATAACAGAGTCTTTTTTGCTGGCCAATCCAATCGGTCATCCTTACAAAGATGGCCCAGGAGTCTTGTAGCTTATATCTTACCTGCTACGGCATTCGGCTATCACTTCCCTAATGAAATATTCCATATTGAATAATAATATAGTAATATCGTGAGCCCTAGCTGGCTCAGGTCAGGTGACATAGTTATACCCTGCTTATATGTGTATGAAGCTACTCTATATGTAAAAACGAATGATATTAACCAAAATCTTGATGTACATGATTATAATACAAGACGCCGAGGAGATTATCACTTGGTGAGTCACAATAGTAGCTTATTCAAACAAAAACCTAGTTATATTGGTAGGAAATTCTACAACAAGCAACCGCAGTTTTTGAAGAGTCTTGAAAATATAGAAATATTTAAAAAACAATTGAAGAAATATTTAGTTGATAAAGCTTTTTATAGTGTACAAGAGTTCCTTTCACATAAAAATTAAGCCTCACCTCAACTAATTGAAGTAATTATGGTATCTAGTGTATAATATTGTTGATCTGACTTGTCTTATACTCCTTAACTGGAGTCTCCAAGACGTAATCTACAAAAAAAAAAATCAGGTCACACCTGCATTAATTCAGGGCCTGTAACGACTGTTTTTAAGCAGCCGGGACCGACAGCCTAACGTGTCCTCCGAAACACGGGAGTGGCCCGAGGTAAAATCCTTCGATTAGAACTGGGATCGAACCCGGGACCTTTATGTTAGCACACCAGTACTTAACCCACTCGGCTACGGCCACTCCAAACGATAACGAAAACGATATTGATGCATTTCTCATTGAAATAAATAGTACGAGTGTCAATAATTAACCCAACTTATTGATTTCAATATTAAAGTGTAATTATGAACAAAAGTATTATGGAGTATCGAGTTGATCAAATAACATTTGAATAATTCTAAAAATTCCTTGTATTTATGACTAGGGGCGCTGATTAGGTGAATCATTCTACTGGAATACATAGTGAAAAAATAGAATGCAGGAAAATAATTAAAAACTGAGGTTGCTTGTACAATGAGCTGTGACTGGAGAGGAAGCACCACAATACTGCGATACGGCCTTCAAAGATTAGATTGGCCTGATTCCACAAGTTCCAAATGGCATAATTTGTCCCAAACAATCTGAAAAAGTGAGTCTGTACCGTCTTCAATTGTCTCACAACAAGCAATAGCTATTAGGGAAGTGATAGCCGAGTGTCGTAGCAGGTATCTGTTCAATCAGAGGTAAGCTACGAAAATCCTGGGGCTCTTTGTAAGGGTGACCGATTGGATTGGCCAGCAAAAAAGACTCTGTTCTCTGCTGTAGAATCCCTTCCCGGTGGTTCGGAACCCACCTAAAACTGTAGGTCCAGCTCATCAATCAACATCATCCAACTCATTACCCACGCACAGGTCTCAAACCTATGTGGGCTTCATCATCAAAAAAATAAAAGATGTGTTTACAAAATGTTGAATTCTCCTTTCTCCATGAACGTTGTAATTATGTTCCTACTTTTAGTTATTTGAAAAAATAAATGTTTATCAAGAAATTATCAATTATTAGTCATAAATGATTATTATATTCGCCTATAAATTACAGGGGGCTATGAATTAATTAAACTTTATTTAAATCCAGGAATTTAATTAAACTCTTAACAGTTTAGGGTCTATGGTCTCTAGGCTATTAATACTGATCAAGAATATACACTGTAACGAATTATACTTATTACTTTCATTTTTATTAATTTATCATGAATTTAATAAATCAATCTAACATACAAAATTCTATTGCACAAAACACTAAAAAAAAAACAACTGAAAAATCCAAATCTTAGGTTTGGTTTTTTCTCTAGAAATCTATAAGAATATTTTACACTGAAACACAGCTGTTACCGATTCTTTTAGAGTAAAAGAGTATTAATTTATTATCAAGTATCACACTTTAAATGATGCCCTAAAACAGTCCAAATAAAATTGATATAATTTTTCATTTACTTTTCTAAAAAATGAGATTTTAAACTTAAAGGCAATTTAATTTATTGACATTCGGGTGATAGTTTTTTCTTTAAAACAATTCGTTTTAAGGAAGGAATTCTGTTTCAAAACAATAAAACATTCATTCATTTTTTTATTTATGAAGAGTCTATGCCAGTCAATTTCTTTCTTTGTACAATATATAGTATATTAGTTATTAGTAGTTTATGCAACGTTTTTATTTTGACCCTTATTAAGGCATGAGTTAGATGTAAGTTATAACACGAGCGAATGCGAGTGTTATAAACATCTCACGAGTGCTTTAATGGCCAAATAAAATCGTTGCATACACTATTTTATCTACGACCACTAGTATACATTTAATTAAAACAATTTAATTTTACCTGTGGCTGTCAGAGACACCTAACCTCTCATCTCAAATACGAGAAGTTATAGTAGATTGTTAGGTTAGCAGCTTAGTTAGCAGTTTGATCAAATCAGCTGATAGTTTCACAATATTGAATTACGATATTGATTCCATCAAAAATGCTTCTGATTGGTCCAGAACCCGTGTTATAATGTACTATAATGAACCTGTACTATAATGAGCTCATTATGCAACGGGTTTCAAAAAGCATTTCGAAAAGACAGCTGTTTTGGCATCAATTGTGAAACTGTAATGTATACATTATGACATGGTCGTAGATAAAGTATAAATAGTATAACAGTATATAGTAGGGTTACATACGCATAATCTGAGAGTGTGACAGCTATCAATCTTACAGATTTTTTAGAAAGGATCCGCACACTTGTTATCATATGCTTTCTTTAGAGAGATGCCAATTTGTATTACAAATAATAGGCTACTCGATTAGGGGGAAGCGATGAAATACAGCCACATAGCAGCAGATCACCACACATCGAATGCAAAACAAAATTCATCAACATAATGCTTTATTCTCACACTGTTAGGTGCCGCACCAAAAAAAAAAAAAAAAAAAAAAAAAAAAAACAGCGCAGGCAATGCAACAATGTTTTAAATGAATAGTCTGCGGCTATCAGTGTTGATAGAAAGGGCAATAATAAAAAATATTAAGTCACGCCTACTACTATTCAATGTTTTTTCTTTCATTGTTCGTCGAAAGAAACGTGGAGAGCGTGCTAGGCCACCCGTCCCGCTCTGTCCAAGTTGACAGTCGCAACATCACGTGGTTTACGTGACATTTGGATAGCAGGAGACGAAGAAAGAAGAGAGGAGGAAAAGGAGTAGAAAAAGAAGGAGAGAGAAGTAGAAAAGGGGAAGAAGAAGAGGGAAGAAGTAGGAAGTAGGAAGGAGAAGGAGGAGGAAAAGAAAAAAGAAGAAGAGAGAAGTAGAAAAGTGGAAGAAGAAGTAGGAAGTAGGAAGGAGAAAGAGGAGGACAAGAAAAAAGAAGGAGAAGAGAGAAGTAGAAAAGTGGAAGAAGAAGAGGGAAGAAGTAGGAAGTAGGAAGGAGAAGGAGGAGGAAAAGAAAAAAGAAGGAGAAGAGAGAAGTAGAAAAGTGGAAGAAGAAGAGGGAAGAAGTAGGAAGTAGGAAGGAGAAAGAGGAGGACAAGAAAAAAGAAGGAGAAGAAAAAAATAGAAGAGAGAAGTAGAAAAGGGGAAGAAGAAGAGGGAAGAAGTGGGAAGTAGGAAGGAGAAGGATAAGAAAAAAGAAGGACATAGAAGTAGAAAAGGGGAAGAAGAAGAAGAGGGAAGAAGTAGGAAGTAGGAAGGAGAATGAGGAGGAAAAGAAAAAAGGAGAAGAAAAAAGTAGGAGAGAGAAGTAGAAAAGGGGAAGAAGAAGAAGGAAGAAGTAGGAAGTAGGTAGGAAAAGGAGAAGAAAAAAGAAGGACATAGAAGTAGAAGAGGGAAGAAGTAGGAAGTAGTAAGGAGAAGACGAAGAGAGAAAAGAAGAAAAAGGATAACAAGAAGCAGACAGATGGAGAAGAGGGAAGAAGAAGGAAGAAGAAGGAGAAGAAGAAATAAGAAAAAATAGAGAAGATGAAGAAGTAATAAGTAGACGAGGGACAAAGAAGAATGAGGTTGTGATGATGACGAAGAAAAGAGAAAGAAGAAGATTAAGAAAAATAAGTAGAAAGGAGAAAAATGAAGAAGAAGAAGAAGAAGAAGAAGAAGGAAAAGAGAGGAGATGGCGAAGGACGAAGAGAGAGAAGAAGATAAGTGAAGAAAAAGAAAAAGGATAAGAAGAAGCAGTGAGAAGAAGATGAAGAAGAAAAGAGGAGAGAAGAAACAGATGAAGAAGAAAAAGACGGAAAAAAGACAAAGAAAAATAAGTACAAGACGGAAAAAAAAGAAAAAGAAGAAGGGAAAGAGAGAAGAATATAACGAAGAACGAAGAGAGGAAAGAAGAAGAAGAAGAAAAAGAAGAAGCAGAGAGAAGAAGAAAAACAAAAGAAGATACAAGAAGAAGAAAAAGATAGAGAAGATGAAGAAGAAGAAGAAGAAGAAGAAGAAGAAGAAGAAGAAGAAGAAGAAATAAGTAGAAGAGGGAAGAATAAGAAGCAGAACAAGAAGAAGAAGAAGAAGAAGAAGAAGATGAAAATTGCATGGCATTTCATCCTTCAAATAAGATAGTACAGTATTGTCAAGCCGAAAGCTTTGAAAGTAATGATGACCTCCTTTTTAACGTGGCTTGAAGATGATAGAGCATGTGCATGAGCAGTGTGCGTCTCTGTTCTCTGTGACATTTAGGATGCGAAACTAGTCATTTCAACTCACATAAGATGATTCATTTCTATTACAGCCTTTTCAATTTAGAAAACAGATTGGATTTCCGCTACAACCAAACTAGGGCCTATTTGAAAGTCACATAAATAGATTTGAATCATCATTTATCACCGGATAAAGCAGATTTAACGATAAAATGAAACAGTGTACAACAATCTATCAATATCCACCCAGAAGGAAACACTAGTTTCAATAGAGTGCTGTCGTAGAGTAATATAGACTCTTGCTTAGAGTGTAAACTGATAGTTTGTACATTATGTAGAGAGTATACTAATAGTGTAAACTCAGTTAATTATTTTTTGATCATATTAAACCGATCTATAAGAGTGCTGTACGACAATTATATCTCCGTTTAGGTAGGTCTTAAGACTGTGCGCAGGGTTTTTGGTCAAATTGTTTTCGTAGATTATTGTATTTGATGTTATTAGGGCTCTGGAATGTTATCTAGTGCTGTGTAGAAATTTTTTTATCAATTATTTTAGGAAATATGGGGGCTAAAAGTTGAAATTTTTCGGTTTACGGGGGTAATTGATCTCACCTATGAGTGATTTTAAACTTTTGATAAATTTTCTGTAACTAAAAGACACCTCAAGGAATAAAGACATATTTTTTATTTTAATCTACCAAATAGTTTTTTTTAATTGACACTTTTTACGGATTTCAAATTTTTTTTGGATATAACTAATTGCTTGATTGGAGTAAAAAACATGTCATTTTAATACTCAAGGAATCGTTCAGTTATGGAAAATTTATCAAAAGTTTAAAATCACTTTTAGGTAAGATCATCAATTGCCCCCAAAACCGAAAATTTCAACTTTGAACCCCCATAATTCGCAAAATAATTAATGGAAAAAAACTTCTCACAGCAATAGATAACATTTCAAAGCCCTAATAATATCCAATACAAGAAACTTTGACAAAAATTATGACCAAAACCCCTGCGCACAGCCTTAAACCATGGTTTCACGTGGTGAAATTTGTTTGGAAATTAATTGTTTCCTCTGGTACAGCAAAGTTATAAGAAATTGTTCAAATTGATATTTAAATAATTTTTTTAAATTCTTCAAGACTTGTATAAATTAGGGGGGTTAGGATAAATAGCTTTATTATTATAAATCCTGATTATTTTAACAATATTGGTCTATCATGCATGCATTTCCAAAAGTATTGTAGTTTTCTAAATCCCAGGCTCCTGAGTGGGCCTACTATTTCTCAATAAGAAAAACTCTAGAGCAAATCCCAACAAAAGCATGTCAGTAGACTTTCACGATAATCAGGGCTGGGTTGCACAGACTGCAGTAATTAACGTTGATACTGTATCAATAGTAGCTTAGCTCAATCAAAATCAACACTGCTTCAATCAAAACAATTAATATTCTTTATATCTAATCTGAAACTTGTGCGTAGATAATATGAGAGGTAATGATAATATTATGTACAAAGATGCCAGACTGAACGGGAATTGAACTCAAGACCGCTAGAGTGGCAGTAAGAGCAGGTGTCCTAACCAATTATTATTATTATTATTTTTTTTTTTGAGAATGAAGCCCACATAGGTCTGAGACCTGTGCGTGGGTAATGAGTTGGATGATGGTGATTTATGAGTTGGACCTACAGTTTTAGGTGGGTTCCGAACCACCGGGAAGTGATTTTCAGCAGAGAACAGTGTCTTTTTTGCTGGCCAATCTAATCGGTCACCGTTACAAACAGGACTTACGAGAACGCAGCTTATCTATCTGATTGAACAGATACCTGCTACGGCTCGCGGCTATCACTTCACCTTGGCGGTTAAAAAAAAATGATAATTTAACATATAATCTAAAATGATAATAAATTATTCAACCAATTAAAATTAATTAATATTAATTATTTATTAATTCAACCAATGAATCAAGATAGTTTATACAAAAAGATGATTGTTATCAAATTGCATTACATTAAAGAATTCTTTCAACAGAAAAAAGTTCAGTCTATCTCTACTTGTATATAGACAGTAGATTATCACCAACGTTTATTGGGTTTGATTCCCAGCAAGATTGATTTTTCTTGATTTTTAACAACATTTATGTATATTACGAGTCGGAACAACAACTACATCCCACAACTTGTTCCCTGAGAAACACCGATATGCACTCACGCACAAGTCTCAGGCTTATGTGTAAATCATCTGCAATAAAGAAAAACTATTAAAATGTTTTGAGAAGACTACCATAATGAAAATGCACCCAAATTCTTCTGTTGGAGTCAATCATTTATCATCATAACACTTTATCTTGTAATTCTTTCCACATAAATAAAATTAACTGATAAAAAAATATTAATATGCAGTTATGCAATGGTCGAGTTCATTTGCCATTTACCGGAAAAAGTAATTTTATCAGAAACTAAAGCGTCTGATTTATAACGAATTTTTTAACGTCTACGAATTTGAATAGACCAATTAGACGCCTTAGTTTACGGTAAAGTTCCATTCACCGGTAAACGGTAATGATCCCATAAACTCAACCAATAAAAAGACAAACATAATGATAATTGACCCAAATTTTCTTGATCAAATCATATTACTGAATCTTGTAATTCTTCCCACATAAATAAAATTATTTCTCAACTGATAAATAAATATCATGTTAATGCAGTTATGCAATGATTGAGCAAGCAATGGTATGCTATGGCATATATATTTTTTTCGGAGGATGAAGCCCACATAGGTCTGAAGACCTGTTCGTGGATAATGAATTGGATGATGGTGATTGATGAGTTGGACCTACAGTTTTAGGTGGGTTCCGAACCACCGGGAATTGATTTACAGCAGATAACAGAGTATTTAGTATGGGGTAATTCATCAAAACAAAATCTTGATAGGGTGTTTAAGATCCAAAAGAAAGCGGTTAGGTGTATAGAAAGAGTAAATAGATTAGATTCATGTAGGCCGTTGTTCAAGAGACTTGGTCTCCTAACTGTACCCTGCTTATATGTGTATGAAGCTACTTTATATGTAAAAACGAATGATATTAACCAAAATCTTGATGTACATGATTATAATACAAGACGCCGAGGAGATTATCACTTGGTGAGTCACAATAGTAGCTTATTCAAACAAAAACCTAGTTATATTGGTAGGAAATTCTACAACAAGCTACCGCAGTTTTTGAAGAGTCTTGAAAATATAGAAATATTTAAAAAACAATTAAAGAAATATTTAGTTGATAAAGCTTTTTATAGTGTACAAGAGTTCCTTTCACATCAAAATTAAGCCTCACCTCAACTAATTGAAGTAATTATGGTATCTAGTGTATAATATTGTTGATCTGACTTGTCTTATACTCCTTAACTGGAGTCTCCAAGACGTAATCTACAAAAAAAAAAAATTTGCTGGCCAATCCAATCGGTCACCCTTACAAAGAGCGCCCAGGAGTTTCGAAGCTTATCTCTGATTGAACGGATACCTGCTGACACTCGGCTATCACTTCCCTAATTCACCCAAATTTTCTTGATGAAATCATATCACTGAATCTTGGAATTTTTCCCACATAAATAAAATTATTTTTCAACTGATAAATAAATATCATGCAGTTATGCAATGGCATATATTGAAGAAACCTCAAGCATGACAAAAACATACCAGAATCATTAATTTCAAATTCACCTACCTGACAAAGTAATTTTCCAGACAACTCAGGTGCGCACAAAAAATTAACACACATTGTCACTTGAGCCACACGATTTTTAGAATATTTTTCACAACATTTGTGTATTTTACAAGTCGGAACAAAAACTACATGCCACAACTTGTTACCTGAGAAACACCGGGTATCAAAATACGTATACGATTACCGACACGCTTGAAACTCACTAGCTCGTGCAAGAACACGCTTATCAATGCACCCAACGTGCGTAGACTTGTCAGACGATACAGTCTGCTGCCGAAGGTAGTGCCAACCTAGCCGCTCAAAATTCTCACCGGTAACTTAGCTACAGTAGCTCAAGCGCCGTGGTGCCAGCCTCACCATACAAAATTCCCGCTGACTGCAGTTTGAGTCATGCTGGTTGCAGACAGCTCGGCGACGGCGCTGTTCGCCCAGTATTGCAGACAACGGATGACGCAACTGATTCATGACCTTTCTCAATATTGGAGCTAATCTATTTGGGGCACGAGTCACTGACTCATAGGGCGAGCTACGACAGCTCATACGGAGATTTTGGAAAAAATTGCATCTTAGCGCTCAATAATATTATTTTACTATTTTATGTTTTTATTTAAATTATATTTTATATTTTTTTAATTATTTCATATTTTACTATGTACTGTTTTATGTTTTTATTTAAATTGAAAAATGAAAATTAAATTTATTCTGCCTTAAAAAATACAAAATATTTATAAACAATTCATTGATTCAGAATTACCTGGCAGCAAATTTACATAGATGCTGCCAGTCTTTTCTTATAAATATAATTTTTGAATTAAATTGCAGTTGCTAATATATAAAATACAATAATTGTTTGCGGCCATTGCGGTACAAATACCTTGAAATACAAAAAAGAAAAATACACAAAAATATCAAAATTGAGATGTGCAGTAACACCAGGATAACTCATAGATATTAAAATCAGTGCCTGAGGAAGCAGAATGCAGCAAGATAGAAACTTTACAAAAATCATTATAATAAATAATGTTAGAAAATAAAACCATAAATAATTTTTTTTTTATTAAAAATTAATATATTTTGAGTTATTGCTATATCTACGAGATTATTTATTATGTCTACTTACTTTACTTTTTCGTGTCCGAGCAATAAAGGCATCAAAGTTGTCGTGTCCAGTATTGTGCCACCGAAATGCCAGAGGCATTTCCCTGCCACAGATCGTCAATGGTGCATTTTGTTGGGCAAAGGGCACACTCCAAAAGATGTTCAGTGTCCTGAAGTTCACCACACTCGCAGTTCAGGTCGCCAGGCTCTATTTGATGCCATCTAGCCCGGTTCACTCTTGTTGGTGCAACCCCAGTCTAAAAGAAATATCATATACTTATATAGTATAATATACATATTTAAATTTATAATATACTAGTTGGCCCGACGCGCGTTGCTGCGTTCTTATAAAAAATTCTTGATTTTATTATTTGTACCTCCCACTGGAGTTACATTTCAAATTTCAACCTTCTAGGACTATTAGGGAAGAAGTTAGTCCTAGGGCTCTTCCAGCTGATCAGAGAGGCCTCCTTCGTTGTTTTCTTACACAGTAAGACCTTACTCACCACCTCTCAATGAACATTTCAAATTTAAACCTCCTACGACTATTAGGGTTGAAGCAAGGTTTTTTATTTTATTATTCGCCACCTCCTACTGAGACATTTCAAATTTCTAGTTTAATCGTTTTTCAGGTTCAACTAGGTAACATGTGTTATCTAGAACACATTTTTTTTTGTTAGGAGGTATTGCCAGTACTCAATAATTTTTATTAAACTGGAATAATTCGGGAAGACGTTACAATTTTTAAACTGTCTAAAGTTGATAAACAAATTGAATATTCGAATTTCCTTATTTCGAATATTCAATTTTTATTTGATCACAAAAAACAGGTGTTAAACATTTGTTATTGGTTAAAGTCAGTATAATCCCGTATGCCCAAAAAATTACCTGAGCACTGAAAAAGCATTACAGATGATTGGCAAACATACGTTTACCGGTTTGATAGACAGATGTTGTTTTTAGAATGATGATTTGCAAAACACACAAACAGCGTGTACAGCAGATCGAAAAATTTCAAATTATTTTCCATATGATTAAAAGATCCCAGTAAGCTAGCCATGCACCCGTGCTTTGCATAGGCAAAACTTTAACCTCCTAAAAACACCCCTAAAATTGCGAATTTTGAAAAATCCTTTCTTATTGCACGGTGAAATCCTATAAGAAATTTCAAGTTCATAGGCCTAGTAGTTTTGGCTCTGCGTTGATGAGTGAGTCAGGGTATCATCCTTTTATAGATAGAGATACCCAATTACATTTTTTTATACTATATATTAACTTACATTTAAAAATATAATAATAATAAGCGTATGGCTTTTAATGGTGGGGAGACCCTTACGGGTAGTTCCACCTCGCCGTTTGTGCCATGTTACGGGGAATATGGTGGACCTACTATTTTAGGTGGGTTCCGAACCACCGGGTAAGTGATAATAAAGCTTGTAACATCAAGTCATTGAAGCACATATCATATGCAGAAGAAATTATTTATTATTAAAGAACAGAAGTATATTGTCTATTTAATCTAATAAATATTGTAATTATATTTCATATATTTTTAATTATTTCATATTTTACTATTACTATTATATTTACTATTATATTTACTGTTTTATGTTTCTATTTAAATTATATCTTTTATTTTTTTAACTATTTCATATTTTACTATTATTTTACTGTTTCATTTAAATTACATATTATATATTTCTTCTAATATTGGTGATTTGGATTAAATAAAAAAGACGGCCTATGAAAAATTGCACGTCAAGGCTAGGCCTCGATTTTTTGGCACAATCTTGTCTTAAAGTTTTTATGGTTGTTGATGAGGGTGGTCCCAGAGGGTTTTTATGTCATCCAAAATCGGGATATTAAATGCAGGGATATGAAGTAAGTGTGGAAGGACAATCTTGCAAAGTACAGTACAGTTCATACATAATTCTGATTATCTATATCTAAATAATATTATCTCTGAAGTAAACCGTAAGACAATCTCTGATGTAAACCTTAATTAGGTCTGAATTGAGAGATTTATATCAATTTGTAGGTGAGATCTGAGATTTGCGCGCAAAATGAATAATAAGACGAAATTGCCACATTCATTAAAAATATAGAGATACTAGTTTTGGATGTTACTCAATTATCAAACCTGAGTTTGTCTGAGACAAAACTCAAGTTTGTCTGAGATTGATAATGGGGTAACATTCGAAAATAGTATCTCAATATTTTTAATAAATGTGGTTGTGACAATTTCGTCTTATTATTCATTATGTTATGTTCCACAACACTTTCACCAATACAAAGAAAGGTTGCAGTTCGATATCCCATCCAGTGAAATATCGCATGAGTTTCGATACTGAATGGAAGTATCGATACTGTCTTACCTATCAACAGACCTGTTCTGTATCATCCGAATGATACAAAACAGCCGATAAAGTGGGGTGGTGGTATCCTTTAGGACGAACTAACAGTTTGATCGACCTACTGCCATCGCAGCCATAACTGCATAACCAAACCTAACCTAACCTGGCTAGATGTGACAGAACCACCTTTGTTTACTAGGTTGGTCAAAACGACAGTCGTACAAATTGTGTCCTCCCGATAGAGTCGTACGTTGCGTTTCAACGACAAATTTACACTTCGAGGACTAGTACAACACAGTGAACACACAAAAATAATGATGTGTTAATAAAAACAGTTTTAGGAATGCTTAGGGTTAAAGGTACCGAATAAAAGCCTACGAATTTTTCAACTTTTGTGGTCTCATGTTAAAGTATTTTTGATGGAGATTTCAAATATCGTAATCATTTTGTTCACCACTAGGCTAAATAAGTGAACAAATCACGTTTCAGCCTATGTGAGTAAATATTTATTTATTCTCTATTGAAATTTTGTTATATGTTTTATTTTTCTGTTTATAATATTGTGAATTTAACAATAATATACTATATTTTGTTCACGATACGATTCCACACATCAATTAATGCAGGGGTGCCCACAGGGGGGGGGCTATGACGCAGACTGCGTCATTGAAATTCTTGGGGGGGGTTCCAAAAAACGTTTTGGGGGGGGGTCGTAAAGTTGATTGAAACCGTGTTTAACGTGACAACATTAAAAAATATACTAAGAAGTCACCAGATAGAATGTCAATTAATGAAAATATATTTATAATTATTATTATTATTATACAATTGAATATGAATTAGCTAAAATAATAATGTTTAGGATTTGTGCAGGAACTTGTGCAGATGTACTTGAGTCTATTTCTAACGAAGAAATAATTGAAAGGTTTTCTGTTTCCTCATCCCAAAAACTTCTATGTGGGGTTTAGAGAGATAGATTTAACAATAGATTTTAGAGGGAAGTGATAGCCGCGAGCCGTAGCAGGTATCTGTTCAATCAGATAGATAAGCTGCGTTCTCGTAGGTCCTGTTTGTAACGGTGACCGATTAGATTGGCCAGCAAAAAAGACAATGTTCTCTGCTGAAAATCACTTCCCGGTGGTTCGGAACCCACCTAAAACTGTAGGTCCAACTCATCAATCACCATCATCCAACTCATTACCCACGCACAGGTCTCAGACCCATGTGGGCTTCATCCTCAAAAAAAAAAAAAAAACTTAGAAGGTGCCTAGCTAACTTGTAGATGGTCACAGTCTACAAATTTAAAATGTTTGTCTTCAAACTGTTGATGTTTTTCATGTATTTTACGATAACTACTTACTAATAAGTAAGAACTGCTTTTGAAAAACTTACTAAATACTAAAAATTCAGTAATTTTTCATAACTATGTCTTTATTTTGTTTTTGAAAGACACTTCTTTCGATTGTGTGTTGTAAATAACTATACATGAAATGTGTGCCTTTTATGTACTTCATCCATACATAAATTCTCCCAAGATACTACACTAAGTAAATAACCTGTTGTTTAACTACTGTCCAATAAATGTCTTAGTATTTTGAATTTTTGTCTTTTACAAATGAAGTTATTAACTCATTGTTTTCACTTCCTTTAAATGAACAACTTTTTAGAATTATTTAACCTTAATGTAATTGGGACACCGAACATAAACTTATAGGTATTTCATTTTTATTGAACATTGTGTATTTGTAATAATATTTTATTGTTTAAAAACCATTTAGGTTCAAATTCTTATTTAGCTATTTTGCAATTAAGTTCATTGAGCAGAAGTTCATAAATTCATTTCATTGATATTTCTTTTTTACCTTTACAAAAAAATGTTAGCTATGTAAAGAATCTCAAGAAATATACGGTACATACATTTTGTATATTATCGACTGGGTTTGAATTTTTTCAATAGTTTTATAAATCTTCTTTTAGTTTTAGAAAGAATACGGGGGGCTCTTTTCGCATTTTTGGGGGGGGCCTAATTTATGGGGGGAGGGGGGATTGGTGCTAACTTTTGGTGCGTCATGAGGCTTAGGGGGGGTGGGCACCCCTGTCAAAACTGACACTGTATTTCAGTAAAAGTGAGTGTAAATCACATTTAATTGAAATACAGTGTTAGTTTTGATATTAGATCGAATTTCTTATCAATTACTATGTATTTCAGTAAAAGTGAGTGTAAATCACATATTTAATTGGAATACAGTGTTAGTTTTGATATTAGATAGAATCTCTTATCAATCACTTCCCGGTGGTTCGGAACCCACCTAAAACTGTAGGTCCAACTCAACAATCTCCATCATCCAATTCATTACCCATGCAAAGGTCTCAGACCTATGTGGGCTTCATCCTCCAAAAAAATACATTGTTAGTTTTGATATTAGATAGAATTTCTTATCAACTACATAAAATATTTGGCACAGACTTCAAAAGATTACTTGTATGAAATTTAAACTTATTTAGGGTTTAAAATTGACAAAGATTGCATACATAAAACTGATGATAAGATTGCAGTTGTTAAGAATGCAAAACGTCCTACAAATGTATCAGAGTTGAAATCTTTTCTAGGGTTTGTTACATATTACTCAAGGTTTATACAGGGCATGGCTAATTCTCTCTCACCTTTATACAACTTACTCAGGAAAAATGTTGTTTTTTCGTGGTCACAAGAGTGTGAAACTGCATTTCAAACAATTAAGAAAGATATTGAAACAAAACTTACTCTTGCGGATTTTGATGTCACTAAACCTATAATTGTTGCTACTGATGCTAGTAAATATGCTATTGGTGCGGTTCTTTCATGTTTAGATGAAAAAGGTGTGGAAAGGCCCATAATTTTTGCTAGTAGATGTCTCACTGCAGCTGAGCGAAATTATTCCCAGATAGACAAGGAAGCATTGTCAATTTATTGGGGAGTTAAGAAATTTTTCAATTACTTGTTTGGTCGTCATTTTACTTTACTGACTGACCACAAACCATTACAAAGCATCTTAAATGCTCATGCTGCTACTCCATCCATCAGTGCTACACGTTTATTACATTATTCATTATTTTTACAAGGTTTTGATTACACCATACAATACCGTAAGACCACTGAACATATGAATGCTGATTTTTGCTCAAGATTTCCTATGACAATACTATTGATGAGGTTCAAATTGTAGAAATGAATCAAATTAATATTTTACCGGTTACAAGGGAACAAATAGCTCATGAAACTAGAAAAGATCCAGATATGTGTAAATTACTTTGACAAATTTTAGGTACTGAAAATGGTGAAAATACAAACAATATTGCTGAATATTCAGTTGAACAAGGTTGTATTATGAAAGGCTTACGAGTTATGATTCCAAAATCTTTACAATCTAAAGTACTTGAGGAACTACACCAAGGACACTTAGGAATTGTAAAAATGAAAGGCCTTGCACGAAGTTATGTCTATTGGCCAAATATTGATTCTGATATTGAGCTTGTTACAAAGAATTGTATACATTGTGTGCGTCATTCTAGACAGTCTAATGTGAATTTACATCCATGGCAATTTCCTTCAGGACCATGGCAAAGATTACATATAGATTTTGCTAATCCTTCTCCAGGATTATGGCTGTTAATAATTGTTGATAGTTACAGTAAGTGGGTTGAAACTTACATAATGAAAACTCTTTCAAGCAAAGAAACAGTTGAAAATTTGCGTGAATGTTTTGCTAGATTTGGTTTACCAGTTACACTAGTATCAGATAATGGTACTCAGTTTACCTCTAGTGAATTTCAAACCTTTTGTACTAATAATGGTATAAAGCATATTACCAGTGCTCCTTTCTTTCCTGCATCCAATGGTCAGGCAGAACGTTTTGTACAAACTGTGAAGTCAGGATTAATTAAATGTTGCGAAAGTATGATTGTAAATTCTACTTTACGGTTCAAATTAAATAATTTTTTAATGAACTACAGAAAAGCACCACATGCTACTACTGGTGAAAGTCCATGTAATTTACTCATGAAAAGAAATATTCGAACTAGACTAGATTTGATGCTACCCAATATTACTGACAAAGTGTTAGATACTCAAAGAAAGGAAATGCAAAAACAGACAATTAAATATAAATGTTTCAATATCAATGATAGAGTTATGTACCGAATTTACAATAATAAGGGTAAATGGAATACAGGTATTGTAGCTGATAAAATTGGTTCTTCTATGTACAATATCATTACTGATGATAATCTTTCTATTAGGAGACATGCTAATCAAATGAAGGATTGTAAAATTAATTTAAAGGATTTTTCAACTGATATACCTAATGTTCATTATGATACTGATGTAATTGTGCCTAAATCAACAGTACTTTCTGAACAATCGAAAGCTATTACAAGCAATGATGTTGATGATTCTACTTTCTTTTCTAATTCTTTCAAGAATGTTTTACATTCAACGCCAGTTTCTACAAAATTACCGATTGTGACAGATACTATTTACCATGCGCCACAGGCTAGACCTGTTAGGTTCAGAAAACCTCCTGAAAGGTATTCACCCTAGGTTTCATTATGGGGGGAGGTGTCATATATCCTTGTACAACATGAATTTTAGTTTTATTTTATGCAGTTGGCAAGACTGTGCCACACCAGAGAGACAACGCCTACTGTACTATGTCTCTATTGTCGATTGAATTTTCATGATGTAATGAGTTTACTTACGCTATTCGTTCTTTTAATAAAATGTATTTCATCAATTACAATGAGTTTGTGATTACTTCTACCACCTACGTTACAGAATTGAATACTATAAAATACATAGCACAACAGAATGGTTACAAACACACACTAATAGACAAACTACTGCACAGAATATCAACAAAACCAATCACTCACACCAGCAACAAACAGAATGACAACCCCCATACATTCATCACACTTACCTACCTCAACAAAAAAAACTCATAAAATAGCAGCTTCATTAAGGAAACTCATAAAATAGCTTACAGAACAAATAATTCACTCAAAAAACAACTGCATTTTCAGACAACATCTCAAAACAAGTACAACAGATCTGGAATTTACAAATTGAAATGTGATGACTGCAACAAGTTCTATATAGGACAAACTGGCAGGACATTCACCACTAGATTCAAAGAACACACAAGAGCCATCTCACACCCAAACACACATTCCACTTTTGCTGAACACATCATTTCAACAGGCCACAGTTATACAGACATTGACACTAATTTAGACACACTACACTTCACTCACAAAAGCCATAAACTCAATGCTTTAGAACAATATGAGATTTACAAACATGCAAAGCAGGAACCTGACAACATTTAAAATGATCAACTTAACTTCTTCTCACACACTCTATTTGACAAAATAATCCCAATTTCAAACCTCCCGCCTACTCATCCCCCCACCACAGCACCATTCCAACATACATAACCCTCAAACTCATACCTTAAGTCAGTGTACTGTGGGTTGTCTGACGATGCTCTAGACAACAGAGCGAAACGGCCGTCACGCCATAACGTGAGTTAATTTCCATTTAAAAGTGGTTTTTTTTAAGTTTATATTACATATTAGTGGAAACAAGATGGATCTTCAACATCATAAATAAAATTACTTCCAATTCAATGACGAATATACTACAGCCATCCTGCCGACCTCCCTATGTGATCACCCATTTCTAGCATAATGGTCGAAATGTGTCTCCAACACTAAGAGAAAATCCAAATATTAAAAAATAATTTAATTTCTGTGGAATAATTTAATATAAGAGTCCTTCACCAAAATTTTTGATTGCCGGCCGCCACTGCAGTGCTCAGTGAGTAAAATATTTTAATTTTCTACTCAAATATTTGACTTCATAGTCGTGCAATTATTCATAAAGTCAAATACTGTAATTATTATTAGTAATACGCGCAGTTCGTCATGTATACCAAATTTCAAGATTTCAAAACCAGTAAATGTTACCAGTGTCATTTTTTGGAGGATGAAGCCCACATAGGTCTGAGACCTGTGTGTGGGTAATGAGTTGAATGATGATGATGATGATTGATGAGCTGGACCTACAGTTTTAGAATAAAATGACTTTTTTATTTGTTGACGTGGCGAAGTTTGGACAGTTATGTCCAATCTACCACTTAACCAGTTTTCGGTGGGTTCAGAACCACCGGGAAGTGATTTTACAGCAGAGAACAGTGTCTTTTTGCTGGCCGATCTAATCGGTCACCCTTACAAAGAGTGCCCAGTAGAACGCAGCTTATCCCTATCTGATTGAACAGATACCTGCTTCGGCTCACGGCTATCACTTCCCTGTCGTCTGGTCTATTAAAATTCAAAGATGTTGAAGAATTTGAATAGACCAATCAGACTCCACCAGTACATTTACCAGTAAATGAGAAGGCTCCCATAAACTCAACCAATAATCTACTTTTCAACCTGATTTTACAAATTGTTTGGGGGGGGCTTGAAAACGCTTTTGGCACAAAATGGGCAATCAAGAAGTGGAAGGGCGACGACTGTATTACTAGTAACAATACTATTTGATCTAAAACTGTTATTTTTCTAAGAAAAATTTTGAAAATCCAAAAATATATAGTTTTAAAAAGTACAATAATTATTATAGTTATTGTCGATTAGGACAATATTGTCGATTTGAGAGGGTTAATATGGTAACATCAGCTGATGAACCGGGTCCACTTTGATTCGGTCTCCTGTAAACAAAAACAGTCCCAGTAATACCAACTAGAACCACATGATAATCAAGTTGGCATTGCTACCAGTTACCGGCTTTCATAATCAGCTGACTGCCACCATTTTCTTCAACGTCATCCTCAAACCTCAAACCTTCATCAGTTGATGTCTAGCACTGATAAAGAGAAGAGCTGTTTTGTGCTCCAGTAGATTTTTCAACACACATCACTGGAATGTTACCTTAAATTTGCTATTTAAACAGTGCCTACTGATTAAATACTGAAGTGCTCAAATGATTTAGTGATGAATAAATGGAAAATCAATTCTGGATATCTTTCACAAGGTAAGCAGTTTCATATCAATTTTTGCAATTTAGTCTATTTTAAGACACCCTTAAATACCATAGTTTCTTAATTGCATAGCTTTGCTCCATTATTTTGAAGTGAGAAATAACTAAAATGAAATGGCTAAAATTTAACCTAAAAAGTTCATCATCACTAACTCTTTGAAATCTGTCTAGTCATTTTCAGTTACCAACTCTAATTCAATAACTATGTTTCAATACTCAGGTAGGGTAAACTCTACTAGTTTTCCCCTTTATTAACTTATTTCAAAGCCAAGCTAAGAAACTATTTAATAACTACAGTTTTTAATATAAAAACCAAGAAAGAATTGTTATTCATTTTTAGGTAGACTTCTCGCTATTCATTATTATACATTGACCTTGACTACGGTACCAATTTATTTTATAGATCATTAGAATTTATAAATTTTATTGGGACATTCTCAGTGAACATGCATTTTCTCATTTTGTTAGTTTTAATCTACCAATGCTGCTTGATTTCAAATTTCTCATGAATTTATTTTTATTATTGCTTCTATTTTCCCTTGGACATTATTTTCCAGACAGTGTGCTTCAAAAGTCAATCTTAAAACTATCCATCAATTGAAACGTCCTTCAAAAATCAAAAGCAGAGAATTTAAATTGTTTTTGACTGAAAAAAGAAATAATTCATTGTTTGAAAAATAAGTTCAGAACTGGTCGTCGCCTACATTATAATTATTATAAATTGATAGTGATATTATATAATCAAATTAAAATTAGTTATCACACTAGTAGCCTCTTAGTGAAATTTCAATGAGCTTTTATATCATGATGATCATCCAAGTAACTAGTAACTATATTGATAAACCTCTTATTAGAACTTGTATGCATACTGGGCTAATTTAATTTTATGATTTCAAGAAATGTTTCTTACAAGCCAGCAGCTACCGTACTGATTTGAACCATGATCTACCAATAATTGATTCAAACTATTCCAATCCTTATAGATAATTAATCCATATTCTTTTCAATGAGAAAATGTTTTTCAGTCTCATTTAATTATTATCTTTAATCTCTGTCCTTTTGCTCAAACTCCACTTACTCACTACTCAAATATATACACATCCCACTTGCAATTTGACATGTTCAGTGACTATAGATAGGCCTACTGTACTAATCCAACATTTTCTCAAAATTATGTTGCTGCAACCCAAATTGACCAATTTCTTTGATTATTTCACAATTATTTTTAGGATATTATAAAATTGGGTTCCACTATTTGACGTCGTTTCAGGCATTGCTGAATATAGTTAGCAAGATTATTAACTTGAAGCTAGTTTGTAAAATATTTTTTCAAGTTTGGTTTCTCAGTCGTTTAGTAAATTATTCAGTAGCTATTGATTCATTAGTGGCCCTAAGGCTTGTTTCACACACACCCGGCAGTCGGGTAACTGGTGTTGTTTGCCCAGCTGTACGAACATTGCATTATATGGGACTATGTAATCATACCGGATAAACAATAATGGTTACCTAACTGCTGGGTATGTGTGAAACAAGCCTTAGGGCCTCTAATGAATCAATAGCTTTTGAATGATTTTCTAAATGACTAAGAAACCAGGCATGAACCATATATTAAATTGATCATGATGTTATTTCCATGCCAGTGACTCATTCCAAATTCAATTCCATTGGATCACCAATTAATTCTAATATATACTAATGATAGTCTTATTGGGATTGAATAGGAAATTTTAATTCATTCCAAGTATCCTCCAACATTATTCTCAAGGGCAGAGATTGTTCATTGATATACTTGATGAATGAAGTGGCTGTTTTACCCTATCAAAATTCCAATATAATTATTGTTGGAGCCGTATTGATACTGGTTTATTTTGTATGGCTTTCCATTTTTAAGAACAAGTATTTCTGAGTTTTCAACTATATCCAGCAAAACATATGATGCAGTATCAGTATATTAGGACACATTGTTTAATGCTCAAGATACTTGATCTTAATCAACATCATCACTTCAAACACATTCTATAGTCAATTGAATATTGCCAGCACATATCAATTTCCAATCAACTTTACAAACTTTTATCAATGTAACACCACCACATATTTTGATATAATTGAAGCAATCAACACACCTCCAAATTTGTAATAGCTTAACTGAACTATTTTTTTTTTCAACAGGATGACTGATCAGTTCAACCGACTTCAAGAAGGAGATATGAAAAGACTCAACTTCACGGTAACCTCTTCAGTAGGTCAAGATGGTGGAGTACAAACTGGCCAGGACGTGAAACTGGAGATTTGGTATTATGTATCTTGCTTTTATAGTCAGTTAGGTTAGAAGTTTCCCACCATTCTCCTGCATATGCTAGGAGGTTTACAGTTGTTAGTCAAGTACCACACTCTTCAACCATGCTCTTGGATTGTGCCACAAAGTCATATTTGTGGCTTCGATGGCAGGGTCTGCATCTGAGAGTCCATGTCTCTTTTGTAGAGTTCATGACCGCAGTTGTCAGATAACGCTGCTATACGTCCGTCTTATGATGGAGTGGTACTGTTTATTGTAGCTGGTGGGATGTGTTATGAGGCTAACAATCGTGAATGGAGATTTGTTGGGTTGTAGGGCATTTGCAGTTGTTAATCATGTATCACACTTTCTATCCGGGCTCTTGATTTGTGCCATGACATAATCTTATCGCGCTTGATGGTTTTTTGGCTGGGTTCAGTGGCTCTCACGGATGCTTTGAGAGTCTCTCTCCTCGCTAAGGCCTTGTGACTACTTGTTAGTTCCACAAGGAGAACAGGGTGCACTGCTCAGTCGCCACAACCATTTTATTATGGTGTGGTACATTTCATTGCAGCTGGTGGGTTGATATAAGGCTAACAAATGTAAATAGGGATTTGCTGTTAGGTCCCTGTCAGGATTCTCATGTCACATTCATTGTGCATGGACTGTGTTACCCTGTGATCAAGAGATGCCGGTTGCCAGGTGAAAACCCTGGAGTAATGATGTCTCCGACATATGTTGAGTGCAGGTGTTAGCACCTTTATGTTTGGTAATTGTGATAAGAGATTAGATTAGACATTGATTATGCAAAAATTGTGGGAGTGGCTCTCACTTTTGCTTTGGCTACTGGCTTTGTGCTTAGAGCTTATGCCATATTTACTGTTGCCAGTGAAAATGCCATAAGCTCCAACACACTGAGAATAGAGTTCACTAAATCAAATCATTTATATATCCTCCTCAACAAAAATAGAAACAAAAAAATATAAAAAATACATCTGAATAATATAAAATAAAATTGCACTAAATCAACAAATATATAACTAGTTTATATGGTATTTATATACCAGTTTCAAAAGTACAAATCATGATTTGAAAGAATCAAAAAATTTTCTGGGGCTCTTATACACATGCTAGGAAGTGGAAATATGTGATACTATTTATCAATTGCTTAGAGGCGCTTGCCTACAGATGGTAGGAAATATTTGAAACTATTTATTGATAGATTATTGGCGCTTGCCTACAGATGTAGGAGTGCAAAAATATTTGATACTATTTATTGATAGATTATTGGCGCTTGCCTACAGACGTAGGGGTGCAAAAATATTTGATACTATTTATTGATAGATTATTGGCGCTTGCCTACAGATGTAGGAGTGCAAAAGTATTTGATACTATTTATTGATAGATTATTGGCGCTTGCCTACAGATGTAGGAGTGCAAAAATATTTGATACTATTTATTGAAATATTATTGGCGCTTGCCTACAGACGTAGGGGTGCAAAGATATTTGATACTATTTATTGATAGACTATTGGCGCTTGCCTACAGATGTAGGAGTGCAAAAGTATTTGATACTATTTATTGATAGATTATTGGCACTTGCCTACAGATGTAGGAGTGCAAAAATATTTGATACTATTTATTGAAATATTATTGGCGCTTGCCTACAGACGTAGGGGTGCAAAGATATTTGATACTATTTATTGATAGACTATTGGCGCTTGCCTACAGATGTAGGAGTGCAAAAGTATTTGATACTATTTATTGATAGATTATTGGTGCTTGCCTACAGATGTAGGAGTGCAAATATATTATACTATTTATTGATAGATTATTGGCGCTTGCCTACAGATGTAGGAGTGCAAAAATATTTGATACTATTTATTGATAGATTATTGGCGCTTGCCTACAGACATAGGGGTGCAAAAATATTTGATACTATTTATTGATAGATTATTGGCGCTTGCCTATAGATGTAGGAGTGCAAAAATATTTGATACTTTTTATTGATAGATTATTGGCACTTGCCTACAGATGTAGGAGTGCAAAATAATATATTATACTGTTTATTTATAGATTATTAGCGCTTACCTACAGATGGTAGGAGTGCAAAAATATGTGATACCATATTTATTGATAGATTATTGGCTCTTGCCTATTCATGTATGGTGAATGTGATAAGAAATTAGATTAGACATTGATTATTCAAAATTTGGGGAAGTGGCTCTCACTTTAGCTTCAGCTACTGGCTTTGTGCTTAGAGTTTATGCCATTCTCTCTGGCAATGCTTTGGCAGTGAAAATGTCATAAGCTCTACCACACTGAGAATAGAGTTCACTTGGGTACATTCAAGCATTGAAGCAATAATTCAAGGGTAGTTTAAGGGTGCTGTCCTATACTTGCTAGGAAATGAAAATATGTGATACTATTTATTGATAGATTACTGGCGCTTGCCTACAGATGTAGGGGTGCAAAAATATTTGAAATCATTCATTGATAGATTATTGGCGCTTGCCTACTGATGTAGGGGTGCAAAAAATTTGATACTATTTATTGATAGATTATTGGCGCTTGCCTGCAGATGGTAGGAGTGCAAATATGTGATACTATCTATTGTTAAATAAGGAATTTTCCCCATTTAATCACTCTTGCTCAAGTCTGTTTCAGCCACACTGTGTTGTTGTCATCACCACTTCTTCTCGGGTATTCTTCTCAAACAGATTCAACTCCATTCGTGCTACAGTCTTTTTTTAAGCTTCATCTACTAGGTAATTAACTGTTTTTCTTTTCTTGTAGAATCTATTCTAAATAACTTAAGAAATCACAATAGCCTTCATAGCTAAACAGATTCGGTTTCAGAGCAATTCAAATATCTAATCCAGTGCTGAGTTTCAAGCATTGCATTTTGAGATTTGTCCAGATATCTCAACGCAGTAATAATTGAATGTTTCCATGAGTGATGATTCTGAATCTCCATCAATAAATCAGATAATAAATCCAGCCAATCCGACTTAGCTTTTTTAAATGCTATCCAATTCTAAACTATTCTTGATTATTTGAATTAAAAATTAAATTATGTTGTTTTAAAACTATTTAGTGGACTTTATGCTTTGAAAATTTATTTTATCTCTGATTGTTTTCTAGGCTAGTTTGCCAGCAGAAGTGTTCATCTAATTGCTATCAAAGAGGATGGAAACTCCAAAACTAAAACTGATAAGATATATAGTAGTACCGGTAGCTTACCTGAAAAGAATTTTTGTTTGAAGCTTGGTATTTGATGATCCAGACAAACTGCTAGCTGGACAGTTACTTGAAAAAATATTATTGTTGAAAATGATAGAATAATATTCTTCAAAAGATTATATTGTTTTCATATTGATGCAGGAAATTTGATGAAAATTTCTGTAAACATGATTAGGCTACCAATACACAGTTTCAGTAGTTCGTTGGTATTATAAACCTTTTAATCAGAATTGAAATGCAATAATTTTTGTTTAATGTTGAAATAATAATTGTTTTTTGCTTTTCTACTGGTGGGGAAGGAATTATGCACAAATTCTGGAACGCAGATTTCAGGGTTATACCGGAACGTTTTTCTAAGTATGTCGGGAATTAAAAAAATATTTTTTAGCAACTTTTTATATTGTACTTGTAATTGGGCATGCATTTATGTTGTTACAATTCTTTGTTATATTGTGTTTTTCATGGCATTGATTTAAAAAACGTTATGTATTAATAATAGCAAAAAAATCATTTTCTATTTAAATTCAAACAATGAAAATATATATAGTTGATAAAGTTTCTATAGAGTACAAGTGACCTTTTCAGATTATTTCAAGTCTCAACTTTTGTAATTTTATCGATTGTGGCTATTGTAATTTGTGAATACTGTTTGTATTGACTAGTCTTAATACTTCAAGGCATGATTTTGAAACACAGTTTGTACAATCCACTACTAGGTAGGGCATGCAGTTCTCTGTTACTTCGTTTATTTGTTTTATTGTGTATTTCTTGTCATTGATTTTACCAGACACTTTGTATCAATCATTGTTAAAAAATGTCAGCTCCCACTTCAAACAATTGAAGATATATCTAGTTGATAATGATTTATAATTTAAGTATAATTTCAAGTTTCAACTGCTGTAATTTTATCGATGGTGACTAATGTAATGTGAGAATACTGTTGGTATTGACTTGACTTGTACTCCATGTGTGGAGTTTTCAAGGCTTAATCTTTAAAAAATTCAAATAATAATAAATAAAAATACAGGATGAAAAAGGCAGAAGAAGGAAGAAGCGAGAAAGGTGGGAGGTCTAGGCCACGGGCTTCTCCATCTTTCTTAGTATATTATATTGAATGATCAACATTTAATTTAATTTCCACTTTTAATAATATTTTATTGTTATATAGATAGGAAACATTGTTTTTTAAATGTTATGATTTATTCAAAATTATTTTCTCTTTTGTATGAATTTCATTTATAAAATCTTATACTGGGTTCTCTGCTGTACAAACCTATGGAGAATTTTGAGAGGCTCTTTTTGTCCATCTTGAATTACATCTGAAGTTCTGCTCTTCTGGTGTATTTTGATGATGTTCTCTTTTTGGTGTTTGGGGAGGGGGGTATTGTTTGCTGGAGGGGGGTATTGTTTGCGGTACTGGTTCTATTGTGTTGCTACGGTGTCAGTTTGTAGAATAGCTTTTGATGTCTATTTGTTGTATCAGAGGAGTACTGCAGAAAACCCAGCAAATGAGATTTATATTAAAATATATTCTTTTTAAAACAATTATTATTTATTAATAGAAAATGTGGTCAGGGGATACTGTTTGGTTGGCAGGACAGAGGTGATCTCTGGAGGTACCCCAGGGATTGCCTCTCAACTCCAACACTACTTCCCTCCGTTAATGGGTTGTAGTTAGGAGCAGTATCCACCTCGCGTGGCCCACAAGGCCCCTCCCGGAAGGGGGGCAAGTCAACCTTACGTCCTCGAATGGTGTTGATGCCACACCTCGTGTGGGCTGGGAAACGTACGTCCTGGGTGCCCTCGGTTTGGTTCATCTCTTGACTGGAGGCAGTGTTGAGATGTCCCCTGACGGTGGGATACCACAGTGACTGCGGCCGACAAGGCGAAGTTAGGGACACCCAAAGTTAGTAGACAGATCTATCTGCTACTAATCTTGGTGGTCTCTCACTACCGCTTTTCATGAATTTTTACTATTCTTCCTTTCTGTTCTCAATTCCCTTTTGGGGCCAAGTAATAGGTGTTGTTAATTTTAATTTTTTTATTTTCTCATGTAGGCATCTATTATTTTATCATCCTATACATTTTGTATATTATCGACTGGGTTTGAATTTTTTCAATAGTTTTATAAATCTTCTTTTAGTTTTAGAAAGAATACGGGGGGCTCTTTTCGCATTTTTGGGGGGGGGGCCTAATTTATGGGTGGAGGGGGGATTGGTGCTAACTTTAGGGGGGGTGCGTCATGAGGCTTAGGGGGGGTGGGCACCCCTGATTAATGCTATAAAATGCTGTTTCATACTGACACTCTGACACTGACACTTTGATACGCAAAACATTTGATACACAATTCCAATCGATGGTATGAAGTATCGATATTATCAAGTATCGAAGCTCGTGCGATTATTTTACTGGATGGGATATCGAACTGCAGCCAGGATATCAGCTGGATATCAAACCTGAGTTTGTCTGAGACAAAACTTAAGTTTGTCTGAGATTGATAATGGGGTAACATTCGAAAATAGTATCTCAATATTTTTAATAAATGTGGTTGTGACAATTTCGTCTTATTATTCATTATGTTATGTTCCACAACACTTTCACCAATTTTTTTTATTTCCTTCCTTCAAAACTCAAAATAACCAAGAATTACATGCGTATAAAATATTAACTACAAAACCAAAAAAAACTACAAAGAAAATATGTGCGCAAGGTACAGTATATGAATCAGTTTGCTTTCTGAATGCTTACTTGAATGCATTACCCTCACACTACAAAAAAATTGCTTACTTGAATGCATTACCCTCACACTACAAAAAAATTTAAATCGCAACTTCAAGCGTACATGATATTTTTCCATTGATATCAAAAACTATTTCTATCAATTATTATTACTAAGCAGATTATTTCGCCTATTTTTATTAACTTGTCCTAAAAATCTGCAAACTAGAAAGCGACTTTTGCAAGGCCCGAGAGTTTCCAAATTTTCAACGGGTGTTACAAACGAAAGGTGTTAGTAGCGTCTGACCGGAAGTGGGTGGCAATAATAGGGTCGGCTCAGAAGTCAGGGTTCATTTCCGTTTATAGTTTGCAACTTTGCACGAAACATTGAAAACCCCTCTGACCATGATAGTGATAGGAGAGAGGGGGGGTTGGAGCACCGGCCAAATAATCGTTCAACCAGCAAAATAGGCATCAGGCACACCCAGACAAGATCATGCTATTTTCTTTCTTTGTAGTGGCGAAGGTGATATTGTGGAAGGTATCCATAATCAATAAGACAAAATTGTCACAACCACATTTATTGAAAATATTGAGAACTAGTTTCGGTTGTTATACCATTATCAATCTCAAACAAACTAAAACTAAAGTACATAGTAGTTCAATATATACTAGACATGGTATGATACTATTAGCTAAGCGAGAAAGAGGCTGGCCTTCTTTAAAGGTTGTGATTGGCTGAAGGCCATAACAAGACGCGCCCCCTGGTGGGAGGAGTAACAAGCAAAAATAAGAGTCAAATCAAGAACTCATCATAATTCTAGCCTACATTTTAAAAACGGTACTTTCTCGGTTGACCTTGACTGCAATTCAGCGAGCTTTCAATTTTTTAATTTTAATTTTCATTCAATTCTAGCCTTCTTGTGTATCTCTTTTCTTCTTTGTTGCTTTCTAGATGTTCACGGTTTTTAGTTCTTGATTTGACTCTTATTTTTTCTTGTTACTCCTCCCACCAGGGGGCGCGTCTTGTTATGGCCTTCAGCCAATCACAACCTTTAAAGAAGGCCATTATCAGAAACATTATTGACAAACTAGTTTCGGTTGTTATAGCTAAGCGAGAAAGAGGCTGGCCTTCTTTAAAGGTTGTGATTGGCTGAAGGCCATAACAAGACGCGCCCCCTGGTGGGAGGAGTAACAAGAAAAAATAAGAGTCAAATCAAGAACTAAAAACCGTGAACATCTAGAAAGCAACAAAGAAGAAAAGAGATACACAAGAAGGCTAGAATTGAATGAAAATTAAAATTAAAAAATTGAAAGCTCGCTGAATTGCAGTCAAGGTCAACCGAGAAAGTACCGTTTTTAAAATGTAGGCTAGAATTATGATGAGTTCTTGATTTGACTCTTATTTTTGCTTGTTACTCCTCCCAATTAGGGGGCGTGACTTGTTATGGCCTTTTGCCAATCACAACCTTCAATGAAGGCCAGCCTCTTTCTCACTTAGCCAATAGTATCATCCCATGTCTAGTATATATTAAGCTACTCTGTACTTTAGTTTTAGTTTCATTAAGATTGATAATGGTATAACAACCGAAACTAGTTTCTCAATATTTTTAATAAATGTGGTTGTGACAATTTCGTCTTATTCATCATGCTATTCATAGAGACCAGTTTCTAGAGAGAGCTAGAGACACAGATTGCATAGAGCAGTGTCATTTGAGTCTAGACTTACTTTCTGAGAGCTCATCACCAAAATACGCAACAGTCACCCTATCAGGATATTTCTACTTACAAAGGAAGGGTTATTCTATTAAATAAAGCTAGTGACACTAATTTTACGGAACTGTATCAGTCGAGTCTAGACGCTATCTACGCTTAACTTAACCAACTTTCCGTTAGCTCTAGCTCAGTCTAGCTCCATCAAAGCACAGTCGAAGGGAGGAACCTCATTGCTTCCTCCAGTGTGTTAGTGTGGTCTTAGGCCGGGTTCACACGAGCTATAATCGCGCGAATGTAGCCAGAGCAATTATCGAGAGTTGCGCGATTCTAGTAGAGCACAGGATCAGATTGTGCAGTTCCCACGAGCTACACTTCGCTGCGATGTAGCCGACTCTACTAGAATCGCTCGCATGTAGCCAAAGTCATTACCGTTTTTAACTCAGCTATGAAATTTTGATTTATTAAAAATCCTAGCGTACTCAGCTCACTGTCGTAAATACGTAGGAACTTGATTTTTTTTCCAGCATGAATAATAACATTTTTATAGAATATTTGTTTGAACTGCATAAGTTGCCGTTATAACAAGTGATCCATCAGTGACGTAGCCAGGGGGGGTCCTGGGGGTCCGGACCCCCCTACCGGTCCTAAATTTTATATAATTTTCATTAAATTAAACGTAAAATAAGACAAAGCACTGATGTTGGTGTTATTTTCAATGCCAGGAGAGCTAAAAAGACTGTTCTAGGGCCTCTATTTTTCAAAAATTTCCAGGGAAGTACCCCCAGACCCCCCCCCCCCCCATTTCAAAATCTTGGCTACGTCACTGGATCCATGAAGGTAGATCTATTTAATACCATAAAAATGTTAATTTTAGTGATAGGAGAAAAATTAAAGTTGGTTTGGATTAAGTAGGTTGATTACAGTAACTGATGGAACTTTAAAAAAATCTGAAATTTTTATGTTTTTTGTATTTCTATTAGGAAAACAGTCGGCGATATCTCTGCGATTCATAACTGCACTGGCGAGGCTGTTGCTCGTGTGAACCCGACCTTAGCACTCCTTTCCAGTTGATAAGCAAAGTTACCTTAATGTAAATTTTCCCCAGATACCAGGGGCCTGTTTCATCACAACATAGGAATATAAACACAACTTACGCTTGGAACCGTCCCTATATTTTGCAGTACCATTCCGAATACTAGTAATTTAGTTTGTATTTTTCTATGAAGCAGACCCCAGAATTACATTTATCAGTTTATCAGTTTATTGGATATATTAAATTTAAATAATGCCAGTAAGTACTAATAATGTAGAAATTAATAGACTACTATTAAACTCATTAAGAGCAAGAGATTTCTCTTTATAAAAATGAATAAAATTGAAAATTTTCAATTTAATTTAAAAAAATTCAAATTATGGTTGGGTTAAGGGCCCAAAACTCATAACCACTTTAACAGACTCAACCATTAATGATGTAGTTTTTATGATTCAATCGATATTCAATGATTTTTACCTTCCAGATAGTTGCATTTCAACATTGATCCCGGTATCTATGAACCTATTGAATTGGATTTTGGATTGGCATATTTCACCTTAAGAATGGTATATATTGTACTTATATAATTCTCCTTACATGCATTTTATTCATGTACTGTATGTATGTTTTAATGTCCTACAGACGAAACGACGAAGTCCATGTATTTTTTGTTGGTCCTGTTTGGCCAGCAAAAAAGACACGTTCTCTGCTGTACAATCACTTCCCGATGGTTCGGAACCCACCTAAAACTGAAGGTCTAACCCATCAATCACCATCATCCAACTCATTACCCACGCACAGGTCTCAGACCTATGTGGGCTAAATCCTCCAAAATAAGATATATTAATGACGAATTAAATTCAATTTTATTCCATTCCTACCTTGAGCCTACCTTAATTCTAGGAATGCTTGAAAAGTATTCACTCTAAAAGATTTTTTAAAGTCCACATTGAATCCAGGAAACCTTAAGGTAGGTTCATAGACACGACCTGATAACTGATAACCTGATAATTAGGTTCAGTTCAGTTTGTTTTGTTGGATGAAGCCCACATAGGTATGAGACCTGTGCGAGGGTAATGAATTGGATGATGGTGATTGATGAGTTGGACCTACAGTTTCAGGTGGGTTCCGAACCACCGGGAAGTGATTTTACAGGAGAGAACACATTCTTTTTCGCTGGCCAACCAATCGGTCACCCTTACAAAGATGGCCCAGGAGTTTCGTAGCTTATCTCTGATTGAACAGATACCTGCTACGGCATTCGGCTATCACTTCCCTAGAGTTGAGTTCAATTCTTCTCTTTCAGAATTATCTCCAAATTAACAAAACTCAGTATCTGGGAAGTTAGAAACACACTTCTCCAGTTAATAAACAAAGTTAGGAAATTCTTCTCAGATAGCCATTCTACTTCTTGAAAATTTCTCAACCGAATCTCACCTAATTAACCAGTGCAGTTGAAATAATTCTCTCGGTGATTAATTGCTCGTGTTTGAGGTTTCTGTTCCCCATACTCGGTAATTTGACCCAGAAAGTTATACTAATGTACCGAAATATCTATAATTTACCTATCCATTTATTTATTTACAACTTATTTATATATTTTTACTCAATCATTTATTGTTATTTTTTTTTTTATTTATTCTATTTTTTTCTATTTATTTGTCTATTACAAAACTCATTCATTTATTATTTTTCATCTATTTATTTATTTGTCTATTACGAAAACACAATCAAGCAAAGATACAAAGGGCTATTGCCCGTAACTGCATGCTTTCTTCACAAACTGTTGACTGAAAAATTAATTTTTTAGAATAAATAATGAAAAGAGAATTAAAATTCACTCTAATATCAAAACTGACACTGTATTTCTATTTAATATATCATTTTCATTCACTTATATTTGAGATACTGAAGGTATATAAATAGAAATCTTTTAACATTTCCTTTCTTCTCCTTCCTAATATTATGTGAACCCCTCTTAGAATGTGGGCAACCATATAGTTGGAAGGCGTTTCCATCTCCACTTATAGTACAGTAATATTATTTTTAATTACTTTATGGATATTTTTTTATTGTATTGTAATACTTTTCATTTTTTTCATGTCTTGTATATGTATGTTTTATATTCTATAAATAAGTAGAATAAATTAATAGAAAGAAAGGACTTGATTTTCAGAAAGAAGACATGCAAATTCAGTCTACTTGAAAAGCCTAAAGCCTAAAATATAGTTTTTAAGAAATATAAATAATTTTTTTAAATAGATATATTAATACAGTATCAGTTTTGATATTAGATTGTTCAAGTATTTCAAGTATTTTTTTGCTCCTGATATTTAAACATAAATATTGAAAATAAACTTTACTAGCAAATTCAACACAAATAAGTGTTAACTTTTTATGGTAAATTCAACTACTAAAAAATATTATTTATTCTCAATTAAAATTGATTGCAAGTAGTTGAATAAGTGATAGCCGTGAGCCGTAGCAGGTATCTGTTCAATCAGATAGAGATAAGCTGCGCTCTCCTGGGCACTCTTTGTAAGGGTGACCGATTAGATAAAAAAATACACTTTTCTCTGCTGTAAAATCACTTTCCGGTGGTTCGGAACCCACCTAAAACTGTAGGTCCAACTCATCAATCACCATCATCCAACTCATTGCCCACGCACAGGTCTCAGACCTATGTGGGCTTCATCCTCACAAAAAAAAGTAAATGTTGAATTCACTAGCAAAGTTTATTTTTGATATTTATACTTTAATAACTTTATCTAAAGCTTATTTTTGCCATAAATCTTGGACGTATTTCTGAAATTCCGACCACCAACCAGCAAACGCCACACTGTAGTCTACTAAATCAATTCTATGCATGAAACCGAAGAGAAAATATTTTGACAGGGTGAACCAGCACTTGTAAATTGATTTCATGCCCTAGATTTAGAAAATAAGGAATCCCACCAGACCAAATATACCCACAAGTGTCTAGTCTAGAGCTTCGGACATGATTTGTGAAGGTGTGAAGTTCGAACCAATCATAAATCGTGGCATAGTCCTCTTTCCGAAATGTTCATCTTGAGAGTTAAATTTATGTCATCACGAATTCTCAAGTGGCTTATTCTTCAACACTAACCTCGTGATCTAGTACCATGAAGCATGAATGCAGAACAGAAAAATAACAAAAACACGTTCAACTAACTCAGATCCAAACCCTTTCCCACCCGGAAATAAGTTTCAAGTACTACATATTTCATAAGACTGTATCACAAGTCTGCAATGCAGGAGATGTTCTCATATTCATATACATATACAAAACAGGATTTCTATTGTATTTATCCTGAACGGGGAATCAGGGAAAAGCCTGTTGCATAATATAATATAAACGGTGTCGCGAAAAAAGGGACCAGCGAAATAAGCGGCTAGCGAAATAAGCGGCTATCACGAAATAGTATGTGCACCTGTGAGGTAACTACTTGAGTGAAGTTAGTGACCTGCGAAAAAAGCGACCATCATTGATTTTTACCTGTGTCCTAAGAGGTTGACACTTACTCTGGCATACTGATTTCCATCACACTTTATCCAGGTTAGGTTAGGTTAGGTTTGGTTAGGTTAGGTTAATTTATTATATTATAAACATTTAATAAAAGTGAAAAACTGAAAAACTGCGCATAGCTGGTTGTGCTGTGACTCATGGGGCAGGTAGCAAGTAGCCAGTATTCATTGTTACGGCGAACTATAGAGTGGGACGGATTTTCACAAATTCCTTGGATATACCCTCCGACGGATTTACCCTCAATCATTTGATTACGTGTTGATTGCGTACACCGAGGATTGCGTACATGGGCGTGTCAGCGAGGATTGCGAACATCTTTTACCTGTGAAAGATGACAAGGGTCGGCCATGCATCAAGAACATTTTGACAGGCGAGGATTGCGTACAGCTTTCTCTTGTTTCCTAATGTCTGTCCTTGATTAGAATTTTCTCCTTTTCGCTATGACAGTAATTGTTCTTTTCTCACCTAACAGATTCAATCACAACGTCCGTCCTTAATAAGTTTGCTCCTTTCCGTTTATTGTATAAATCGATATGGCATTAATTGCTGGTTTTTTCACTTATAGTCCTCACTTATAGCGTATTAACCTAACCTAACCTAACCTCACCTAAATATGCTACTAGCTAGCTACAATTTGATAGGTACTCGAGATAGAAAGGCCAACTCAAACTCAAATTTTTGTAGACAACAATATTCAGTGAAAAAAACCAGCAATTAATGCCATATTGATTTGTACGCAATCCTCGCCTGTCAAAATGTTCTTGATGCATGGCCGACCCTTGTCATCTTTCACAGGTAAAAGATGTACGCAATCCTCGCTGACACGCCCATGTACGCAATCCTCGGTGTACGCAATCAGCACGCAACCAATCATTTTGGCCGCTTATTTCGCACATAAGATCGGTTGAATGACCTCGAACGGGGGGGTGGGCGAGACTCAGGTAGTTTAGCCGCTTATTTCACGCATTCCATAATGGTCCTTTTTTTCGCTGGTCGCTTTTTTCCCGTATTCATAAAAACAAAATAGTTTTATTAACACTTGTTTGTATTTCTTAGAAAGAAAAGGGATTATAAAGAAATTAGTGACGATGAACTGCTTTTTTTGTAGTGTTTGGATTGGCCAGCAAAAAAGACACCAGAATTTAATCTAAATTAGGGATGTGATAGCCGCGGACCGTACAAGGTATCGGTTTAGTCAGATAACATAAGCTACGAACTACTGGACCCTCTTTGTACGAGTGACTGATTGGATTGGCCAGCAAAATACTGTTCTCTGCTGTAAAATCACTCCCCGGTGGTTCGGAGCCCACCTAAAACTATAGGTTCAACTCATATAAATCACCTAATAAATTGTCCACGCATAAGTCTCAGACCTATGACAAGTGTTAAATACTAGAAGGGACTGTCATTTTATTTTTGGAAATTTTGTAATTTGAATTCAGTTATTTTATTTTGAAAGACTAACCGACTGTTATTGTAACTCATGTCGTGTAATTGTACCGTATTTTCTTTTTATTTCTAGTTTGATTTTGTAAATTGTAATTGATGAGTTTCGATATGAAGCTATTTACAGCCTCGCCTGAGCCTAAATAAAGTATCTCATCCATCTATCTATCTCCCTTAATGTAGTGACTGCAAAATCTTATGAAATTATTTATTTGTAGGCTTTTAATCGTAGATTACAGATGTCCACTTGGAGATCACAGGTTTTTACTTTTGTGGCAGTACAGGTTCAGGGGCATGTTGCATAACAATTTGCATAGTTGTAGGGCTATTAAATTACTTGAATTATTGCAAAATAGTATGAGAGTTTTTGTTTGTGTATTGCAGGTTTTTACTTGTATTTTACAGTAGGCTTCAGGTTCAGAAGCAACAATAACAATAATATTTTACAAACTGCTTAACACCATCTAGTTTGGCGGCTAAAACAAATTGTGCTATTGCCAGGCAAGGGATAATGTGAAGGCTCTTGAAATGTCATCAGCGGATCGTCGAAAATCACCAACCACAACACTAGCCGTGATTAATTAGAATTGGCAACACAAGCCGTACCGTGTTGCCTACTACTCTACAAGTAGTAAAATTACTCAAGTAATTTTAAATACAAGTAGTATTAATTACTCAATAAATAAATAAGTCTGACGCTAGCAGTCAGTTGGTTTGTCACCGCAGTCAAATGTTTTTTGCCAAACGCAAATTATTTGACCCGCCTAACTTGATGGCGTGAAGTATAGTTTTATTAACACTATATAACACTTACTGCAATTTTATGAGAGGTTTTACTCTTGTAGATTGTTATTTTACTTGAAAATGTTAAGCAACAGGCCAAATTTTATGATGCCTAGATCAGGATAAAATAAATTAGTGAAAATGTTTGCCAATCAAAATGCATTCCGTCTAGTGTGTAGTACCAAAGAGGATAGGAATTAATTACTATAGTAGCCTAAGAACTATAAAGTGGTAGTAAAGTGCTATAAGTCGGAAGTAAGTTATATAGCCTAATAAAATCGTCTCTGGTTGTACCGTATTGAACAGTACGCCGCCCAATAGAAAAAACTATCCACTTTTAAAACACTTTTAAGTGGAAAATATGACTCACGTTATGGCGTGACGGCCGTTTCACTCTGTTGTCAAGAGCATCGTCAGACAAACCACAGTACACTCAGTACAGAGTGCACTGTGGATCGTCTGACAACGACTGATGCTCTTGACAACAGAGTGAAACGGCCGTCATGCCATAACGTGAGTCATATTTTTCACTTTAAAGTGTTTAAAACGTTTTTATTATAAATATTAGTGGAAACAAGATGGATCTATCCTTTTTAGAAAGGACTGAAATTCAAAGGGGAGTGATAGCCGAGTGCCGTAGCAGGTATCTGTTCAATCAGAGATAAGCTACGAAACTCCTGGGCGCTCTTTGTAAGGGTGACTGATTGGATTGGCCAGCAAAAAGACTCTGTTCTCTGCTGTAAAATCACTTCCCCGGTGGTTCGGAACCCACCTAAAACTGTAGGTCAAACTCATCAATCACCTTCATCAAATTCATTACCCACGCACAGGTCTCAGACCTATGTGGGCTTCTTCCTCCGAAAAAAAAATCGAAAAATCAAAGAATAAAATTCCTTTTTATATTTACCCTTATAATAACTTCAACCATCTTATGATCAAAATACAGTTAATGGAACCATTTGGGAGGGGGTGGGGGTTAATAACAATTTTCCCATCAGTTCTTGCCATCTAATTGCAGGCAGAATCATTCCGCCAACCTCATCTCGATTCAACCAAATTTCAGTAAACCACCTCAATTACTCCCCCCCTCAATTAAATAACACCCTTCCACTCCCCCCCACCGCTACCTGTCTCATTAGCTGCTTGAAATCACCTCTGTTATTAGCTCTCAGCCTCTCTCTTGCTAAAGCCTAAACTAACGAGAACTTGTTACCATCTTGCGTTTCTTGCACGGGGACCAATCTAATTTGTTCATATCCAGCCCTACTTAGGCCTACTGCTTGCCTTCTATAAACATACACGGCTCCTTGCTTTATTGAATAGGGGCTATACTGGAAAGGTGGAGCACATGGAGCAATATCAGTCTAAATAATTTTTAAATTAAATTAAATTATTTAAATTATTGCCATTTCATCAGAGTAATATTAAAAATATATTACGCTCTTCTATTATTAGTATTATTATTATTTATAGCCTATTAGGTCAGGGATGAACAAGGAATATTTTTGTGCGGGGATCATGTGTACTGACCAGTAAATAGCCCACATTCGCATTGAAAACTTTTAAACAAAATCAGAATTTAAGATCAATCAGCAACAGTGAGAAGAATAAAAATCAGGAATAAAAATGCAAAAACAGAGTGACTAGCAAAGTAAGCTACAAGAATTCCCTGATCTTTAATAAAAATTTCCCTGACCAATATAAGGTACTAGCCGGCAGGCTCGCTTCGCTCACTAGACAGGGGGTGGTTTAAAATTCGTACAAAATCGTGAATCGATCTAGCACTTTTGTTTGTTAATCATCTGCAGTCATGGATACGGGCACAGTTATTCAATTCACAACTCCATATTTCATATATCTAGCCTAATTTCTTAAATTTTCACTTTTGGCCGTATTTTTGGAATCTTTCAAAATTTTTTTTAGCATGCATCTAGAGCCCGGAACCAAATGCGGAACCATGCATTGAAAAAATGTATGTAACCATGCGTACCAAATTTCAACTTAATTAGCCGCGTGGTTTTCGAGAAACGCTGATGAATGAGGCAGTGAATCAGGGATATTTGGCTTTTTTTATGAAAAAATACCTTAACGAATCAAAACAATTTTATGTTTGTTAGCCTACCTAGCTTATTTGTCTGGTTGTGTCCGTATAAAAACGCATTTCAAGTTCAATATTGGAGCATATCATGTGAGGGTTTTTATAATTAGTATAATTATTATTAGGTAAATAATTACTACGAAGTTTTCCCGATATTTTTTATATTCCCAGACTTTTCCAGAATTTAAAAATTCCTTGACTTTTCCCGGTCGCTAGTCACCCTGAAAAAATTATTCACGCTGCAACTCTAGTTGTTCTAGTCATATCTACATATTTACATTTCACACTAGACTAGCCCTACTTCCTTATTTAATGTTATGTTATATTGAAATATAATATCTATATTTTGTTTTATTGTATTGTGTGTTAGGCCCATCTATATAGAATGCCGTAAATAAATGAAGCCATCTCAAGACTCATTCTCAGACCAATATAATTTGTCAGACCTATAGCTTACGCAAATCTCTCACAATAGAAAATTCTAATAGCGAATGTTGGAGTTGCGACTTGCAAATAGATGACTCACAGCAACAAACGCCTACGTCATCACCCTAATGCAACCCCTACTAGGCCCACATACCACCTACCACCCGTATCACAGGGAATCGTCAATCAAATCCCGTGAAAAAACTAACATATGTGAAATGGCATGAGTGGTGTGAAAAAAGTTGAGTACGTTGACTCTGTTGAGTGACTGGAGTCGACTGTTGATTTGTTCAGTCGACGGGAGTCTGATAGAAAGGCGTGAGAAACAGCTGTGATTGACTTATTTTTTTATTCACTTCAAATAACAAGAATCCCAAGCGCTGAGTCAAAATATTAAATACTCAGCTGAATCAACTTTATTCACACCACCCATTTTCTCTTACATAATTATTTGCATTGCTGATTACATTGAGCGAGTTTATAAACTACTCGCCAGTGAATTTACAATCTGTAAAGGCAGCAGCGGTAGAGTTTCGTCGACAGATAACAACAGGCAGCTGTTTATTACATAGGATTACAACCTGAGTAAATAGAACATTAGACCCTAATAATAATAAGCGTATGGCTTTTAATGGTGGGGAGACCCTTACGGGTAGTTGGTAGTTCCACCTCGCCGTTTGTGCCATGTTACGGGGAACATGGTGGACCTACTGTTTTAGGTTTTTCCAAACCACCGGGGAAGTGATAATAAAGCTTGTAACATCAATTCATAGACCCTAATATCATAGAACATACAAATCTAAAATGGGAAGAAGAAAACTTACCTGATAAATAGCTTCGTACAAAACAAGTTGATACGCAGTAAACCATGATTTCTGGCATAGCTTGCCAAAGTATTCATCGTAGCACTGATATTATTCACGTTAAAACGCTGATTCATTGTCGCAATATTCACACTGACTTCGTAATCCATAACCCGCACGATTTACCAGGAAATAATACTAATTAAAGAGATTCGTTAATAGATTTTTACGTGAACAAACGTCTACCGGCACGAACAGGTCGCAAAGTGTCGAAAAGAAAGAGACAGTAGGAGAGGGGGCTGCTGGGTAATCGCGATCGATGACGTAATCAATACACCTTACAGCCGTTATGCGTCAAAGTGTACGGGAGCCTTCTTCCCCAACAGTATCTTTGAAGCCGATCAGCTGTTACTAGCATTGATTATTTGGCGCTTAGATTTGAATTCTTCAATAATTATTCCACCACAGATAAAATGATCGAGTTAATATGTTTCATTACAGATTACGTTTCGTTTTTATTTCGTAAAAGACGAAGTTTTGAAGATTAAAATATAAATTTCAAAGAAATCGTACAACTATCAAAGAAACTCATTTTTCAACGAAGATACTGATACTTTTTTAAAATGTCATTTAAAAACGTGCTAATCATTGCGTATTTCGCGCTAAGATTTTAATTCCACAATAGATATTCCATCACAGAAAAAATGATCTACAGCTATGATTATTAAATGATTTATAGTTAATACTCTATTAAAAATTATGTTTAATTTTTCATTTTCTAATAAAAGAAGTTTTGAAGATTGAAAAAATATATATTTCAAAGAAATCTTTCTACTTTCAAAGAAATTCATCTTTCTACAAAGATAGTGATACAATATTTTTAACGTCATATTAAAAACGGGCTTGTAATGTAATCATTGTGTGCTTATAATTACGTATTTGGCGCTAATATATGAAAAATTCCACAATAGATATTCCATCACAGATAAAATACTATAGTTTATATTCCATTAAAAATTATGTATAATTTTTCATTTTCTAAAAAAAAGTTTTGAAGATTAAAAAAATATATTTCAAAGAAACTAATCTTTCAAATAAGATAGTGACACAAAGCGTTTTAATAATCCATATTAAACAAATGCTTGTAATATTATTTAATAGATATTTATTGAAATATTCTCAACAAATTAAAAATTCTCAAATGATCAATTGAAAATTATCTAGTTAATAAAAAATCTCAAGTGATCGTATCGTAAAAGGAAACACCTGTAAAAAACGAAATTTTTAAATTTAAGACCCCATATTTCAAAATTATTTGATGGGAATAGATAATGCTGGAGTATCTATTAATCAATAATATAACTCAAACAACTTTAAAAACCAAGATAATTAGAAAATATTGTCTTCCAATTGCTTTGTTGAAAACGTTAATAAGCTATAATTATACACTGTGTATAAACTGAGAAATTTCAAATAAATGTGAAAGAAAAAATTGATAAAATATTGAACTTACAATTGGTTCATTCATAGTGATTAAAAATATAAATTTCAAAGAAATCGTACAACATTTAAAGAAACTCATCTTTCAACGAAGATACTGATACTTTTTGAATAATTTAATATTAAAAAAGTGCTTATCATTGCACTCAAGTGCTTATCATAGGTAATAAGAAAATATTGTCTTCTAATTACTTTGTTGAAAACGTTAATAAGCTATATACACTGTGTATAAACTGAGAAATTCCAAATAAATGTGAAAGAAATAATCAAGAAGAACTTACAAATTGTTTCATTCATAGTGATTGATTCACCATTATTGAAGAGAATAGACACAGCAAAGTAATAGCGGTGCTGTTGAGGAAAAAAGTACATAAAAATAAAGGTACCAGCAATTAGGTACTAAATAATTATGTTATTTCAGCCTTAATTACTACCAAATGACTTGAAAATTACTGAATTTGAAACGCGGTAGTGTGCTAAGATGTTAGGAATTTACAAGAGCTAGAGTAAAAAAAAGGGCAGAAGTGTTAAACACTTATTAATAAAGTCCACTCTACAATATTATTATTTTTATTATTATACATAATTTATAACAACAACGATTTTATAATATAATACATATGTTCAAAAAGAGTACCTATGTGGGAATAAGTGATTGGGTATCTAAATTCTAAATACTGTAGATGCATGTTCCACACAAGCGTGAAATCATTAAAAGACAAATAAATACGACATGAAATAAAACATATATAAATTATTACAAATAATATTTACATGTTGAATGCATGATTATTTTTGTTTATATATAATATATATATATTGGTTTTATATTATCAATAGGATAATTACATGAATAATAAAACAATCATAGTGGTGGGGGGGGGGGGGGGGGAGAAGCGTGATATAAATATTAGATGATGACACTTTTGAGAAATAAGAAGCTTGATTTTTTTAAAAATAATTATTGGTTTTAAAAATGATCATTACATTTAAATTGATGAAAAACTTCAACTAGTTTGAAAGAAATGTTCCAATATAATCTTAATCACCAGTAAGTAGTAAGCCGAACATAAAAATATTTCAAGCGCATAATTTTCATAGACAATGTTAAACTATAGTGAGTGGATTACTGTATCATTTTATTAAATTAATTATTTAAAATCAACAATAAGGTTTAAAATAACGACTATCGAAGTGGTTGTGTAACTCAAATTGCAACTCGAAAGCTTTATTCATTTTACAATTTTTCATAAACATTTCTTATGAAGAAATTCGTTTTTGAGTCTTCAGCAGTAATACGGATAGTAAATAATGGTAACTTAAGATCCATGCCTATCCCCTCTACGGTGCGTACTAAAAACGTCAGTTCCCCGTGTGTGACACTTCATTCCAAAATATCCGTTTAAAAAAAATAAAAAAATGTTAACTTTTTATTGTAAATTCAATGTAAATTTATTGAAAATCGTTGAATTTACAATAAAAATTCAAGGATTTTCAATAAATTTACATTGAATTTACAATAAAAAGTTAATATTAACAACGCAGATCGTTATGGAACAAGAAATCCAAGAATAAATAATTAAATAAATGTGTTTTTTCAAGATAGGAGTTTCCAGTGATAAAAAGATCTCTACAACAATAAAAACATTAATGGGATGAAAAATAGGAAAATAAAAGATCTTTTTCAAAATAAAAAAATTCAAAATAATGACTCAAAATTGATAAAAAAATCAAGTGTAAAAATGTATGGTTACATTTTGGTTGAAAACAATACCATCGCTAAACTACAGTACGATTCTATTAACTAAATATGATGTATTTATTATAAATAATTGAAAATATTCATTGATAAATATGAAAATTGGTAACTTAACTTCATATAAGATTTCTCTTACGTCAATTTATACACTTATAACAACTTTCAAGTCGGAAACATTTCTATTCATAATTTAACTAAAAAGGGTTCCCATGGACCCATTTCTTCAGAAGCATTTGTTTAAATGTTTAATGTTTATATAATGTAATGTTAATGTTTAATATTTAAGTATTTTATAAATTTGTTTCTATTGTGATGTTGCGTTCTAGTACGAATGATTTCTATTTAGGCTAAATCATAGTGTTTAAATTTAAATTTGGGGAAGATTTTTGCATTAATTTACTAATTTTAAAGGCCTGTACTTGAGTAACTTACCTTGAGGCTTCCTTAACTCAAGGGAGGCTTGGAAAGCATCACTCAAAAAGCTTTCAAGGCTCCCTTGAATTGAGGAATTCTCAAGGAAGATTCGTAAATATGGATCTAAATTTGGCAATTCATGATATTAACTCCACTAAAGAAAAGTAAAGCCTAGCAATAGTAGGTATGTTTGGAGACCTTTGGGACAACCCCCCCCCCCTCCCCCCCCCCAAATTTTTTTTTTTTTTTTTTGGGGGGGGGGGGGAGGGGGGGGGGGAGGGGTTGTCCCAAAGGTCTCCAAACATACCTACTAGCAATAGCCATGAATTTCTTGAACGTTATACGATTTAATTAATGTTCCCTAACTTCTAGTATAAATGCCTGTGTATAATTATATTACTGGAAAAAAATATTTTATAAATTTGTTTCTATTGTGATGTTGCGTTCTAGTATGAATGATATCTATTCTGATTATTGTAAATAATATTACAGTACAACCTCAAATATCGAAAAAATATTTTAGTATTTCATATTTTCATGAACTTTACCACAGTTGAATATTAAAAGAATTATCTGTGACTTGACAGAGTTTTATATATCCAATAAGTGAGACAATTATTTCTTCTAATAAGGCTGCTACATAAGTATGACGAAAAACGTTGTACCGTTATATCAGCCAGCATACATGAATCTAATTTTACTACCTATAAAAATACAGATGTGCAGTTAGTACAATATTGTAGACAATTAAATAAATCAGTAGTACCTCAGAGCCAGAGCCAAATTCCCAGATTTATAATAAAAAAAAGGTAATATCCTACCAGGATTTCCATCTCAGTCGGCCTACACTATTATAAATTAAGCTAGTAAACTTAAAAAATAGATAATAATTATTAAAAATATACTTTACTAGTGAAAGCAACACTTGCTCGTGTGATGGCTATTTCGCATCGATGGTCCAGTAGGTCTCCAGCCGTGTCTGAGGAAGCATTCCAACAATGCGAAATGACCATCACACAAATAAGTAAGTGTTAAATTCACTAGTAAAGTATATTTTTAATAATTATTTTTGTTTAAATATGAAGAGAAAAAGTAATGTGGAACTACAACATCAAATTTCCATTAAATCAAAGATTTTACGTCGGGCCACTCCCGTGTTTCGGAGGACACGTTAAGCTGTCGGTCCCGGCTGCCTAAACAGTCGTTAAGTCACGCCATTGCCCTGAACTTTTGTTTCGGTGCGACCTGATAACTCTGACACCAGACCTGAGCCAGCCAGATCACACCGATATTATTATTACTTATATGTAAATTTGTTCTATTTTATTATCATTATTATTATTATAAAGTAAATTATTATTATTATTATTATCAAATTTCCATAGGAAACTTCATTCACAAAACTGTTTGAAACATAAAAGTTTTTTCTGTTCTTTAAAATGAGTTCCAATAATTTGATCCAAGCCACTCTGATCTTCAGCTTTTAATGTCGATCACATTAAAATTTTATCACAAATTCAAGTCACATTGGAGATAAAGGAAATGATTGGATAAATGGGGATAAAGGAAGGTAGCGAATAAGGCGTTGAAACTTCAATATCCGAATAAGGACTAGAGGATTTTTTACGGATGATGCCCACAAGAGTCTTGAGACTTGTGCGTGGGCTTTATCAACAAAAACATTCAAGGAAGTGGATTCTGTTCTGAGGTACGCAGAATAGGGTTCGACTACACGGACCGTCCGTTGACGTATGTTAACAGTTTTCAAATTAACGCTGTTAATCTAATACTCTACTACTATGGTAGATATCATCAATGGTTGAATTCATGGGAGCTTTTCGTTAACCGGTAAATTAAATTTCACCGGAAACAAAGGCGTCTGATTGGCCAATTCAAATTCATAGACGTTCAAAAATTTGAATAGATCAATGAGATGCCTTAGTTTCCAGGTATTATTATTTAAATAATTTTGTGATCACCGACACATAGTATTATAGTGGGGTATCATAATTGAAAAAATACTTTTCATAACAGTTTCTTGAGTTGAGATTCTCTTTAAATATCTATAAATAATATTTATTTGTGTGTTTATAAATAAATTGTTGTATCATCGTATGGCTTTTTATGGTGGGGAGACCCTTTACGGGTAGTTTTCAGTGAAATTCCATTTACCGGGAAACGATAAGGCTCCCATGAACTCAACCATTAAGGCTGTGCACAGGGTTTTTGGTCATAATTTTTTTTCGAAGTTTATTGTATTGGATATTATTAAGGTATTGAAATTTTGACTGTTGCCATGATAAATTATTTTTTTCATCAAATATTTTATGAAATATGGGAGGTTAAAGTTCAAATTTCTCGGTTTTTGGGGGCAATTGATCTCCCCTACAAGTTATTTTAAACTTTTGATATTTTTTTTTTAATGAAAGACACATTGAGGAATAAAATGACATATTTTTCATTCCAATAAAACGATTAATTTTCTCAAAATAAATTTTTTAAAACATGCGAAAAATTTCAGTTTTTCAAATTTTTTTGACAAAACCAATTGTTGAATTGAAATAAAAAATGTGTCATTCTTTTCCCCAAGGTTTCTTTCAGTTATAAAAAATTATCAAATGTTTAAAATAACTTTTAGGTGAGTTCAATTGCCCCCCAAAACCGAAAAATTTCAACTTTAAACTCCCATATTTCATAAAATATTTAATGAAAAAAATAATTTCTCATGGCAATAGTTAGTATTTCAATACCTTAATAATATCCAATTCAATGAACTTCGAAAAAAATTATGACCAAAAACCCTGCGCACAGCCTTAAAACACATTGTTGTAAAACTGATTATCAAGAGCCTTATTATCCAGACTCACTTCAGAGGCGAACGCACGCCTACATTTAATCTAAATTACGGATGTGTTACAACGTATCTGTTCAATCAGATAAGATAAATTACGAACTACTGGGCCCTCTTTGTAAGGGTGACCGATTTGATTGGCCAGCAAAAACTGTCATCTACTGTAAAATCACTACCCCGGTAAGTTAGTTCGGACCCTAAAAATGTAGGTCCAACTCATCAGTCACCAACATCCAACTCATAACTCACGCACAGGTCTCAGACCTATGTGGGCTTTATCCTCCCCCCCCCCCCCAAAATATATATAATAAAAATACACCAGCAGGGCAAATTTGATTAAAAATCAGGTGATAAACAGCTGAAGGCTCTAAACATGTGTATGCCTTCGCGTAATTTGACATTGTTGAGCTCGGTCACTCGCACGGCTAGTGTAATTTAGCCTTGATTGTGGCGCGCGTTCGTCACTGGAGTGGCTCTGTATAGTCTTCTTAATGACAAGAAAAATATGTCAATTCCATCGGTGTACAAAATGGCGGCTCTAAGCAAACATAACCTAGTAAGTTAGAACTAGAATAAGTATGTTGGCAACGTGCGCCATCTTTTGTACACCAATGGGATTGACATCTTTTTCCTGTATTTAGGTAAACTCCTCTGTATAGGGTACATCCACACGTGCACTAAATCATCGCCGATTTCAACAGTAAAATAGAAGATAAATGAGTCACATGTGAATACTGTTATTCACGGATGAATAGAAGTGGTCAGACCAGCAATAAACTATTGCCAAAAATAGTCAATTCAAAATCGTGTCGTGAGCCGATACATTTCTTGGCTTCATAATACTGCAATTGGCCGTCCACATGTTCAGTAATTTATGACATAGCTGCGGTTTTTGTTTACCGCGACAAATTTCTGCATGATGTTTTACTGATCGTGGGGCCATCCCCTATAATAATGCTTTTAAAGCTGGGCATTCACGTTCCGATTTGTAGTACGACTTAGTAGGACTGCTAGTTGGATAGTCGACTCCACTCACGCTCCGACTTGCTATCCAACTAGCGATCCAACTTTTTTCTTAGTCTGCTGCTCTCGAGCCGAAAAATGAAACCGAAGTTGTCCAAAGGTAAGATGACGACTGAGGTAAGTTGGACGACTATGATCCGACTCACGTTCAAACTCCATCGACAGTGGGAAGTCGGGCCTTCCAGTCGTCCCTCTTTGATGTTCCGAATCGTCCATCTATACTTCCAACTATCCAACAAGCCCATTTACGTTCTGATATCGGATCCAACTTTGGAGGTTGGATCACGAGTTGTACTGCAAATCGGAACGTGAATGCCCAGCTTAAGCCGACACTGATACTCTACTACATTGGTCATTTTCACTGTTAGAAACTTCTACAACGGATCGCCCGTGTAGTCAGACCCTTACAGTCCAACAATAACAACAACAACAACATTTAAACTGACCTCTTCAAATTTTAGCTAAGCAAATCGTTGATTTCAGACGCGGACAGCTGTTTAACGGCAGACGATTGGAATGTATTATTCGACATGGGCGTCATTGTTGGAATGAGTGAAGGCATCGACATTTTACTGTTCATACTCTGAAACTGATTGGGACTGTTACTCCATTGAACAGCTGATCCGTTAGTTCCATTCTGCCATGTTTGTCCATTGGAAGTGGTCTGGTTCCATTGGAGAGCGGGCTGAGTTTGCGGCCATATTGGTTGCTGGCCCATCTGACCAATCACAGGTTGACTTATCTGGCCAATCACGGGTTGACTTATCTGGCCAATCACGGGTTGACTAACCTGCCCAATCACAGATTGAGTCTGTGCTTTGATCGGCCATTGAGATTGTGGTGATGTAAGGCCTTGAGACTGCTGCGTTGGCTGTGGCTGCCATTGTATTTGTGGAGTGTTTTTCGACAGAGACATCTGTGACAGATTGTTTTCCATCAAGGATGCTGTGAGATCTTTTGGGGCCGGTGCGCTTGCTTTTGTTGCAGCTGGTATGGGGTTTAGAGAAGGCTCCTTGTTCAGTCTACGAACTGCATCTTGCTCTTGGATCAGTCTAAAATAAAATAGAAAATAAATCAATGTAATGAACAATGTACGCAATAAAATTAATACAAGAAAGTTTGTGGAAAACTATTTTAAAAAGAACGACAATGCTAACATGAGTTTAGTGGAAAAGAGGGCATTGAGTCCTAACTTCGCCCTTAAAAAAGGCAATTTATCTATCTAAACCCAAAGTTCTAAACATATGTCTGCTTAGATTCTATTTAGAATAGCATCTCTGACTTTCTTCTCTGCTGTAAAATAACTTCCCGGTGGTTCGGTAACCACCTAGAATTTTAGGTTCAGCTCATCAATCCACCTCATTATCCATGCACTTATTGGTTATGCGTAATGTTTTGACATGCATCAGGTATTAAAACATTCTCTTTGCCGTAATTACAAAAGTAGCTGGAAGGCCAAAATATTTATTTATTTATTGTGACAAATTTACAACGAATGTGAAGGTGCAACAGACTCAAGTCCAAAACTGCTCCCTTCACAAATTTTGAATATGTTACATTGTCCAAAAACATGAGACAAACACAGACTAAAAATTTATGATTTGCTAAAAACTTTCACTCTAAAAATAACAAAATGAATCTTCTCACTCAACCACTATTAATTTAAAAGTTCACTTGAAACGAAACACTAAAAACAGTTAAAAATATACAAGACATATGTACATATTAATATATATAATCAGTCATAATTGAATTAAATGCTTCACAAAGCTACCTAATGAATTTAGGTTAGGTTATGATCAGAATTTATTAATTTCGAATTCCTTTAATTGCTATTACTTTATACTGAAGACTTCCGCAATGGCGGATATTTGTCAGTTTATTCAATTGTCAGTCACTTCAAACTAACTTAGGTTATGATCCTAATATAACTATTTTCATTTGCAACTTTACATATAAAATGGCCAATCCAAACAAAGATATTGAAAAAAAGTTGCCATCCACAAATTTTGCAAAGAGATATAATTTTTCATAGTTATTTAATTATTAATATCTCATTCATTTATTGAATTGAATAATTTCTGAACCTTGCTATACTGCATTAGTGTGGTAAAAAATCAGTCATTCTAACCCCTTTGCACCACATTCTTGTCTTTAAATGTAAAATTGGCTTGTAAATGATGATCGCAGCTTGTAGCGTTAACGGATTTTTTAGCGTAAATTTACTCAACCTCTCTAATAAAATGTATAAAGTATATGATAATGTGTCAACAAATTGATACAGTATCAATTTTAGAACCGATACATGTATCAGCACTGCTCCAGTTCATGGAATCGCTAACGAATGTTAGAGAAAATTCATCATTATTTTTCTAATAAAAATGACTGCAATGCTCTTAATTATTCTAAAACGTTTAATTAATTCGTTTAGTTCGTAATGGAAAGGGAAGTGATAGCCGCGAGCCGTAGCAGGTATCTGTTCAATCAGAGAGATAAGCTGCTTTCTCGTAGGTCCTGTTCGTAACGGTGACCGATTAGATTGGCCAGCAAAAAATACACTGTTCTCTGCTGTAAAATCACTTCCCGGTGGTTCGGAACCCACCTAAAACTGTAGGTCCAACTCATCAATCACCATCATCCAACTCATTACCCACGCACAGGTCTCAGACCTATGTGGGCTTCATCCTAAAAACAAAAAAAAAATTCAACTACTCTCTAATATCCTACAATAAAACTAACGTATTCAACTTTCAATTCAATTTCTTTACCCAACACACAAGTACAATAAATATTGAACAAAATTCTTTATTATTCTTTGTATTTCAATTATAAGAGTGAAGTATAAGAACGTTACCTTTGTTTATCCTTAATGCTCAACGTATCAGAAGCACCAAAACCAATTCCGTTAGAACTGTTACTCGTGTGATTATTGGCCATAGATGTCGCTACTGGATTACTAATCACTGGAGCTGTGGTGGGCATTGCATTCAAATTCAACATTTCATCCAGATCCAACTTTGTGCTGGCTGACACCGCTGATGCAGTGGAAGTAGTTTGCGGCTGACCTCCTATGTCCATAGTTCTATAAAAAACAAATATACTTCATGCCCAAATTTAGATTTAACTTAATTTACTACAGAATATTTTAAGGCTAAAAATTATTTTGTGAAATGTGTGAATTCAAAGTTGAAATTTTCAGTTTCTGGGGACAATAATTGATTTCACCTACAAGTTATTTCAAACTTTAATTTTTAAAACAAAGACACATTGAGGAATAGAATTATATATTTCATTACAATCAAAAAGTTTTTATTTTGTTTTTTGAAAAATAAACTTGAAAACGGATTTTTTTGAGATTTTCAAAAATGTATTTTGAATTAGCCATAGATCCACTGTCAGGTTGACAGTTTTGAATTGTTCGATGATTGTGGGTAGGTGCGTGCGTGCGCGCGCTATACGGTGCTGCTACCTGACGGCAATTATTATTTATAACTAATAGATTGGAATAAAAATATGTAATTTTATTCTCCAATATCTCTGTTATAAAAAATCATGAAACGGTTAAAATAATTCGTTAGATCAATTGCCCCCAAAACAGAAAAATGTCAACCTTTAACCCCCATATTTCACAAACCAGTTGATAGAAAATTCTCACGGCAATAGGTAGCATTTCAATCCCTTAATCAAGAAGCCAATACCTTAATATAATACCAATACAAGAAACCTCGAAAAAAATTAATACCAAAAACACTACGCACAACCTCAAACTAAAAAAGCCTCTAACGGGTTTCTCCTATCTACTTTTGTTATTGAGCTATGCTCTTAACTATAAATTATAGTTTAAAAATAGTTGGTATAGTTTTTAAACTAAACTTATGAACTATAAGAAGATTAGTTAGTACTCACGACTGTTCATTCTGTATAGAATTGAGCTGCTCGAGTTTGACTCTGTGCTCATTTTCAACTCGGTTCACCATTTCTTTGATGACGGCTATCAAGGCATTGAACTGGTTCAGAGTGAGAGCGTTCTCTATGCTTAAAGGCATCAGGAATGGCAGGATCTTGGTGGCCATTACTTCTTTTGAAATTGTAAACTTTTTATGGGTCAGAACAAGTTTGTAGATGCCTAGAACAGAAAAAGCACAATAAAGTGATGTATAATAACTAGTACAGTACCTAAACAATAGCCTACTTTGCAGATAGCCGAGTGCCGTAGCAGGTATCTCTGTTCAATCAGAAATAAGCTACAAAACTCCTGGGCACTCTTTGTAAGGGTGACCCATTGGATTGGCCAGCAAAAAAATACTCTGTTCTCTGCTGTAAAATAACTTTCCGTTGGTTCGGAACCCACCTAAAACTGTAGGTCCAACTCATCAATCACCATCTTCCAAATTCATTAACCACGCACAGGGCTCAGACCTATATGGGCTTCATCCTTCTAAAAAAAATTCAATTATAATTCCTGCATTCTATAAAAATAACATTGTAAATTCAACATTACTACCTAGTTTGCAAAGACAATACATTAACAAATTGCACATTTACATTTACAATAATAATTATTATAGTTCCTTGGGTTTTTAGAATTTTTAGGTAGGCCAGGTTACAAAGTACAATGAACAAATGTCGGAAAATCAATAATCTGGTTTGCATGGACAATTTATTTTCATTTACAACATTAGGCCTAATTAGAATTACTTGCGTTCTTTATATAATATTGTGAAATTGCTATTTATAACAAAGTTTGCATGTACAAATCTTTTCTAATTACAATAATTATAATTCCTTGGATTAATGTCAATTTTAGTTGGAGCCGATTCAAGAATGTAACAAAATGAAATAAACAAATATTATAGGAAAATTACCCCCATATTATAGTTCTTAATAAAACTTTAACGCATATGCACTTCCTTGTAAATTGCCCGGTATAGCGTTGTGATAACTTCCAGCACATAAGTAATTTAACGAATTATTATTAATAATAGGAGTTTTCATAATTGGTGTCCATTACACATGATAATGAGCTGATATAGGTAAATTGATTGCATATTTGAAAAATAATAAATGAATTAAACAAAGTAATAATAATTTATTTCAAAGTATTTGATATAGTAAATGTAATGAATGAATACACAACACCTACATTTACAAGAATTTTTGGATAAAATAATTCAAATAAAAAATGTTGAACATTGTTGAATGTTGAAAATTGAAAAGGGAAGTGATAGCCGCGAGCCGTAGCAGGTACCTGTTCAATCAGATAGAGATAAGCTGCGTTCTCGTAGGTCCTGTTTGTAACGGTGACCGATTAGATTGGCCAGCAAGAAAGACACTGTTCTCACTGTAAAATCACTTCTCGGTGGTTCGGAACCCACCTAAAACTGTAGGTCCAACTCATCAATCACCATCATCCAACTCATTACCCACACACAGGTCTCAGACCTATGCAGGCTTCATCCTCCAAAAAAAAACATGATTTCAATATTTTTATCGACAGGAAATAGGAAGTTTTGAAAATGGGATATTTGGAATAATATTTAAAAAAAATAGTACATACCAAGTATACCCATAAGAACTGCTGGCTCCCTGGATGGAATTTGAGGCAGAAATGGTAGAATTTCATCCAGTACCAGCCACTTATCGAGGTGCTCCAGCAGTTTTCCTATGCATACAAGGCAGTTCACTCTAACCTGGAATAAGAGTATCATAACAATGAAAAAAATATGATTTACAAAATTTGGGCATTAGTACTGATCGACAAGAAATAGAGCGTGAATAAACAAGAACAATAGACATATTATAATTACAATTTAATTCAGTTTTGATAAAACTTCAAGCTTTAGGCATACTCTATTTTGGTATGTGTCTTCCTCATTATCGAATATTTAAAACACATCTTTTTCATTCCTATCTATTGTAGCGAATATGAAATTGCAGTGAATAGAGAGGAAGAAGGCACAGTGGTTCTTGGCGTTATCTGCTATGTAAATGTTTACTTTTAAGCAATTAATTACACTGCTTTTGACACTTTTATAGCGTTTACTTGGTAATTTGTAGAATGTTCTAGTTGTTTGAGTAGACATTAATGGAATCTTTTCGAATATTGTAGAAAGTGATAGTTCCTTTATTTATTTATTTATTTAGAAGTTGACAGAAAATTCGAGAGATATCTCAATTATGAAATTTTATATAAATAGAGGGAGTCTCTTGTAAATGAGTTGTCTTGTGTGTAATTCGTCATGATTAAACAAGTGTGACAGTTAAGTAGTTCAGTTATTGTTCTACGTTGATAAGTGGCAGTAGTGACAGTTCCCGTTAATACAGACAGTACAATCCCGTTGGCGCTATTACAAACCATCTAAGGAACTTTTATTGTATGTAGTAATAATTCTCTTGATAGTTCAATAGTGATAATTCTTTTACCTATTACTTGTGCTACGTAAGTTCATTGTTCTTCCTCGACGATTCTTTTTGAGTATTATTGGACAGTTTATTGTACAGTTATTGTTTAATATTAGATCGGCCTTTTGACATTTAGTGATTGATTCGTGTACAGTTCATTGGAAACTCATTATCAGTTGAACAATATCGTGTTATCTGTTTTTAATTGCTTATTTTTCTGTAAGAAATTACTGGACAGTGTGAGTTGAAGATTATTTGTGTTAATAAAGTGAAAGTGATAGCCTAAATTTAAGTGTTGCCAGCGTTTTAGACATAGAACCTGTAACACTATAATTCTTGCACATGGACTAAACATTTCTACACAATATGTATTTTGAAATAAAATTGACGATAATTTTTCATAAAATATGGTAATGCAGGATTACAATTTTAGCTCTCACTGTATGAAGTACATAGGGGGAGAGCATCATGCGCAGGCTCTGTCCGTCCGTAAAGGTTAAGTGTAAGAATGGCCTCAATGGCCAAGACTTCGCCTCTTTGTGTAATTCATCTCTCAGATCCAAGCTCTATCTTTATTATGTTTTTTTTTTTCAAACAATCACATCCATAATTTCTGTTGTATTATACCTTAAAATATATACTTGTTGTATTTTTAATCCTTTCTACTAAAACTATTCAACCATTATGTTTACTTTTCAAGAACAACTGTACTTCACTTCAACTAGGGGATCTGAGAGTTGCTAATATTAATAATACTTTTATCATTCATATACATTGTAAATTTGCACAAATAAAGTCATCTGAATCTGAATCCGTCTGTCTGTCCGTAAGCATAAAACTTCAGAGCATAATGCTCAAACTTAAAAAGGTACCAAGCTTTTAAGAGGTAGTAGGCACCTCATAAGAAGAAAAAAGAAATTAAAATTAAGTTTGTCGGTCACCCCTGACCTGTGCTGAGGGGGTCACCCTTTCCAGAAAGTAGACTAGAAAAAAACTTGTTTGTCTTAGCAACGGTCGGATGTGCTATTCTGGAGCTAGAGTAAAGTGAGTTTGCGAAGTATGTTAAATTTATTACTGATGGAAAGAGTAAGTAAAAACGTTTAATTTGATACTAAATTTGTCAGAAAAAAGTTGGAGTTATAAGGACGTTTGTGAAGTTGTTTTAATCTCATGGCATATGTTGCTATAGCAATATAAAATATAAATGGGAATATATAAACAGTCAAGTTCTGAGGTTAGATTAATTATATATATCAAATTTTGCGTTCTTCTTTTTACCCCTCATTATCTACTGCAATACGGTCGGGACAGTGAGAGCGTCCCCTTTGAATTTACCGTAAGGTAGATTCATTCCGCTTTTTTATTTCTTATGAATTGCCTACCACTTCTCAACAAAAGCATTTATTGTATGTAATGTATCATAAAATAGTATATTTCGCACCTAGGGCCGAAAATGTGTGTTTGCCGGCTCGAGATCGCGGTTTCAAGTTCGAGACGAAGTCGAGAACTTGAAGCGTTTGAGAGCCGGCAAAACATTTTTGCCCGTGTTGCGAACGCTATTTTTCGCCACACCACAAAAAAAAACAAAACAACAATGTTAAGTTGAAAATTTTGAAAGCGAAATTTTAAGGCTATGGTACTTGCAAGAATACAAGGAACGGCTATCACCTCTTTATCCAACCTACAGCGCTCTGGGTGGGCATTTTGTCAACTACTACAACTGTTCACCAAAAGGTTAGTTGGTTAGGTTTTTTGTTGTTATTCCTGTTCCTGATTCAAAACCTGCATAAAACAGCCAAAAACCTAACCAACTAACCTTTCTATACCAACAGTAACCTTTACCAACAGTTACAGTAGTAGAAAAATTCCTAAAAACAAAAAACCTAACCAACCAAGAGAGGTTAGCAACAGTTGTAGTAGTTCACAAAATTCCCACCCAGAGCTCTGGTTGAATAAAAAGGTTCTATTGTTTGATATCAAAACTACAAAATATTACATATTAAGTTATAAAAAGTGATCATTTTTGACATTTTAAATACTACGTACATATTAAATTATAAAAAATAAACATTTATTGATGGTTTAAATCTTTTTGTTTTACATAAAAGTTGGAAGGATTCATTTTTACAATCATGACTGCTGTATCCAGACACGATCAGCTGTCATTCAAGGTCATTTTCTTTTCCGCCCTAGGGCGGTAAACGTTTACAGACCTGGTCGGAAACCAAACACTTTCGGCCTCCATATGACGCACGAAAAACAGCTCATTACGTCCTAGTGTGGCGAAAACATGTGTTTGTCATTAAATGCAAACTAACAAACAGTATTATTACACTTAAATTTTATTACTGCATTATTACAGTTCAACTTATTTTTTGATCGATAAATCAGATTGGTCTTAGAAAGGAATTCGTTGATGAGAAGTAACTTCAACTGAAAATACACAATAAAAATGTAGAGGAATTCGTTACTGAAAATCTCAATACATAAAAGCTGCCCCATAACTTCATACAAAAATTCAATTTCACCAGCTTGTCACTTACCGAAATGTACGATGTAGAAATGCAGAGCCGTTTGATGCGTGGTAGGAGTGCATTCTTCATAGCGGGATATTCTATGAGATTGGCGAAGTTAGGTAAAACGGTGAGACACAGCTCTTGGATTTGTTGAGCGTCAGATTCGAGGGCTCGATAGAACATGGGCAGAACATCAGTTTTCGCATCTTCGCATGGTGTCAGTTTCAATAAGAAATCCATTTTTTGCATGAATATTAACAAAACCTGGAAAATTCGGAAGGATGTTGATGCATAATTTTTGCGTACTATAGTTCAATAGAAGTTATTTTTCAATGAGTGAATTATTGTATCTGATGGGAAAGTATTATTAATACTTAGTTTACATTAGTAGATCAGCTTTCAGCATTATAAATATTGTCAAATCTTTTAGTACTTAGTGTTATTTGAACTTTCAATTATTTAATCTACTTAAAATAGAGAAGCATAAAGTTGATATATTTTTACCAGTGCTTGGTTTTAATCCAACTTTGAATCATTTAATCTACTTAAATTAAGTCACGTCAGAGGCCCTGAACTTATTCTGACACCAGACCTGAGCCAGCCAGGTCACACCGATATTAATATTATTATTTTTTTATACTTAAAATAGAGAAGCATCACATCAAGTTAATATATATTTTCCCCCAATGCTTGGTTTTATTCTAACTTTGAATAATTCAATCTACTTAAAAATAAAAACATAAAGTTATACATTTCTTTCAGGTGAAAATTTTCTGCTAAACTAAAAAAACATAAAGATTTTGGATTTACGCTGGAATTTTGTGTTAGAAGCATTTCGGGGCTTAAAGCCCGACGTTTCTTCACGATCAATAATTGTGTTCTATTTTGTTTCCATTGTGTTCGAAATGTATTTAGTAATTTAGTCAATAAAAATAAAATTAATTAAATAAAATGTCATTAGCTAATTTTCTTGATGAAAGGAGAAAAAATCATAGAGTGGGAAATACAGCCTCTTTGGAGAGTAAAAGAAGGGGACTGCAAAATCTGTTTCACAATAATATTATTTTTTTTACCTACATTCTGAATTCCATGCCTAAATTCTCAAGAAGAAGGTATTGTTTTTGTTGTTGTACAAGTATTAAAAAGCATAATCACTAAATCAATAACACTGATTTACAGGTTAGTTTAGTATCACTGCTTATTACAATCCATTCAACAAAAAAATGTCTGTCTATTAATGTTTTTCCCCGATTAGAATTTAGAACACGCATAATTCCTTAGAATAAGTCCGAATCCATGTACACTATCACAGTACAAACTTCAATTTTTATAGATTAGAAACAATCCCAGTAGAATATCTTGTCAAAATCAATCTATTTCAAGTCGAACGATATTCGCCTACATCGATTGAATATTTAAAATTTCAGTAATTTGTCTATATCAATTTTTCAGGTCGGATGAGGCTCACATGACACTTGTGCGTTGGTTATGAAGTAAATAATAACAGAAAATATCCACGGCTGAACGAGATTCGGACTCAAAACTGCAGAAATAACGGTTTTATCTAATCAGCGACAAGCCTACCAAGGCCGTTAAAACTTTAAAAACAGGAGCATTCTTTCTTGAAAAATATCAAATTTCTATGATAAACAAAATATAAGTAAAATTGCTTTGCATACTTTGGCAAAAGGTTCAAATATGTGCAATTGAGTCAGCCATCTTCAACATATAAAATATTTTCCTGCAAATAATAGGTAATTTTGGATATTAATTTATTGAGAATATAAAATAATAATTGCTTAATTTAAAAGCAAGCTTTTTTTGTATCTACCTGTATAGGATCCTGAATTTTCATGATTGGTTTCAAATGAGGGAAGATATGCTGAGTGAATTCGTCTTTGGTACAATTTTCAGCTATTGACAGCACATTTGAAAGTACGAATGGAACCATAGTCGGGTTGATGAATTCCTTTACAAGGCATGGAATCACTCTGAAACACAACAAGGGTTAAGTGATAGCCGAGTGCCGTAGCAGGTATCTGTTCAATCAGAGATAAGCTACAAAACTCCTGGGCGCTCTTTGTGAGGGTGACCGATTGGATTGGCCAGCAAAAAAGACTCTGTTCTCTGCTGTAAAATCACTTACCGGTAGTTCGGAACCCACCTAAAACTGTAGGTCCAACTCATCAATCACTATCATCCAATTCATTACCCACGCATAGGTCTCAGACCTATGTTGGCTTCATCCTCCGAAAAAAAATATAGAAAAAATAATTAAGATTAGATTATATTGAGTAGATCTATGAGAATGAATTACACAATTCTCATAAATTAAAATTTAACTGTAGCACAATTAAAATTAATTTTTTTCTTTTTTTTCAGGGAGTTGAGACTACAGTTTTTCTTCCACTCAACCTCATGTACAAATATTTGAACGCAACACAATACAGCATATAAAAAAGTATTAACAATAATAAATCTATATAAGAGAATATTACATTGATATTACAGGTTTAATTTAATTAAAGTGAAATTGTTCTAATAAAATTTATACAATGGAACAATTGATTCAAAATTGATTAATTATTTCATTGAAAAGAGTTTTCCAAGGCAACGAACTCAGTATTATTCGGCTCTATAGTTTTTATCAAAATTTGATATTATAAGCTCTTTTTAAATGGTTATAGTGTTTCATTTATTTATCCATTTATTACAAAACACGATCAAGTAAAGATACAACAGGCACAGCCCACTACTGCTTCCTTTACAAATTTTCAATTAAAAAATCCAAACTTTAGGTTAAGACCAAGTTCAACTAGAAATTTTACTTTGAAGTACAATTCCTGATCCTTTCCAAAACACGAATATTAATTTAGATTTACACTTTAAAAACGAAGCACTATTTCGAGTGCACTTTTAAATTAATAGCCTTCAACTGAAAAAGAGCCATTTTATTTTTTTGAAGTTTTTTAGTAAATATATTGTTAATGTAAATTAACCTAAATGTTTTGGACAATAATTTATGGCATAGGCAAAATTTGTGAAGAGAGAAGTTTTGGACTTCGTTGTATCTTCACTTCATTGCTACACTATCTATAAATAAATAAACAAATAAATGAATAATGAATGAATAGCCATAAAGCCCGTCCAAATGGAGACACTAACTGCAATAGAGCGCGCTCTCGTAGAGCACTCTTGCTCCATAGGGCCACACAAAACCAAGTACAGTTTGAAAAAATGAAAAGCAATATAAATAAAAATAGAAAAAAAATAAATATGAAACACTAGCTATTGTACCCGTCCTTCGTACGGATTATGTTTAGAAATAATAAATATGTTTCGGCTTTTTTGATAGCAACGATCATGAAGTTGTTAGCAGCTTAGTAAACAACTTAGAACGTAAACAATTCAGTGACAGTTATCAGAGAGAATATTTGAGAACAGCTGATTGATATATCATGATAAATTACGTGATTTGTTCTTATGTGGTAATAAAACTTAGAAGAAATGTATCCAAAATCGCACACTACTTGGTTTTTAAACGTTTATTATTCTGTTAAAAAAAAAAGACAATTTAGTTTTTTATAGCTAAAGACATTGTCAAGAAGGTTTTCAATACTGATAAATAACTTAAATCCCGATCGATGCTCTCGTTTTTCAGGAGAAGGCCGCGTAAAATGCCTTCGGGACCGTGACAGACAAACACAGACATAAATTGAGATAAGACTTGTTTCGGCTTCTTTAATGTAGGCCTATAAAACTTAAAAATAACCAAAAAATATATAATTCTGATAAATGTACAGACAAAACTCTAATTTTATTTATATAGATGAAACAGAAGCACATATTGTAACGTATTTTCAAAAACATTACTCAAAATTCAAAAATTAACTCATCTTGAATTTACCTGTATAAGCACACACGATGTGGCAGTTTATCAATAATCTGAGGAAGTCCTTTGTAGAACTGGGACTTTTGCAGATTATCCCATTGAAACAGAGAGTCTAGGTAATTGAGTGTTTTCACACCAACGTCCTCAAAGAATTCAGTCTGCTCGGAGAAAAACAAATAAATAGAAACATTTCGTTTAATATGAATGTCAACAGTAGCACGATAGTAACAGTGGTCTCACTAAGTACGTTGAGAAAGCAGGAATAATTGTTTATATACAATAGAGTTAATGAAAACAGGCTTCTTACTAGTAAAGTGAAAAGTGTTCTAATTGAAAAAAATCAATGCTTGAATTTCTTGATCTATAACGATCTGCGTTGTTAATATTAACTTCTTATGATAAATTAAATGACTTGCAGTCAATTTTAATAAGAATAAATAAATGTTTACTCACGGAGGCTGATGCGTTTTCGAATCGAGACTTTCCAATTGGTGGTTGAAAATGAATCGTCACGACTTGTAAACCTTTCAGCCTACGCGAGTAAATTTTTTTTTTGAGGATGAAGCCCACGTAGTTCTGAGACCTGTGCGTGGGTAATGAGTTGGATGATGGTGATTGATACAGTTTTAGGTGGACAGTTTAGGTGGACCTACAGTTTTAGGTGGGTTCCGAACCACCGGGAAGTGATTTTTTACAGCAGAGAACAGTGTCTTTTTTGCTGGCCAATCAAATCGGTCACCGTTACAAACAGGACCTACGAGAACGCAGCTTATCTTTATCTGATTGAACAGATACCTGTTACGGCTCGCGGCTATCACTTCCCAATATTTATGTATTCTCTATTAAATTTGACAGCAAATCATTAAATTTATCATAAAAAGTTGAAATCAATAATTGATGTCAAGTTTTGACAACCTTTCCATTTTTCTATGAATAATATAACCATAAAATATATTAAATGATAATGTATTATCATAAACTTTTCTATAAATAATATTACCCTCATTTACATTGAACTTTAATACAATCATAAGCTACCAGTACGCTATCAATCATATTCATAACGAGCTTCAAATAATTGTAGAAATACTAGATATGAAATCAAAAACATTTATAATTGCAATAAAATACCTATGTAAATTGGTGAATTAAGATACTGTAATCTTACTTTAATGAATTCGTGTTCATCAGGGCGTAATTCGGGGGTAAAATTCAGCATCATCAAGGTCAGATCTCGAAGACCTTCCACAACGCACTGCAGTCGGGCTTTGGTCAACGATTTCAACTGTAATAAAACCATATAGTAATGATAATTAAAAATTAAGCAATATAGCAAAACTCGACAATAATAAAAAATGCTTTCTAAACATCATATACACACTAGTTACTAGATACGTGATAGCACATTAGGCTACTTTGTAACACATCACTTCATCTATCATCTAGGCTTAAAATACTTCAATAAGTTTGTACATTAAATAAATAAAACATAACAATGCTATCCAAGAAGAAAGAAATAATGAAGAAAATGAAAGAAAAAAAAGATGAAAAAATACAGTAGGAGTTCAAGAAGTAGGAGAGGAATAATTCGATAAAGAAAATGAAAACAAGGAGAAGATGATGCAGAAACTAAAGAATTAAAAAAAATGAATAGGCTATTTCAAGAGATGGAAGAGAAAAAACGGAGATTGCAATTCCTAGTTTTTGACTTCATAAGTTTGTAAATAAGTTAGAAATTCCAGAGGCCTGTTACTCAAAACTTTACAAATAAATCATTATTAGCGTACGGCTTTTATTGGTGCAGAGAACTTAAGAGCAGTTCCAATTCACTGTTTGAGCCATGTTAAGGGAAACAAGGAAGAACAAAAATGTTAGGTGGGTTCGGAACCACCGGGTAAGTGATAAACTTACAACTGACAATTTTCAAACTTTTCTTTCATAAATAATAAACTAATAACTTTATTTTTCAATGATCAATATTATATTACTAAACCCTTTAATACGTTTTTCTTACTCTTGTTCAGGTGCGACCTGATAACTCTGACACCAGGCCTGAGTTAGCCAGGTCACACGATATTATTATTATCATCATCATCAACTTTTTAAGTGAATTCAACGACTTGCAGTCAAATCAAACATGACTGCAAGTCGTTGAATTCACTTAAAAAGTTAATATTAACAACGCAGTTCGTCATGGAACAAGAAATCCAGGAATATTATTATAACTCTTGAAGGGTATTGCTACTTGTTATGGTAGTTTTTACCCGTAAATTGGTAGACCTAAATGTTAGGTGCGTTCCGAACCACCTGATGATTGATAAACTTTAAAATTGACAATTTTCCTCAACTTTGTAAACCGTTAGCAGAGGCACCAGCCGGAGTTATGGCATAACAGTTGTAAAAATACTTCTTAGTGTGAACTAGTGATAAGCGTTGATTCAACGAACTAGTTGAATTAACTGTTTATTTGTTATTAACGATTCAACTGTTTTATCTCATCAACTGGTGGTTATCTCATACAAAACCAGTTGATGCTTCAACTACATTTCCATATCAACGGCAACGGGCTCAACGCACTCATTTCCAACACAACTGGAAGTCTTTGTTAAATCCAAATGTGAATAGCAAACTAGTTGATCAACGTTAAAAATAAAAATAAATCACATGCAGAAGAGGAGTAGGAGTAACTGTGCGAGTGAGAAATTCAATAACACTGCACTGCTGTCTCAAGGCAATTTTTGTATCCGGTTACAAAAAACGAACGCCTTGCAATCTAAATCGCGTAAAAATAGATAGAAACATTCTGATTTCAGATTTGAATCCAGCGCCCTTTAATTGATAAAATGCTTCGCGAAGACTCAAAAATGAGCAAGTTTTTAATTATTTCTAGAAAGTAGATGTTTTTCTACTTTTTATTCAATAAAAATCTACTTCCTTTATTTTAATTATTTTAGCGTACTCGCGAATCATTTCATTAATTTGAGGGCGCTGAATTCAAATCTTCAATCAGTTTTTTTTTTAGGATGAAGCCCACATAGGTCTGAGATCTGTGCGTGGGTAATGAGTTGGATGATGGTGATTGATGAGTTGCACCTACAGTTTTAGGTGGGTTCCGAACCACCGAATAGAGATAGTTTCTCTATCTCTATTTTTACGCGATTTAGACTGCATATGGCGTTCGTTTTTTGTAACCGGACACGCTTTTTCTTATCTTGTTTGCACATTGCTCATAATGAAAACGTTATCGGGTGACAGTAGACACGTACACAGCTCGTTATTCTTCGATGAAAACGCATATTCTTCGTTAAATTCAACATTCAACTACTTGACACTTTCAACTAGTTAATGTTTATTCAAAACTAGCTGCGTTTCGTTGATGAGAAAACCGTCAACGACCCAAGACTAATGTGGACTGACCTCTAGCATATTTTTCTTGTAGGTGTAGAAGTCATTGTTGGAGGTGAGCAGCGGCCGGCCGTCGTTGTAGAGGGCCGAAATTAGGACGCCCAACGAGTACATGTCGCTGAGCGGCCCCTGCGTCTGCGCCAGGCCACATTCGGGCGCCAAGTAGTCCAGCAACGGTTGGGCTTCCCAGTGCAGATCTACTCGATACTCAACGTAAGGGTACGATGGCTGCAAATAGTTGGAAAATTCTATTGAATTCAACCACTAACATCTACTAATCTGATATATAGTGTACATACATTTATAATTTTAAATTCGGACGGTCTCAGTAGGATAAAGAAGAATTTCAAGCTTCTACAATTAAGAAATCTTTATTAAGATTATAATCTATTTATGAACGTTTATTAGCAAAGAAAGACTTGACTAGCGGCGAGGTTCACGAAGTTACAAGTCAGCGAGTAGCTTCAAAACTAGAAGTCAACCCAGCTCCCCCAACAAAGGCCTGACTCCTGATAAATAATTTAACCACAATAATTAACATTAGACTACACTAATTTAAGGATTTACACTACATAAATATGGTAGGGACAGCTGGGCTGGCTTGTAATCTGACTTGTCGTCTAGTAAACTCGCCCAGTATAATCAATGCTTCAACTTAAGTTCGTAGTTATAAACCTTATTTAAATATCTTATTAACCTAAAAGTCAATACTTTCTTAAAATCGCGATCTCAAAGCCGTTCTTAGTCAAGCTAGGTAGAGGGCTATCTTGAAGCCGTTCTTGAGATTGTGTTCCATCATAATTTGGCTTCATTTTATAGTATAGCATCGGCTCATTAAAATAAAATCATAATATTAAATGTTTGCATCATTGTAATGTAATTCACTGTATATTTGACTTATTGAAACTATTTTTATTTTCTTTATATAAATCGACTTCTAAACTATGAAGGTTTCTTCTCACTTATGATAAAGAAATGGGATAAATGAAAGTTCTTTGGTCTGCTGTCAGATAGCGCTCACTACACTACATCAAAATTCCATTATTTTTTCAAAAACAAAAAATATTAATATGAAGAATATTTGTGTGGTAATAATTGCTTTACAGTAACAGTAAATTTACATACGGCCTGAAATTAAGTTTCGATTTTAGGTTAGCTTGTGACCACGTTCAATGTAATAGAGCCTTTCCAAGTGGTACTTATACTCTGTTCACGGAAAGGGGAGACGATGTAAACAATGATGCGCGTGCGAGAGTGTATCTTTGAACAAGACCGATTCACAATTAACTACAGAATTACAATTAACGCGCAGTATATTAAGTGAACCGGCAACCGTGACAGCGAATGTGTAACCTGAACTCAGTGTGAACTGGTAAAAATTAATCGATCGGTCTACAGCTGATAAGAGTCATCCCTTTTTCACTCACACAAACGTAAACATTTATTGTTGTGGTTATCCATTTTTCGTGAACTGCAGTAGAACTATTCATATGTATTATCTTGCTGTGCAGAACTGACCTTTTTGAGTCGCGGCGGACGCGTTTCGAACTATGTAGTTCTTCTTCGGCGCTTGGTTGCAGACTCGCAAGATAATACATATGAATAGTACGTAAACATTTGTTTTGTATTGTCTCTCATTTGCGTGAAAAAAGTATAGATAAGAACGCTTCAAGTAACGTTCATAAATATATTTTCATCCGGCGCACAAGCTTGGCTTTGCTGATGGAAATCTTGAAGAATATATTTTTTCTTGTAATATATGTAACTTACTGTGCAAACACATAGTTCAATTTTGTGTATCTGATGTACAATTACATTTGTTTTTTGGTGTTTTTTTAATAAAGAAGAAATAATAGAATTACCATAAAAAAATAAGGCCCTATGTTTTGTTTCTATAAATTGTTTCTTTGCATGCTAGTATAGTTTAAAACTAAGACGTGTATGTAGGCGGAGTCACTGCGACTTCCAGCACACAGTATCAATTGCATGTAAATAAAATAAATTGAAAAATAGCATTGTTTGGAAATTGTGTGCCACATGGGTTACAAAAACTGTTGTGAAACCGAGTTTATTTATTTAAAATCATTAAATATGGAAGCAAAAGGCTTTCCAGTTCAATACCTGCATTCTCGTAGGTCCCGCTTGTAACGGTGACCGATTAGATTGGCCAGCAAAAAAGACACTGTTCTCTGCTGAAAATCACTTCCCGGTGGTTCGGAACCCACCTAAAACTGTAGGTCCAACTCATAAATCACCATCATCCAACTCATTACCCACGCACAGGTCTCAGACCTATGTGGGCTTCATCCAAAAAAAAAAAAAAAAAAAATTACTGCCTCCTTAAGATTTTATTATTGTAAAATATATTTAATCATAAGAAATTTGAGAGCATTATTAAAATATAGTAACATATTTGCTATAGAAAGGTAACCGAATAATAAATAGAGTAGTAAATTACAATACATATGGTATATTATAGTCATTATGTGTGAATGTAGATTAAAATCAAAACATTATACAGAATCTATATAAATAAAATTAGAGTTTTGTCTGTACATTTATCAGAATTGTATATTTTTTGGTTATTTTTACGTTTTATACATTAAATAAGCCGAAAATAGTCTTATCTCACTTTCTGTCTGTCTGTCTGTCACGGCCCCAAAGGCATTTTACGCGGCCTTCTCCTCAAAAACGAGAGCATCGATCGGGATTTTAGTTATTGAACAGTATTGAACACTTTATTGACAATGTCTTTAGCTATAAAAAACTAAATTAACTTTTATTTTAACAGAATAATAAACGTTTAAAAACCAAGTATTGTGCGATTTTGGATACATTTCTTCTAAGTTTTATTACCACATAAGAACAAATCACGTAATTTATCATGATATATCAATCAGCTGTTCTCAAATATTCTCTCTGATAACTGTCACTGAATTGTTTACGTTCAAAGTTGTTTACTAAGCTGCTAACAACTTCATGATCGTTGCTATCAAAAAAGCCGAAACATATTTAGTGTTATTTCTAAACATAATCCGTACGAAGGACGGGTAGCTGCTAGTCAGTAATAAAATTATACGAAATGAATCAGAAACAGTTGAGTCCGATAAAGATAAAGGAGTAGAGTGAGTTTACATTATAGCGTCAATACAGGAAGTTAAAAAAATGTATTTTAAGTAGTTTAAATTCAAAATCTTAATTAATTTTTTTAAAGAAAGTTTAGTCAATTCGGTAACTTTTGAGTGGTAAATTGAGTAAGTTACTAAATGCATGTATTAGTCAGTTTAGCTAAACTGATCAGAGTAATCTATACTCTTCACGCAAACGAGACAAACCAAAACAAACGTATGCATTTGTATGAGTGAAAAAGTGATGACTCATATCAGCTGTAGACCGATCGATTAATTTCTACCAGTTCACACTGAGTTCAGTGTCACAGTTGCTGTCACAGTTATCGGTTCACTCATATACTGTGGGTTAATTGTATTTCTGTAGTTAATTGTGAATCGGTCTTGTTGTTCCAAGATACACTCTCGCACGCGCATCGTTGTTCAAATCGTCTTTCCTTGCCGTGAACAGAGTATAGGTATTGTACTACTTGGTATCTTTAAATCGATTTGATGAATAAATTGACCATTGCACAGATAAACATGATATAATAAAGAGCCCGATATAGACATAAAGACAATTCTACAAAGTGTACATGTACGTAGCCAAATCAATGCACACTTTTATCATTAATAAATTAAAATTGTTAACATCGAACACAATATAAATCTAAAACCTTATTTCATTGTTAACTTGTAAGCAATTAACTGCTGATAGAAAGTAATAAATTGCTAATTACGACGATTTATTGTTTTTGATAACTATGTAATTATGAATTGTATAGCAATCATATTTCTTATGAAATTGAATCTCTAATCTATACCTAATAAAATATCTAATATAATTTATCAACTAATTTTGATCAGTATTATATTACAATCATATTTCCTATGAAATTGAATCTCTAATCTATACCTAATAAAATATCTAATATCATTTATCAACTATTTTTGATAATTGTATTAGTATTAAACAAAACAATAGGATAATTTGAAGTTATTTTTTATAGGAAACTTACCGTTCTATCGGCGGGACTAGTATTCAATACACAAAAGTCGAACCCAAATATTTTCCAAGCTCCTTGTTGGTTGATGACAATACTTTCGGGACAAATGTTGTGATGTAAAATTTTAGCATCATTGTGGAGGAAAGCTAGTCCTTCTCCTAACTGTGGAAAACATGCAAAATTAAAAAAGATGGTTTTAAAATTAGATTGCAGTGATAACTGTGAAAGACATGAAAAATTACAAAATATAGTTTTAAAAATCAGATTAAAGTCATATTGTAATGAAATTATAACTCAATTGTTATATGTAATTATTATCATGTTCAAAGAAACATGTTTAATAGAGAATTCAAATTAAAATAAACAAATATAGATTAATTTTTTATGGTAAATTCAACGATTTGCCGTCAATTATAGATGAGAATAAATAAATATTTGCTCATGTAGGCTGAAACGTTTTTGAATCATCAAACACATGAAATCCGACGATATTTATTTATTCTCAATTAAAATTGACTGCAATTCGTTAAATTTAACCATAACATATAAATTAGATGCAGCAAATCATAATTAATTGGTTCATTACGATATGAAAAAATAACTGACCATAAAAAATGAATATTAACAACGCAGATCGTTGTGGATCAAGAAATAAAGATTGATGAAATCGAATTTTTCTGTGAATCTACAATTTATGCATTGGCAGGAGCAAATATGAAATCATAGAAATAAGTCATAAATTAAGTATCATTTTAAAACTGTCAGGAAATTTGAATAATTTTTTAAACTCATGTTTGTATTTTTTTCTTGATCAGGTTAAAAACAACACCAGAAGCAGTCTAACAATAATAAGGAAAGAGAAGCTGTCATGTACTTTAAAGTAACTTATCGATTTAAGAATGTTTAACCTCATTCTAGTCAAGTACAGTAATTACTCAATTAGTAAAGCGAGGAATCCAATTTCTTCTATTATCACGCAGAAAGATTCAAAATTGAAAACGCTACATCCCATACACTATTCCATCATGTAATGCAGACATTTAAATCAGTTTTCTTCAGATTTGTTTTGTATGAATTAGCTTTTATTTAGTTTTTTTACAGTGTCTCGATATAAATTGAATGATATGCATTGCAAATATATTACATAACATCAATATTTAATGAAGATTCCTAAACGAAAATAACCGATAAATGAAGAAAAATTAAATAGTGATATGAAATGGAAAATAATAAAGATACACACCTGTAAAAGTCCATACTTAATTTCAACTTCGAATAATTTATAATTCTTTATTTGTGGATTAACAGGCGTAGGCATGTTTTCAGTTTTTCCAAGCACATTGGCGAGACTAGCAAATACTGGTTCAGTCGCAAACGCTAAGCTATCCCTGAAAAATTACAACAATTTTTTAAATATTTTCATGTAATAAAATCTACATAGTAGTTTAAAAAGTTTGTTTTTTAATCAACAAATAGCATTTTCATAGTAGCCTAAAATTACAACAAATTTTTGAATTTTCATGTAATAAAATCTACAAAATAATTCAAAAAGTTTTTTTTTAATTAACAAATAGCATTTTCATCGCAGCCAAAAATTACAACAGGCCTATTTTCAAGTGATAAAATTTATGTAATAATTTGACACGTTGGTTTTTAATCAATAAATTGCAAATTTGAGTAGTAGCCCAGCTATTATTCTACAATTATCACCCACTCACTACCCACGCACAAGTCTCGGACTCATGTCGACATCAACACGAAAAAAATAAAAAAATAATGCTTTTCAATGACGAGATAAATAGTATCCATTAGTATCCAGTATACCATTAGTACGAAATTTTTGTTCAAGTTTATGAAAAAAGCTATCAAATTGAGCATCTGTTATGTAAGCACCATTTAAAACAGGGCTTATTGAATACAGAAAATAGGATTGAAAGGGTGCATGCGCAGTGGAGAATAATTAAAACACATTCTGTGGAATTGCGGCATTCATGCAGCTCCAACCTGTTATAAGCCATTCCTCAGTATGAGTTTGATTTTGTGATGGTGATTATTATCGCATATTGGGTACTCCACTGTGCAAGCACTGATGTACAATCTATATGGAAAACTAAATAAATTATCCCATAATTCTTGTTTTAAAGATTTAATTACAGATTTATCACACAAACCCACTACTAAAATTCTTGATGGCTATTTCCAAATTAGTTGTAGCCTTTAATAATTTAAATGGATAAAAAAAACTTAAATAAAATATGTTGACTTCTTTATATTGGCTCTTAAATCTAAACTAAATTCAAAATTATGTCTACTTTCTCTGGACTATAAGACTGTGTTAGTGCTACGTTTTCAAATTAAGCTCCTAAATTGATATTTTTGTGTTGGAAAAACTCAGTAATTGTATTCAAAATGAAATTCCTAGTTCAACTCAGACATAACCTTAAATTCGGATTTTTCATTTAAAGCTTTGTAAAGAAAGCAGTAGTGGGCTATGCCTGTTGTATCTTTACTTCATTGTGTTTTGTGTTATAATTGAATTTAATTAGAAATGAAAACAAGATTCAAACCAAAAATAGACAACTGACAAATTGTGAAAAAGGTATTTGATACATTTACAGATTAAGAACGACAGAGAAGATCAGAATGAATTGTAAAGTATTGGACAATGCAGAAAGAGAAATCATCAAGGAGGACCAGAAAATGATTGATTTAAGTGGTCCAATGTGGTCGTAAAAGCCAAATAAATAAATAATTTACATTTTTAAAACATTTTTGCTAATTACCTAGATTCCTCCAACTGATGATGAACAGTAAGAACTCGTGGATGTCTGAGCCGAGTTAGTTGTGCCACGCCCCTTCTGAGAGTCTCCAAGAGAAGATCTCGGTCCGCCTTCGACCATCGCTCAACTTGGCGTTTCTCAAATACAAAAATAGCTGCCTCTTGACGAGTTGATTTCTTATAGCCGCTGTATACCTTCCATAGAAGACCTAATATCAGACAAAACAAAAGACTTCCTTATAAAATATAGCAAGAATAAAGACTGAATAATACAGTAAATCTCAAATTCTATAATAAAAAAAATGTTTTGCAATGAAATTTTTTGGGGGAATGTTGACGTTTAGCTTAGCATAGATTTTTTCAAGGATGAAAAATGAAAATCCACATAAGTCTGAGACCTGTGCGTGGGTAATGAGTTGGATGATGGTGATTTATGAGTTGAACTTACGGTTTTAGGTAGGTTCCAAACCACCGGAGAGTGATTTTACAGCAGAGAAGAGTCTTCTTTCTGGTCAATCCAATGGGGCACCCTTACAAAGAGGGCCCAGAGGTTCGTAGCTATCTTCAAATAATGTATAATTAGTTGGTGGATCGTGCCTTCTTACAAAATCGGTAATCCTTGAAAAAATCTGTTCATAAGATAAACATACCATTTATCGAACACATACCAAGTATCGGCCCTTACACTTCTAACCTAGAAAATAAGCATTTGCTGCAAGTTTTCAACAGCAGATTTACACTAAATGATAATTTAGTTTTTGTCTAACTCTAACGTAATGTAAATTTAAAGAATTGATGAAAAATTACGGATCTTTGATCTCTCGCATGCATGGAATTGAATTTTCCTCAAGGATTCTGTTTTTTAAGCGATTGCCCGTTCCTAGGACTCTGTATGGCCGATATTAGGGAGGTTTATCATTTTGGGAATGAGTTGAAATAATGAGTAATAATATAAATTTCAAATTGTTTTATTCGTTATCAACAGTAAGAATTAGCAAAGAAAACATTAACATTTAATAACCTTAAATAATGTCCAAGACATGAATATAATATGAATATTGGAACTTAAAATCAAAATTAACATGAGTTGAAAAATGAGTATTGATATGAATTTCTTAAGGTTTTTACGTTGGAAATAGTGAGAATCAGTTAATAAAACATTTAGGCTACATTTGATAACCTTAGATAATGTCTAGGACATGTCCAAAATATGAATATTGCAACTCAAATTTATCCGAAACCGGCCGAATTGGTAGGTTTACCTTCATAGTTAACAATACCGACAATGTGAAGGATTTTATAATAGTTTGGCTGGGCCGACAAACAGTAACTTAACAGCTCCAAAATTACAAATTCAATTTACAAAATTAATGAGAAAATTCAAATATTTCCTACCTGTTCCAGCACTGGCGATATGGTTGATAGCTTCATACTCTCTGGTAACTGGGTTTCCAGGTAGAACGTTGGACAGCTGTGAAACTGTACTTGACACTGTCGAGCAAAATTTATTTAGTACGTCCATCTGCCTTACGTTTTATTGACTGTAACAAAAAATCATTGGAAATGAACCAGATGCATGTGAAATGCACACACATAAATGTGTAATGCATCTACACTCAAGAAACTTCTAAAAAACATTGAAAATATGGTGGAAAATTAAGATCAGTATTTCTAAAATATCAGCAACTTCAGCTCATGTATATTATACACAAGAATAATTCAGAAGATAACTCTATAACCGATCAAATCGACATAAATTACGCATTTTCTAAGTATAGTACCAACAGAATTCACCTGTCAATTTAGCTGTATTAAATCCTAGACACTAACGAAGATAGCTTCATAACATAATAACATAAGTTAGGCTTGATAGCATAATTCATGAGTGAGTTAAAAGGATAGTATACAGTTTCAGTAAAAATGTTATATATATGTCAAAAATTAATTGGTTTTGTGTGGAAACATATTTTTAACAGTAAATACTATTTTCCGAGATAGCCATATCTGTGAAATTAAGTTATCAAGTTACATTTCTATGTAGAGTTCTACATGAATGTGAACCACGGAATAGTACAGCAGTCAATAAGTAGATCCCAAACTTCTCATTATTTAGACAAATCAATGTCATTATTTCAAATAAGATTAATAATTTGCATTAGGAACAACCGAAAAGATCTAGCAATTTATTATCAATATAAAAGCAGATAACCTTACTTGTCTGTCTCAGATGAAACGAAAAAGTAATTGATTGTGAGACCATAAGGAATTAAATTTGATAGTTAGACAAAAAGTAAATCTTTCTTACCTGAGTTGGAAGTAGGAACTAGAAGGATTTTTAAAGATAACTAAAATAATAACAACTTTTTGACAAGCATTATCGATGCTAAACTACAGTATTTGGAAGGAAGAAAGCTCAAGGCCTCAAAGCTATTTGATCGAAACTTCACAGCTGGCTATGAGTCATCCTATCCACAGCCTACTCATGCAACAAGCATTCTCCGACGCGCCAAATTCAAACGTTATGGAATTTCATGCATATTAAATCATTATATGTGTTTCAAGAGTTTTCTTTAAAATAAAAAAGCTAAACAATCAAACAATAAATATTAACAGGCAATTCATTCTAAATGCAAAAAGCAGGGGTGAATCCAGTTTCTTGAAGGTGGGGACGTATTATAGCAGTATGAAAAAATTTAGGAGTAGGCCTACACCTATAACAGACAAAAAATATAGCTTTTTTTAGTGTCGGTGGGAGGGCGGGACACATTCCCCTTGGATGTGCCCCTGGCTAAAAGCTGATACACTTTTTAACAAATTGGGTATTCATGTCAATTGGAAGCGCCATTGAATGAGAGCTTGAGTAATAATTGTCTGTTTACCTAAAATGTTGAGTTGTTTGATAGAAATATTTCCATATCTACATTTTTAAATTTGGCTAGATAGCAATAACTAAGTTCCTAAATAAAAACACGATATATAGTATTGTAAATAAATTAATGTCTCCTAAATAGAAACACGATATATAGTATTGTAAATAAATTAATATCCAAGTATTACACTAATTTTTCACACAAGCATCAACCTTGGTGAGATTTGATCATTATTTTGTGATGTTGAAGATCCATCTTGTTTCCACTAATATGTATTATAAACTTAAAAACACTTTTGAATGGAAATTGACTCACGTTATGGCGTGACGGCCGTCACTTTCGCTCTGTTGTCTAGAGCATCATCAGACGACCCACAGTACACTACACTGCAGTGTACTGTGGGTCGTCTGATGATGCTCTAGACAACAGAGCGAAACGACCGTCACGCCATAACGTGAGTCAATTTCCATTCAAAAGTGTTTTTTAAGTTTATAATAATTATTTTGTGGTTTCTCCATGTGAATTTTTCAGCATTATAAATATTTTTCTTTGTCTTTCTACCTCAACCCCAAAGTACAGTAATTATTAGAAAATGATATATTTCATAATTTGGAAAAATTATTCACTTCATTATATTGATTTTATTTATTAATTAATCATAAACATTTTCCTGTATGATGATATGCACATTGCGCACTAGGATGATACATTTTTCCTGTTATTAGTAAATTGTGACTTGCTGGTGAATATTACATTATGTAATCTCTCCGGTGAGCTACAATATTATTATGAAACAGATTGTTGATACTAGCATTGCAGAACTATTTTTTATTATTTCTTAATTGTTAATTTAAAAAAACGAAACGCTTAAGCGTACTACTACGCATTTAAATCTTAAGTATTCAATTATAGTAAATTACAATACATTAAATTATAGTATTTAATTTCAAATTGGTACCGTAATAAATATTAATGAGTCGATAATATCAAGCAATGGCTCAAGAAAATATTTAACGTCTTCTTAAAGGCACTTCAGTACCTATAATCACAATAATAAAAAATGTTCTTAAATACCAGCATCAATATTTGATACCAGTAGATTTAATTACACCTGTTCAACAAATTTTGAAAAAAGAAGTGAAGTGGAGTAGCTATAACTCAATTTCAATAAAGAATGCACTTGTGTTTTAAGTTTTAAAAATTAATTATTGATACAAACGAATAACAAAACTTGAATTATCTACACATAACACAAATTAAACTTATAATTAGTTTTATCGAGCTTGTTTGATAATCATGAGGCTAATGGGGAATTCTAAGATGAAATCCTTCTAGGTAGCTCCATGAATATAGTGCATTCTTTTGTGAAACAGATCAAAGATACAGTGCTACTCTTGAAATAAGGACACTCAAATTTCAATAAATAAATATACAATTTATTATGAATTTTATCAATTCAAAATTTTTTGAGATCATAGGAATAATGAAAGCAGCTATATCACACAAGATATATTACACAAGGCTCTTGCAGAGCGAGAAATGAAGATAAAGTACTACCAAAAAATGTGATTATTCTCTCAAATGTTCATTTTACATGCGATGTAAATATATTTGTAAATAAAAATTAAATCACCAAAATAATAGTTATCAAAGATAAATGTTTTTAGATGTGTGATCTTAGAAAATAATTGTGTCACTAAAACACTTTCTGATTCACTATTTATTTACAGTAGGTAATGTATTTAATGTAACCTATTGTACAACTAATGATCAAATAAGCTACGAATATTTGTGAATCACAGAATGAATCAGTAGATTTTATGACTAAGAAAATCGGAAACGACAAAATAATTTTAAAAATTGTCAAAAAATCCCCTAAATGAAAGTGAAAGATAAGCACTAGGTTCGGTTACATGCCAAACTACAAAACTATAAGTTTGTACATTGTGCAAAAAAACCTTTCTTAAGATTTTGCAGTAGCTGGAAAAATAAATACTAATATCGTTTATGAAACAGTTTTGCAGTAACGATAGTATACTGAAAAAAGTTCAGTACATTCTGTACATTCAGTAATGTACATTCTGCAAAAAACCTTCCTTAAGATTTCGCAGTAGCTGGAAAAACAAATACTAATACCGTTTATGAAGCAATTTTGCAGTAAATAGTATACTGAAAAAATAGCATAGTAACCGGAAAAATTGCAGTAACTATAAACTTATACTATACTGGAAAAGTTAGCTTTGACCAGCAGTGATGATACTAATGATGTAGTTTGTTAGTTATTTCAATTAAAAGATAATCTAAATTTGACTTAATCGTTGACAACAAAAACAATGAAGCAGAACAGAGAATCGCCAAAACTATGATTTCTTCTAATCATTAATCATTATTACAAAAATATGTTACAAATGACAATAAATTTTTAAAAATTTATAATTTTGTATTGGGCATCATTTTGGCCTTTTCTTCTGTAGATAGTTCATGCACTTTGTACCTTGTCAAGACTGACTGTATCTCCTCCTGAGCTAAGAATGCATTCACCTTGGTTAATTTTTGTAATTGAGAACAAATAAATTTCCCTAGCAAATTAAACTCGTTATCTTCTTCATCGCCGCTATCATCATATTCGACCATAGGCTTCAATCTGGAACTATTATGCACGATATTCCTAGCAACAACAGCTTTAGTCTGTGGTTTAAAGGACATTGGAGACTTTATTTCAGATTTTAATTGGATATTTGTTTTTTTCTTTGGAGGGGTATAATCTTCATCATTTACATCATCATTGAAGTTTTCTTCGAGGTAAACATCAAAACTTCTTTCTATTGGATCATCATCTGCATCAGCATTGCCATCTCCATTTTTACCAACTTTGTAGGTGGAAGGAACCTGAAAAAGAACAAATTGAAGGAATGTTCAGGTAGTTGATTTTATTGAATAGATTGATTAGTATTGATAGATTTTGCAATAATTCACCAACACCTGAGGAATATCGGCAGGCAGTTTAGCGCAGTTGGTTGGGGCGTCGCAACTTCAGCTTGCTGTCGTTTAAGCGATCGTAGGTTCGAGTCCCGCTCCTCCGTCTGGCATCTATGTGTAATCATTCATTACCCACGCACAAGTCTCGACTTATGTGGGCATCATCAGCAATAAAATAAAAAACATTCAATATTTTTCAAGAATCAACAAGTTGAGGGATAATCATTCAATTAAGACTAAGCATTAGAATCAGGGTTGATACCTTACTGTAGATTTCCTATATGGTAGACCTGAATCTTTCATTTGAAAAACCCTGAATATGTCAGAATGAGGTGGCAGGAGATAACACGTGTTTAGAGAAGGATGCAAGATGCAACCCATGTGGTACAACAATTTGACACATTCCACATGCCTAACCTCGGTCCCTCAGTCAGTTGGAGCGCTTCTCTGATTAGTGATTAGATAAGACTCGGTAACGGGCTGCTGTTCCTTGAGATCTCGAGTTGGAATATCGTACAACATGGATGTTTTCACCCTGTCATCATTCACCCACGCACAAGTCTCAAGGCTCACAAGGGCATCGACCGGGAAAAAGTAGTATAATTTAATCTAGTACTCGAGATTATTTATTTATTACAAATACAATCAAGTAAAGATACGACAGGCACAGCCCACTACTGCTTTCTTTATTCTTTATTTACATTTAATTATAATGTAACTGTGATTTTCATCACCTCAACATCAAGTTTTGAATATTGCCAGGGGTGAGCCCGGATTTTGTTTGGGGGATATCCACTAAGAGAATGTATCTGGCGGGTGGCGTCTGAAAAATTAATGTCCTCAACTTCCATGAAAGACATAGCTATTTTCAAATGTTATTTAGAAATTTTGGGGGGTCCATCCCCTTTGTCTCCTCCACGGTTCACGTCTGATGGTTGCATTTCAATTCCTGCCACCTCAAAATAAAGTTGTATTCAACTCATAAAGTTCGCTGAAACTTTCGTTGAAGTTTCTTTTTTACATACTGTAATCTACTTGAAATATAGTCTTTGGAATTTTGCTTGAGCATTAATCAATAAATATCGCAATATACTGCAATATTTTGATTTTTGTAACAATGGAAACCAAATATTTTGATTTTTAATCCAATATAACTTGGTTTTTGTAGTTTTATCGTTGGAAATTGGGAGAGGGATGTAGTATGCGGTCTTATCAATTTCGAGATGTACGGTAGTATAAAAATAAAAAATCAGTCAGTTGTCGAACTTTGGACAGTAAAACAGGCCACGTTTTCCAACTCCCTAGTAGGAATGAATATTTTATTGTTGATAGATGATACAAATACACTTTTTATTTGTAGTAGCGGAAATTGAATAAGGATGTTTGGACATTGGATCTTCCTATCCAATACTCGATGATAATCACAATTGCAAAATTAAATACATGCTGAAGGGTGGACACATCACAGAGAGGGGCATCATCCAATATTCGATAACCACCGCATTGAAAAACAAATCACTTGCTTTGGAATAGTGGTATTCACACTGCTCCTATCTGTCATACACCATACCATGGCATGTTTTGAGGTGATTATCATCAAGTATTGAATGCATCACTGTCCAAGTACCCTTATTCAATTTCCGCCACTACAAATTAAAAGTGATTTGCGTTTTTGTGTCATCTATGAACAATAAAATTTGAGAAATCAACAAGCGAAAATTAAAAAAATAAATATAAGGAACTTAAGTTTTTTTTATTTATTTCACAAGCTATTTGCAGTTGTCGCGGGATTCTGTAGGTTCCTGGACACACCATACAATAAACAAAACATCCTCAATGAACATATAAATTTTAAATCACAAACTTTTCGATCGCATTATACAAAAACTACAATTCTTCTAACAAAAAACCGATATGCTGATCAAGGATGCCTTTGAAGATGAATCCCCATGGCTTGAAAACTTTTGGCCTGAAGTGAGTAAAAATGTAATTTATTCTCAATTAAAATTGACTGCAAGTCGTTGAATTTGTCATAAAAAGTTAATATTCTCTAGGTTTTGGAGTCCGAGGGGTCACCCACGTGAACAAAGTAGAAGGTAATTGATAAGACAGTTTCTAGTAGCTTGCTCGAGTATTAGGTGTTAATTTCTATTTACATAACAGGAATTTTTTTAAATGAGCCTACATTCATTCGGTATTTAGCAAGCATAGTAATAATATTCCACAATCGTAAGCCAATTCTAATACTGTATCAACATCATTGCGACTATTCAGTTATTGATAACTGATAACGGCCTCACATAACAACGAATTCACAGGATAACTATACCATGACCGTGACAAGTTACTGCTATTTCAAGATACTATACCGTACTGAGATTCGATACCAAGGAAGGCAACACCTGATATTGCACGAAGTTTCTAAAAACAATAGCACTGGATAATGAAGGAAATATTCTTTGCTTAAGTTAGGAATGTGTCAAAGATACAGGAATAATTGGAAAGTAGCCTAGGAAGAAAGGTTAGAATGGTATTTGAAATTCAAAAGCACTTTGAAGTTTGACTCACCCGTCCGCTCTGAAGCTCTTCAAATAAAGGAGGATGTGACTTTTGAAGATGTTTTTTCAAGTTTGACGTCGATGATCGATAACTTAAAGTTTTTCTACAATTCTTACATCGGGCTACGTTATCATCTATGATCGTAAAAAAATACCACATTGAACTAGTTTTCCTACCAAGGGAAGCCTCTATAGATTTTGTCTCCATTTCAATAAATGATATAAATATGATGATTGATTTCAATAGTATTGTTATTGAAAAAAGATCAAATTTAATACTCGTTACTGCTGTTCCAATAATATTTTCTGTTATTATACTGTTACTTTTCGTGAGAGTAGTTGAGAAGTGGGGTGGGGTAGATTCCAAGCATAGAGCAAGAAATAATCACGGTTCTGGTGAGGTGTCAAGACTGGCAAGGAAGATGGAAGACCAATAGAGTAGCGAACTGTTACTACAGTTGGAGCAGTCACAGTACTGCAAATTATAATCGAAATAAATACAACATAATATTAATTTAATATATATATCCTATTTTACTACTGTATATAACATTTTCACAAGATAACACTTATATTAAAATAAAATCCTAATAGTCTACCATATTGGGCCGGACATAACAAGGCCTAGGGCAGTTGTCCAATTCACTCCTGTAAATTCAAAAGGCTTTGGTAAAACTACGCTCACGATTCTAACTTGGCAATTCTATGCCTCCGCTTGCTCTGAATTCAAGAGCAACCGGAACCATACAAGGTTATCAGGCTATAGAATTTGCATATTATTGCTAAGCACAAGCTTGAAGTGGTTCACTTGTTCACTATCAGTATATTATTTTATTTTGTCTCTGCTATATTGCTATGAATTAATGTTATCATGTAAAAAATGTTTTATGCAAAAATAAAATTCATATTATGCTCTGGGTCGCATTTCTCAACCAAGCTTGGGACTTATTTCAAGGGAGACAGCATTCAGTAAAAAAACTTCAAAGTTTACTTTAAATTAAGGAAGCCTCGAGGTCGGAGTATAGAAATACAGACCTTTAACTGAATTCTATAACTTATCTTAACTGAGGTAAACAATAAAGTTTTGGCAAATTTCACATTTTTCTGCTCATTCCATCTATCAGGAAAGCTAGTGGAAGTAGGCCTACAGAGTAGTTATAACAAAGAAGAATAAGTGAAGAAAATAGCAGAATGCTGACTTATATCAAAACTATTGGCAGACTTAGGCCCATATTATACAGAGCCACTGCAGTCACATACCACAATTTAGGAAACAGCTGAGCATCAGACCAAGGTCAACAAAGCCAAAATAGACAACAGCATTAAAATGTTTGGAGTACGGTAATAAGCTGATTTTTAAGATTGGTTACCAGTTGACAGACCAAAACAAACTTTACAATTTAACCTAACCTAGCCTGACAATGTTATGAAATGTACGCTTTACTTCTTTCATAATAGTGTATTATGTTACAAGTGCAGGAAATGGTGTTTGTTTACTATACAAGTATGATAAGTTGATGCATGAGACGAAGTTGAGTATGGTATTATAATACAAGTACAGTAAACATCTTCCTGGATGAGTTACATACAATATTTTTCATCATACTAGTCTAAAATATAAAAAAATAAACGTTGAGCAAGTACAACAAGCATCATCAAACATAACCTCAATATCTATCACAGTAGTAAAATACTAAAACTTCTTCTGAGATCAGCTGTTTTTCCAAATTGTAAATCAGCTGGAATGTGGTAATATCAATTTACTGGACTGAAAAAGGATGTGATAATGAAAATCAGCTGTTATTTCTGTAAACAGCCATTTACCACATTGATTACATGGCTGGTAAACTGTCCATATCCTACAAGTATGACAAAAATATTGTTTTAGTCAGTCAACTGGTAGGGTTGGGCAACTGCCATGTAGGGCAGCTGGTAACCCACCGATTTTTAATCAAATTTATCCTAAACTTTGACACACGACCATGACTCTGTATAATAAGGCTCTTAGGGAGCTTGCACAGTAAAGCATCCAATACATGAATAGTTATTCAATTCACCTATTCCATTCCAAATAAAATTTTACAATTCTCCAATAATTTAAGCTCAATTTAAAACAAGGAATTATAAAAATATGTGTACATTTTTCACTGTTATTAGGGAGATTTAAATGCTTTGTTTTTTTTCTTAGGCTACATCTTGGAGACTCCAGTTAAGGAGTATAAGACACATCAGATTTACAGTTATTATACAATCTTACAGACTAGTTACCATTATTACTATATCAATTAGTTGAGGTGAGGCTTGAGGTGACAGCTTGCAAAGTGGAGCACCCAATACTCGAAGATGATCACGATCAAAAAATCAAACACATGTTGTGGAATGATGGTATTCACACTGCTCAAATCTGACATACACAATTCCACAGCACATGTTTGAATTTTTGATTGTGATTTATTTTTTGCATATTAAATGCTCCACTGTGCAAGCACTGTGAGGCTTCATCTTAAAGCTTCGGTTTCCAAGAACACAGATTTGGGCTACATGAACAGCAGACTACTATTTAAATAAACTGGATTTGTTTTCAAAATATAGTTTATAATAATATAATTTGGTGATACCAATTATTTGATTGATTATACATAATCTGCTTTAATATTCATACATATTTTACAGTATTATACATAATCTGCTTTGAAAAATAAGTTGGAAGTTTACATCTAATTTACAACAACATGCCATCTTGACTCTTGCAAGATATCAGGATGATAACCTATTAACAATACAAAAGTAGAAACACACTTGAGATGAAGATGTTCATCTTGAGTGTGTGTCCACTGTTGTAGGTTACAATACAAAGCCAAAGTCTCACTTACTTGTTGGGCAGACCAAGATGGCACATAGTTGAAAATTATAGGATAAATTCTAACTTATTATTGAAATAATACAAGATTAGGTATAATACAATATATGGATTTGAAAACAGATTATGTATAATTAATCTTTACTTTTTATGGTGAATTTAATGACTGCAGTCAATTTTAATTGATAAATAAATATTTACTCACATGGCTGAAGCGTTTTAGAATCATGATGATTTATTTCCAACAGCATTGTCACGATTCAAAAATGTTTTAGCCTATATGAGTAAATTTACCATGTACGTATGTATATAGTAGGTACCATAGCCGATTCGACTGCAGGTGACTTTTCAGACCTCAATGCTATGTTTAGTCCAAAGAGCGTACTACACAAACGAGGAGTGAGGTAGTTTGTGATTGCTTTCCTCATGAACAGAATTGTATCAGTATGCCAAGGCCACCGAAACAAATTCTGAAGCTTTATGCTTGACAGTCCACTCTCACCTTTACACAGGGTGCTGCACAGGTGAGTATGTATACTATCCACCACACCCCTGAGCTATTTCCTGCGTTCAAGTCATCATTCGACAGAGACGTTTGGAAAGCAACACAATTGATGTAGCCTTTTTTGTATCTGAGATGAACAAAATTTAATTCATCCCAAGCCACAATAATATTACAATAACAAGTTAATATTAACAACGCAGATCGTCTGCAGTCCATCTAAGAAAACATTTTAAGCAGTCCTTGTAAGAAGCCAAAGCCTAATTGATTTAACAATCAATGTCCATTGACTAGCTGGGTACCCGGCAACAGTCAAAAAAGGGGATAACTTCACCATAAATCACAAACTTATTATCATAACAAACAAGTTCATGTGGGATTCATCCGGGGAAAAATAATAACAAAAACCTGTAACAGTTTAAATTGTATATCCAAACAAAATAGAAATAATGTAGACAAAAGAACATGACTAAATTTCTTTATCAAATAATAACTTTCAGCATACGGGCTTTGCTCAGGAAATCTCCCATTGATACATAGCAGCCACCCAGAATGCGGGATCCTTTGTAACTGGCTCTGCCATGCATCACTCTCCAGTTATTTATAAAAACAGCTGTTCCTGGGTCTAGTTTCAGCCACCATTCTCCTTTCGGGTTTTGAATACTGTGTGCTAAGCAACGGAGACTTCTATAGAACAGGCCCTGTTGTTCCACGGGCAATGGCACCATTCTTGGACTTCTATCATACAGATTATACCTAGAAATAGTTTTAGGTTAATTATTATTATTTTTTGTAGATTACCAGCCACTTTCATGAAAGAAAATTAAATTCAACCACTGAAAGATGATGCCATCTTATGGAGCTCAATAGGGAAGTCGTTCTACTGGCTCCATCAAATGACGTCATTTTACAGTGGTCAAATTTAATTTTCTTTTGCACAACTGACCAAAAGTCTTGGAGACTCCAGTTAAGAAGTATAAGACAAGTCAGATCAACAATTAAACAATCTTACACACTAGTTACCCTAATTATATCAATTAGTTGAGGTGAGGCTTAACTTTGATGTGAAAAGATTTCTTGTACACTATAAAAAAGCTTTATCAATTAAATATTTTTCAATATTTCTATATATATTAAGGACTTTTAAAAACTGCGGTAGCTTGTTGTAGTTTCCTACCAATATAACTAGGTGTTTGTTTAAATAAGCTACTATTGTGACTTTTGATTGTGACTTTTTGAAATGTTTGTAGAATTTTCAAGTCAATTTGGGTGTTTTTGTGTGGATCCAAAACTGTGTGTCATTACAAACTGACTTGGAAATTCTACACACATTTCAAAAAAGCCACAAACTTAATACAATGGAACAGTACTAAATATTCAAACATCATAAACAATTCAAATCCAAAGCAATTTTCAATTATTATATAGATATACAATGGCCGCTCATCCTAACCTCAACAAAACACGACCCCTGGCGGCAGGCTGATGAATCTTCTCTTTAGAAGTGAAATACATCCCTCCAGTATGAGTGAAAATCATATATTAAATAGAAATACATTGTCAGTTTTGATATTAGATTGATCATAAAGTATTTCGTCATGGAAAACATCACAGACTTTCATTACATTAAGTTACCACTCTGCTACACTGATACACTGTCAGTTTTTGATATTAGATTTTTCATAAAGTATTTTGTCATGGAAAACATCACAGACTTTCATTAAATTACGTTACCACTCTGCTATTCAACTTCCCATACATCTATGACAATATTTTTAACATCTTACCTTATTTGTTTCAGTCTATTGTGAGACGAGTATTTCAATATGGGGTCAAAATTCGTAATAAATCTACTCTCATCGGTGTAATAACTTTCCACGGGGACATTTCTGAGACATCTTACATAATCTGGATTAACTTTTTCCACATCAGACACAGCTCGAAAGCCGTCCACTAGTAAGCTTTGACCACCTTCTCCATCGAATTTCATTACATGGAAAATCTGGAGACTGAAATAGAAATGTTTCAATCAAAAGTCTACTGATAAGTTACGAAATTTTACTTTTTCGGAGCATGAAGCCCACTAAAGATGTAAAATTCCCGGGAATTTATACTTGGAGGAAAATTCCCAGGGAACATTGCTGGGAATATTCCCAAAATTCATAAATTCCCGAGAGTTTATGGGAATTTATGATTTTCTATTAAAAGCATAGGTCAGTGGGCACCCCAATATATTTTTTTAAATCCTTTACATCTATTATATTAATATGAACATAATTTTTAAACCTTTTATAAATTCTTGCATATTTTTTATAAAACAGTGCAAAATGCTCGCAAATGACTAATAGGTCATTTTAACTAATTAAAGTAATCTGTAAATTTAAATACTTGAATTTTCAATAATTTTGATTATTTAAATTAAATTTGAATTTTTTAATTTGATATGAATAAATTAGCTACTTAACATGAATATTCTTCAAAAATTATATCAGGTTTTTTTCTGAGATTATAATAAAATTGATTTTGAGTTTCATAATCAAACAAGTCTGCTTTCAAATTTTTGTTATGAGTACGGTTGAAATAGAAGTTTTTGCCATGGTATATTGCAATATTTTTGATTATTTGGCTTTGTTATTGATCATTTAGATCCTATTGAGGTTCCAAAACTGTTTTGAGACAAAATAAACCACATTTAAATGATTTATTTCATAAATTCCCCCATTTTGGGAACTTATAAAGCCTTCGGGAAGTTCCCTGGAAATATTCCCATTTATAAATTCCCTTCCCACTAGGAATATTCCCGACTCACATCACTAAAGCCCACATAGGTCTGTGCGTGGGTAATGAGTTGGATGATGGTGATTGATGAGTTCGACCCACAGTTTTAGGTGTGTTCCGAATCACCAGAAAGTGGTTTTACAACAGAGTACAGTGCCGTTTTTGCTGGCCAATCCAATCGGTCACCCTTACAAAGAGGGCCCACTAGTTCGTAGCTTAACTTATCTTACTGAACAGATACCTTCTTCGACTTGCGGCTATCACTACCTTAATGTTGATGTATCAGGGTGCTTGCACAGTGGCGCAATACACAACAATAATCATCATCGCAAACTCGAACACATGCTGTGGAATGACGATATCACTCTGCTGCAATCTACCAGCATCCAAAACCACCATAGCAAAATCAAATACACTCTGTGAAATGATGGCATTCACGCTGTTGCAATAAGTCATACATCACCCACAAATCACCATCACAAAATCATGCTGTGGAATAATGATGTATTTATTGAGATAAAAATACAAGTTAGTTTGAAGTAACTGACAATTTAACAAACTGACAAATATTCAGAAACAGAATTTATTAATTTCGAATTCCTCAAAGTACAAAAATACAATGAATGTAAAGATAAATTATGATATTCATACTGTTTCAAACTGTTAAATGCACCAATCTGTTAAATATGCACTATTCCACAGCATATGTTTTACAATGGTTTTTTTTTGTAGATTACGTGGTGATTATCATTGAGCATTTATTTTTCCAATGTGCAAGCACACCTACTCATAATAAAAAACAGTTCACAAAATTTGAAACACGTGAATAAAATTGTATCAATGTAATAATATACAATGTCTGACTACGCAGATTAACAATACTAAAGCAGCGTCTCCACCGACCGAATATGCTCGGCGAACAGTGTTCGCTGGAATTATCTCATGTCACCGAACATTGTTTGGTGTGGACGCCTTCTCGAACATTATGATAGGAGTAGTGGCGAGAACCTGTTGTTGGTCATCACTGTTCGCTCACAGACCGAACATCTCAATTGAAATCAGAACATGTTCGGTGACCCATTATGTTTAATGTTTGTCCGTTTTTTGTATTCGCCAACAATGTTCGGCAGACATGTTCGGTTGGTGGTGACGCGGCTTTAGCAGTTCATGGAAGCCTTACTGTTCACCGGTAAATAGAATTTTAGATTGGTCTGTTAAAATTCATAGACGTTCAAAAATTTGAATAGACAAATCAAGATGTCTGATTCCAGTAGAATTCCATTTACCGGTAAACGGTAAGGCTCCCATGAACTCAACCATTGTATTTTATTCATAACTCCTCGACTCTACTACTTAATGGTGAACACATTTCTCAATGAAAGAAATCAAGTTATTTATCTATTAACGACTGTGTAGTCGGAACCTTACCCAGCAGCATCATTGAAGTAGGTGTTGTCAGTGTGTGCGCCAATGAACTCGTTAGTGTAAGCAGTGTCTAGAAATGTCAAATACTTTTCTACCGTCCACATATCGCCAAAGAAAGTCCTCTGAACAGGAAACATGCTTGTGACAACCTTTTCAGTAGCATCAATGGTTGGTTCCAACTGCGAAAGCAAAAAATTAACTATTAGTAGTAAAAGCAACTGCATTACAAGATTAGTATTTGGTTCGGAATCCACACAAAATTGTAAGCCACAAAGCATGATGTTTTTCTTTGTATCACACTTTAAAAGTTTATTTTGAACCTAATTAAGCCCTTTTTTACTCAATCATTTACTTTTCCCATTTCGTAATTATTACGTGTCTTTTTCTAAATATTATTGAGTTCTCTAGAAAAAATTGTATTATTTATTGGAGATTTTCAAATTGTTCATGCTCTTAATGTCATCAAAACTTAATCTGTGAGCTTTTGTAAATAAATAAATGAATAACACGGCTCAAACGGCGAAATGAAACTCCCCTAGGTTCTCCCTACCAATAAATGCCATAACTTACGCTTATTATTATCATCATCATCATCATAATCATCAGATGAATTTAATATCTGTTCAATCAGATAGATAAGCTGCGTTCTCGTAGGTCCTGTTTGTAACGGTGACCGATTAGATTGGCCAGCAAAAAAGACACTGTTCTCTGCTGAAAATCACTTCCCGGTGGTTCGGAACCCACCTAAAACTGTAGGTCCAACTCATAAATCACCATCATCCAACTCATTACCCACGCACAGGACTCTGACCTATGTGGGCTTCATCCTCAGAAAAAAAAATCCATCACATCGATTAAAGTTTAATTAATTCAGAAATAACAACCAAATCACCAGTCTGTTTACTAGTTATTACTAAAGTTATTTCCAATATATCACAATCACCATTTTAATGTTTATAACATTACTGTAATGTTTTCTTCCTTTTATAATGTCAATAACTTTTGTATTTGATGCATTGAATCTAACCATTTTCCAAATTGAAAATGTTAAAAAATTGGTACGTTTTCAAACAACACATTTTTTTATTCTGTCAACGTCAACTAAAAAATGATATAAATACATCATCCACAAATCTTTTGTGGTATCCATTTGAGATTTTACGTTATCTTTTCAAAAATAGAAATTTTTCATCGCTGGGAAAACGTACTTTTCATATTTACATCTACTGTGCTGAGAGAGAGAATAGAATAGAATAGACAATGACAATGACAAAACTTCTTTATTTCAAAATTATACAGGATACAAAATAAACGTATTGTACTCAAGACATCGAAAGAAAAATACAACAATTTCATCAACCATCATCTTTACATGCCACATTCATGGAACATAATAACTTATAATGTACACAATTGAAAGTAGACTATATGGAAAGTAGCTATAAAATGGAAAAACAAAGGTGTGATGATAGATAATGAAGAGTATGAGTACAATGAGAAATTATATGAAAATGGTCTGCATGGGCTAGTGCCTGTGCGCAGACCAGAGTTACTGATTTATTATAATTTTATAATTTAACGAAAGAAGAGTTTCCCCCCCCCCCCCCCTCCAAGTTGATGCATTCAGAGATAAGTCAAAAATTTTACGATTCCTATTCGAATTTAGTGGTAGCTACTTAGTGGATTAAAGTAAAGTAGAACATTATTTATGAGGTATGGTAGTTGTATGATAACTCCATACCAATGTATAATGATGGCTTAATGGACAAGATGGGTGTTGTAGTTTGTGGTAATTATACTTTCTGAATTATCTATTCCTAATTGACTTAGAAATTTCTTAAGTTTTAATTTGAAAGCGGATTTTGAGATGTTGTGGAATTCTATTTGATGTGGAAAGCGGCAAGTTAAGTTACGATATAGGACATGTGATATATAATATGAATTTGTTTGAGTAAAGGATCTCTGCATGGACATTGCCAGAACACCCGTGTTTAGAGCATATCTTGTATGGTGCAAGTGAGTGATAGACCTAAGAATATGCATATTTGAAAATAAATGTATAAGAATGTTTTTAATAAAGAGTTGTCGCAAAGTCAGTACTGAAATCTCTGTAAAAAGCATGCCAGTTGGAAAACGGGGACTTTTTTTAAAAGCAGCCTTTAAAATGGCCTTCTGAACAATGAAGAGAGGATGAAGTACCGTCCTGTACGCGCCACCCCACGCAACAATGCCAAACTCCAAAAGAGATTGGACATATGCAAAGTATGCCATCTTGATTTCTCTCTTATCCAGAACTTCACTCATCATTCTAAAGGCATAAATATATTTCCTGAGTTTCTTCTTCAAATAATCAATATGAGCGGTCCACCTCATCCTACAGTCGAAAAAAACCCCCAGATATTTAAAGGAAGTTACCATTTCAATTGAAGAGCAGTTGCATGCAGCACTGAGGAGGTTTCCACAAGAGTGTACTTTCAAACTCGATAATGCATAATCGTTTGCCGGTCGTAAGGATATGGGCATAAATTTTGTTTTCATGGTATTCATTGACAGGGTATTCTGATCAAGCCATGTTTTAATATAGAAGAGGTCTTTTTGTGCATTTTCCCTAACATTCCCCCAGTTTGGCCCTTTTAAGAATATCAGCGCATCATCTGCAAACAAAAATAGCTTTCCATTTAAATTTAATTTTGAAATATTGTTTATATAAATCAAAAAAAGAATCGGGCCCAATGTGCTTCCCTGAGTCACCCCAAAATCAACTGTCATACTCTCACCCCTGACATCAGATATAGAAACAAACTGGAGTCGGTTTGACAAATAACTTCTAAACCATGACAATGCTGTACCCTTAACTCCAATACATTTTAACTTATTTAATAATTTGCTTCTATCTACAGAATCAAACGCTTTTTTCAAGTCCAGGAATAATAACATTATACGTTGATTTTCTGTTATTCCTCCATTTATATGTTTACAAATATCAAACAAAGCATCTGATATATTTTTGTCTTTTCTAAAACCATACTGACATTCACAAAGAATGTTATTCCTATTTAGATAGATCATTAACTGCTCTTTTACTATTATTTCTAATATTTTTGAGAAAACACTCAGCAATGAGATGGGTCGGTAATTATTCTTGTCAGTAGGGTTACCAGACTTGAAGAGGGGGAATACTTTGGCCAACTTCAGGAACTCAGGGAACACACCGGACATTAGACTAAGATTAATTAAATGAGTTAAAGGCTTGATAAGAGTTTGAATATTATTTTTCAGCAGAGAAGCATTAATATTATCATGCCCTGGGGCTGACCCCCCTCTGAGATTACCTATGGCCCGCATAATCTCATTTTCAGATACAGCTCGAAAAACAAAATTACTCTCAATTTTGTGATGGTCATCATCAATCAACAGAGGCTCTACGGAAACTATATCATCAGCCAAGTTTTGGCCCACCGCAGCAAAAAAAGCATTAAATTCATCAGCCACATTCCTGCACATTTCTGTAGTAACAGATTGGATTCCAGGCAAAAACTTATTCATCAAAAATGAATCCTTGTTTGTATTTTTACCAGCTAATTCTCCAATTACTCCCCAGAAGCGCTTGGGATCATCCCTATATTCCATCAATTTACTCCTATAATACTCGTGCTTAGCTCTTCTTAAATTGATAGTCAAGTTTTTCCTGAGCGTGAGATATTGATTTTTTAATATATTATTAAAGGGTTGTCTCTTCAATTTTCTACTTAATTTGTCTCTTTGTCTAATCGCATCGATCAGACCTGAATTTATCCATGGTTTTAGTTTTTTCTGTCTTGATCTCATAGCTTTGGTATTTAAACTCAAATCGAGAGAATTTTTTAAAATTTGCTGAAAATTATTGGAACAAATATCTATTTCATAGCTATCCTCCACCAAATCCCAACGCGCATTCTGGAGAGCCCGTGCAAATACTGGTTTATTGACAACAGTGTAGGTCCTAGCCGAGGCAGATTCAGCCCTTCCCCATTCTGGAATTGAAATATTTAGAGCCACACTGAAATGATCAGTTATATTAGTGTGAAGCACGGCTGATCTAATTTGATCTTGTTCAGTGTATCTCACAAAAATATGATCAATACAAGAAATGGAGTTTCCATCAATTCTGGTAGGTTTATCTATACATTGCACAAGACCTGATCCGACCAAACAGTTCAAGTACCTGTTCGCTATCCGATCGTCTGAAAACAAATTTATATTAACATCACCTACCAGAATGCAGTTTTTATTAGAATTTAAAATATTGTAATAATTTTCCAAGTTGTCTAAAAATAATTCAATGTTGCTATCAAATGTTCTATACAATGCTAGGAGATTAAAGGACCTGCTGAGAATCTGAAAATCCAAAGTCAATCCATAAACATCACCTAAAGTGGTCTGAGTAACGTTATAATTTATTGTGCTATTAATGTAGACAATCACTCCATCATTTTGGTTGCGCTGTTTATCAGTAGATATCAGATCGTAACCATCTATTGGCAACCCCACCACCCCATCTCTGAGCCAACACTCGGTCAGTATAATTAAATCTAACGGTGTTTTGAATGAATCTATATAGACCAATAATTCATCAAAATTTCTAGAAATACTCCTCACATTAGTACATAAAATCTTTAAACCCACATCTACATGATCAAAGAAATTAGAAAAATCCTCTGAATGCACCAACTCTATACAATTGGAATAATTTAAACTGTCAACGTCGTCATTTGTTAATATTAGCCTAGCCACAGCTAGCAAAGAAAAAATAACCTATCTATATTTCTCCCGTGTGCTGGTACCCACAATGAAAAACCTAGGATAATTATTCATTGAATAATTAAGCTTAGAATAATTATTAAAAACTTAAGTTAGAATAAATTTAAACTTATAATTAGAATAATTGAAACTTAAAAAGAAAATCCCACCTGCAGCATATACACAGCATAGGCCTATACAGATATGTACTGTAACCGATTAGATACTGGTCTATAATTTTCGCCTCTGGATAATTTTATGAATAATATTATCCCTTCAAGTGATTGAGACTTTAAGATTGTTGAGAATAGAATTGGAATATTAAGTTTATTATGATAATCAATACCATTGGTCTCAATTCCAACTAATCACAATTGATAATCAATTTCAATCTGTCGAGAATTCAATCAATCACAACCGGCAAAAATTGGTCTCAATCTGATTAAGATATAAATCTGACAATACGAAAGTATAAAAGGAAATAAAATTCAGTTATAGGTATATGAAGTCTAATACATATACGTATACATATAATTACAAATTGTATATATCTTCGAATTTATCCAAATCATTGAAACAGCTATCAGTCACTATTTACCCTGATAAACAAATTATGCTACAGTTCTTGAAGTAATGCTTTTTTAAAGAACACAACAATATTTATAGAAAATAGATTTCTACAAAACATCAATGACTTGAACCCGTCTATTTTATTGAATGGAAGATCAAAACGATTCTCCCTGCTATTTGACATTTATTAATAGTAATGGAAAAAGTACAATCGAATTTATTGTACTTTAAAAAGTACAATAAATTTATTACTAATTGAAAAAATTTTTTTTATTTAAAAATTACAGCTCGAATTTTATTGACGCAGTTATAATATGATTGTTTCGGATTGTGTTATCGTCTACCATTTACCTGTTATCGTTATAACTAATTTGGGAGTAGTGACTGGTAGAATATTCGAAAACATACAAAACAAAGAACGATTATATTGGAGGCCAGGTAGAAATGAGCTTTACAAATCGACAATGGCCTTATCAGATAGATTAGAAATATTTCGATGATTCAGACACCAATTACTATAACCTAGTTATCTCTATCAACCATGAGGCCAGGTCACTTGAATTGCTACAGAAATATAATGGTCCAATTCAATTTAAAAATAAGCCGTAGAATGGTTTAGATTTGCAATCCATATTTCTTCGTAATAATAAAAATACTAATTTGGATTTTTTTTTTTTAAATGCAATAATAAAAAACCTGTACGTCACGCATATAGAGCTGCTAAAAATTTAAATTCTGCAGGAGATGGTCTTGATGTATATTTAGAGACACAAAAATCATTCAGGTTGCCATTGAGAGATAAGAAAATCAGTATTATTGTGATATGCAAAATAGGATTCTAACATAAGATCTTCAACAGAGTTTTGGAAAGCTGTCAGTTTCCATAAAAGAAAATTATCAACAACAAACTGTATCACCACTGAAGTGTGGGTTAATTTCCTAATCTTTAATGTTTATCATTATCCAACTCATCCAACAAAAACAAACGCAATGACGATTTATTCATAAACAGGTTTCAAACTACAACTATCTGTATCAAACCTTAAAGTTAGTTTGCAAAAATGAAGAAAATACATAAAAATAACAAATAAAAAAATGTATTGCAATGAGATTAAAATTTTTTAAAGAAATCCTCCATTGAGACAATGAAACAAGAAGCGAAAACGCACAAATACCTCAGCATCAGTTAATAAAGATGAATTGACACTGGCAAAAATTCTTACTATAAAATTCAACATTTACTATCGGCCAAAAAAATGCATTGCAATTATGGGAATAAATAATAAATCACTTATATAATGAAAAAATGCTTGTAAAATGAAAAATCACTTCATAGATTCAATGAAAGAGGATCTCCTTAATTTATGTCTCTATTTGCTACTTTGGAAAGTTTTTCAAGTGATTCTTCACGAGTTATCTGTCTAGCCGGTGAATCCGCATCTTTCCTGACAAACACTCTTCCACTTTTAATCCACACATATGCTAGCTTACCTTGTCTTTTTAATTCCCTTGCCTTGCCAAGTAATTGTTTGTTGTGTGGGGATAAGTGATCATTAACGTAGATAGTCGAGACTGGGAGACCAAGTCCAAGCTCTGTAGAACTGACACCTTTTTTATTATTTGCCGCCTCAAGCCAGGACAGTTTAGTATTTCTTGATATGAATTTGACGATGATATTGCTACCACCCTTTGCGTTTGGTACTCGATGGGCTATAGATATGTCGTCCTGTTTGAAGTGGACCTTAATAACCTTGGCCACCGCCTCCAATACACTATAAACGCTTTCTTTTGCAGTCTGTGGTACACCAGTAATTTCCAGATTATCAATCCTTGACCGTTGATGTAGGAAATTGATCTCCTCTTCCAGTTGCGAGTTCCTCTTTTTCAGGTCCGCGTTGACGGATTCCAATTTAGCATAATTTTCAGCATGTCGCACACAGAGTTCATTTAGATTAAATTTAACTTCATCGTTGGATTTTTTCAAATTTTCAACATCCGTGGACAGCGCCGCAATCTTCGGCTCAAACAGGTTAACAAGTTCAGATCGTAGTTCGGAGATCGCCTCCAAAACTTTATTCAATTTCGCATCAAAAGAAGCACAATCCAGACCGGACATACATTCATCACATTTCCAGGCCGCTCTAGCTTGAGTGTTCATTTTTTTGAATTTGTCAAGCGTTCTAAGCCTAGTACAACCTGCGTGAAAGATAGCCGCACATTTGTTACACTTAATTGCGTCCCCATCGTTAGTAAAACTCGAACTGCATTTATGACAATTAGCCATTTTCAATTATAACCGTAAGAATTTAGAAGATGAATAGTTTAAAAAAAAAAAACTGTTCTATTCTGTAAAGATCCAAATCCTCAATACAATTTATTTGGAAGAACAATAGCAAAATTAATAGCAGGTCCAACACACGGAGAGGTTAGAAAAATCAAGTCTATGCGAACATTACACCAAAAACTTGAAAAACGAAGGGCCACTACTTCCACTTCATCTAACAGATAAGCGCGCCGAAAAACACGACTGCTCACTTTCGCTTCTCGATAGCAACTAAAGAGAATGGTCCATTTGTTATGTCAAGTGTGTTCAACAGTCTTGAGTAGCCAATAACTATTGCTTTTGATTTAGTTTCGTTTATTTTCAGTCCATTATTTTCAGTCCACTCCAGCACACGAGCCAAATCAGCATTAGTCTCATCCACAGCTGTACAAAAGTCATCCTTCTTACAGTGCTTATATATCTGTAAATCGTCTGCATACAGGTGATATCTAGTCGTAAGTAGGGCGTTAGTCACGTCATTGATGTAAATGCTAAATAGCAGAGGACCCAAGACTGATCCCTGAGGAACTCCTCTATTTAACTCACGCCACTGTGAAGAGGCGTCCTCCACCCTCACACACTGACACCTGTTCTGCAGATAAGACCGCACCCAGGCCACAGTGGAGTTAGAAAAGCCCAAGTTACGGAGTTTATACAAAAGAATAGGATGAAATATAGAATCAAATGCCTTACTGAAATCTATTAAAACCAAAATTGTCAACTCCCTGCTATCCATTGCCCTCCGGATATCATCAGTGACCTGCAAAAGAGCCGAGGTGGTGCTGTGCCCACCCCGAAATCCTGACTGAAAGTCACTGATTAATCCAGAGCTATAAATAAACATGCTCATCTGCGAGTGCACAATAATCTCTAAAACCTTAGACAAAACAGATAGTAAACTAATTGGCCTATAGTCGGAAGGGGAGAGGGGATTATGGATCTTGTTTAGCGGGAGAACTATGGAAAGCTTCCACTTGTCAGGGAAAACAGATGTGAGAAGTGATGTGTTGATTAAGTGGGTAAGGAAAGGAAGAATTAAAGGCAGAAGTACTTTAATAAATTTGATTGGAATGCAATCTGCTCCAATGGCATTACTTTTTATTTTACTAATGGCTAAGAAAACGTCTTGTTCAGTAACTGCAGAAATATAAAAAAGTTCATGTGGATGGCAATCAGGCAGTGAATTATAATGGGCTCGGGCACGGTCCAAACTTACAGGGATGTCAGTGAAGAAATCATTCAGGGAATCCAGTGAATGAGAAACAGTCAGCGCCTGCCTCTCCTTGCCAGCCCCAATTCCCCTCAGAGCACGCCACAAAGATGATGATGACCTCTTTGACAAGATCAAGTTACGGTAAAACCCAGCTTTAGCATTTCGGATCACTTGCTTACAGGAGTTTCTCAAACGTTTGTAGTGATTGTAATCATTAGGACATTTAGATCGCCTTGCTTTCCTACACCAATGATCTCGATCATGCATAAGCTTGCGTATTTCATCTGTGAGCCATGGAGCAGGATCCCTGGTAACTCTGCGCCTCTTAAGAGGAACAAATTTATCATAAAGATAAATGATATTATCATTCAATAAATTCAACATAACATTTACATCATTAGTGTTAAAAATGCTCAGCCAGTCGAGATTGAGTGCCTCATTAAATAAGTTGGGGAGATCAATATTTTTGTAATCTCTGTAAGAGATTATTTTTGGTGCGGGTTTAGGTCTCTTGATGTTATACACAAGGTACAACATGTCATGCGCCGAGAGACCCGGAAACGGAATTTGCCCATGACTCACAACTGCTTTCTTATCTGCAACTACTATTAAATCTAACAATGTGTCTGAGGTAGGTGTATGGTGCGTCGCTTGGAGAGGAAGCAGGGTCATGCCATTCGCATAAAACATATTAGTCAGTTGGTTTTTGTCATATGTATCAGGTCCAAGTAGGTCGGTATTAAAGTCGCCCATTACAGCTACATGTTTGTAGGGTACCATCAGTTCCAAAAGGACATCATCAAACTCAGACATATAGCCTATGTGTGGAGGCCTGTAGCATACTCCAAACAACATTTTATCATTATTACACTTTACTTCAAAAAACATAAATTCCGGTTTCCCTACACGGGAGTTATCAGAAGAGAACTTATGAACAGGCAGTAGGGAACGTCTAACAAACGCAGCAACCCCTCCGCCATTCTTGTGCAAGCGATCATTGCGAATGAGAACATAATTATCAAGCGCAACAAGCCTACTTGAGATAGTAGGTTTAAGCCAAGTCTCAGATATTAGAATGATATCACAATCGCTATTATTAAAAGCACACCTGAACTCATCAATATGGCAAAGGAGGGATTGCGCATTCACATGAGCAACCTTTAGCCGATCCGGAAAAGGTGTGATAGCACGTCGCAGCGAATCGCCGGCACTCAGCGCGGCTGGACTGTCATCCCGCCGGAGGGACATTCACATAGTCAAAGAGACCATCATGAATCAGCGACGTGGAGAAGGGGAAGGCAACAGCACAGCAAAGGGAGAGCCCTAAAGAGCAAAAATAATTATTTATCACATTCATACCAACATGCACACCAAGATGAAAAAAGAAAAATAAGAATACCATTTTAAAAGAGATTTTATGTCAGAAAGCGTTGTTAGAGATAACGAACTTGCACAGTATGGCCTGAGCTGCTGCTCGGCCCCTAGATAAATATGATTAATTATGCGTAATGGTTTTTTGTGAATAACATTTGAGTGAAAGAACAATTTCAGACGATGAGCAATCTTTTGAACGAATGAGAGTAACACAAGAAAAAAGAAAAATAAGAATACCATTTTAAAAGAGATTTAGGATTCAGGAGAAATTATTTTAGACCTACAGCAAATTCAAATGATAACACATTCATACATACTAAATTATGCCTAGTGATCAAAATAAATCAAAGATTCACCCGAGCACAGAACTCACTCTGATAAAAATTAAAATAATCTGCCATATCAGGGAAAAAATATAATAATAGTAATAATATATAATAATAATAATAGAAAATAATCTGAAAGTAACTTTAACAATTAATTGGCAAATTAGTAGAAAGATCCCAGAGTTTAGAAAGAATAAGATTAATATCATCATCATTAGCTTTAAAAAAGAAAAGATAGAAAGAAGGAAAACTCTAATAAAAAATAAAGCAAAAATATAAATGCATAATCCATATGCATGAAAGAGCAAATGAACAAAGTGAATTAAAAATAAAATAAATTAAGAAAGCAACAAACCCAAGCACATTCACACTCATACAGTAATACGAAAGCAATCACTCACACTTACCAAAATTCCAAAACAATCCCGCTTCTATGTCTCTCAACACCGGCGTGAATCAACAAGCGTAGACCCAATCATGAAAATAGAACTTATAAAAGATCCTCAAATGTTCCGACTTGACATAATTTTCCCTTCCTCCTTCCACAGTACCGTCCCATCAATCGACCACACGTTTCTTGGGCCCACCCTCTCAGCAACCTCATGATAGAATCGGCTCCGCCTCCGGGTGAGATCCTCGCGGATAGTGATGGAGGAACCCTTCAGCCGCCGCCTCGCAGATATGACGCCCCTTCGGGTCTGGTAGCTGATGAACTTCACCAGAATCGCGCGTGGTCTAAGCCGGGGCTGAGTCCCGTCTGACACCGGAGCACGGCCGACGCGATGACAACGGTCAATAAGCGAGGTGTCGATGCTCAGGTCTAATTTCTCGCGAAATAGACTCGTGACCACAGCTGTCACATCCTCACCGTTGATCTCAGGCACGCCAAATATCCGCACATTATTACGCCGCTGATACTGTTCATGGCCGTCAATTTTGCTCTCCAGCGATCTCTGACGAGCAGCCGCCTCCTCGCGTATGACGCCGACCTCCGCGGCAAGGGACTCCATCTTCGCCTCCATCGCCTGAATTCGAGGTTCAAACTCACTTGTAAATCGGGAAGCGATGACGTCAGACAGTCTATGGAATAGTTTATCCGCAACAAGCTCTGCCAACTGGTCCAGATATTCAGTGGAAAGAAGCCCCGAAAAACTGTCTTGAACTCCTTTCTTCTTCGCCACTCCGCTTCCTCCTTTGGACGAGGGGCCCACAGGGGCAGAAGTGGGTCGACGATCAGCTGGTGTAGCCGGATTCTTATCGGCAGTCGCCTTATCTCCGACAGCCTGGCCTTTAGCGTTGCTACGTAGATTTAATGGTGAAGTCGGCATGTTGAATGAATCACACTTTCTTTAACCACGTGAACAGTATGGGAAGGATATCAATGAGATTATACAGTGACAAAGATGACACTCTCGCGCTCTTGTATGCCAAAAATCGCACTGGTACAATTAGAAAAACCCACGAAAACTCGAAATAAATCAGGAGCCGAAACAAAACTTGTCAAGCCAATTTCATAGTTCTTATCTCTCTCCAGAGAGAGAGAGAGAGAGAGAGAGAGAGAGAGAGAGAGAGAGAGAGAGTGAGCGCATGAAACCTTCCTCGCCTTCTCAGCACACTTAATAAATAAATAATTGAGTTAGTTTCTAACTAAAGTAACTAACAGGATAACTAGATATCTGGATAAATAAATCAATCAAATGAGTACAAACAATAATTATTAGACAACTAAAGTTCATTGCAATACTTACACCATTAACGAATCCGACTCCATACACAATTAACGAGCGTATTAAATCAGCCACCTTAGTTTCTGATTTCAGATCATTGCAGGCAATAGTTGTGGCTTCACTCAGCTTACCAGACCATAGAATTGGATCTGGAAGAATTTCTGGCTGAGAATATTTTATGATCCATGCCAATGAATAGACTGAGTCATGCTTGTCGTTCCCTAGAAACAAACGCAAATTAAAATACTTAGTATTAATTAAATGACACTCTCATATAACTTCCCTCATTCTGATTATGTCAACATTTTTTTTCTATATCGTAGCTATCTGAAAATTTATACAAAGTTCTAGTAATAGAGTGTGACTGACAAGATGGCGAGTCTAAGCTTACCATTGCACGGCGATGACTAGACATTTGTTTAGTACATTATTCAAAACTAAATAAAAATGACGATGATTTTATAACGCAATTATTAATGAAACATGAAAAATTGGGGTCTTTTGCACTATAACCCCGCATTTCTTAAAAATTGTCATTGAACAGAAGATTCCTAGCCGAACCTAACCGGGTCTTAGTTTAGGTTAGGTTAGGAATCTACTGTTCAATGACAATTTTCAAGAAATGCGGGGTTATAGTGCAAAAGAGCCAAAAATTGTACAACTTTGAAATTCCTGAATATTTGAATATTTGAATATTTATTTATTCGCCAAAAAAAATAATTTTAGATACTGCAGTAAATTACAAAACATGCATGTTAACCTACATACACTTTACATTTACATTACATATAAAATTAAATACATACAAATTTCATACAAATTTCATAATAAAAATGTCAATTAAAATAGATCCAAATGATTTGGCACAGCCAGCAAAGTTAAACTTGTGCGCTAGCTGTGAGTTCATAAAGCAAACAGTAAAGAGCAAAGCAATACAAATGCGACAAACGAAACGAAACAAGACAAAAATAAGTGAAGATAATTGCAATAATAATGCTTCTTAAAAAAAAATAAAATGGTAAAATTTGAATAATTTTTCGAAAAATCAAAATACAGGTGATAACCAAAACAAATCATATAGCCCCAATTTATTCATCTAATGAAAATTAATGAAGAAAATACAAAAAATGAAATTCTCAGTTATGAGCACATCTCAGTGCTTAATCATATTAAAAAATATATATAATATAGAAGACAGAAAGACATTCAAAACTCAAATGAATCACGAACAGACTTACTAACATTTAGGTAATGTAGAATATATATTTTGCTCAACCCATAAATTTATTTCTCTGATTAGTGCTTTAGTAATTTTTGAATTAATGAATTTTATCGGAATTTTGTTAGAAAATATATTGCAAAGATAGGTGAATTGGTGTCGACAAACTACCAATTTTATTAGGTTGATTATTTCTTTTAACTGAAGATAGAAAGCAATAAAAAACCTTTAAAAGACTTGCTAACTTGACCTGTTAACTTAGAAGGTGTAATATTGGTTCCTTATTGCGGTCATAAGTTAAACATCTCAAAGATTTGATCCATAATTCAGATGTTATTCAGGACTTTTACTGCTAGCAATACCATTATCTTATCTACTGTTAACTTAATCAAAATTGCTAATCTGTGTACTTACAAACGATTTTGAGTTGCCCATCATTGAAAGAGCAACTCTCAGGTTTCACATCATCCTGGAGATCAATGACAGTCAAATGTCTTTGGTTTGTTGTAGTGTTGAAACATTTTTCACACCTGAAATAGAAAAGTGATTATATGGTCCAGCAAATATCACCCATTGGTCCTCATTTTTTTTCTTTTTGAGCAACATTGGACCACTAAAGTCATTTTATGGTCCTGCTCTCTTTAATTTTAAAATTGAATATTTTTCAACTAAAAGAGAAGCATAAAACAAATGCAAAACAGTTAAGAAAGTTGCACGAGGAATGCAATTATACATAACTGCCTTCAAAGTTGTCTCTTCATTCTATAATTATCTCTTCATCCTCACTAACGGCCGTTTTCACACTGGACGACACGGTGCCGTCCCGGTGTCGTGGGGGTTGAGATCCAATGCTGCCAAATGGAACTCAGCTAACACACACACCGACAAGGCAATGCTGTGTCGTTGCCAGTGCCGACTTATCCTTGACAGCATTTAGTATTAGTGTCGGTGTCGTGCCGGCGCCGTGTCATCCAGTGTGAGAACGGCCATTCGCTGTTTTCTGTCATGTAAGAACACAATCTGTCATTGCAGTTTTGAGATACATCATAACCTGTAGGTTCAAAGTTGACGATTAATCCTTTCTTTACCATGTGCATCTTCAACCCATAAACCATTTCTTTGAAGATCTGGCTTGATTTCTTACACTTATTTCAATCTTACAAGTCCTAGTTTAGTGTTCATCTACACAAAAATCATTCCCAAGCAAGAACGTAGAACAAGGGTTATAACTTAAATCTTAATCTTTGATTAGTGGAAAAAAGAAGTGTTCAAATCTTTAGAATGAAGAAAATTGGTTTTATTTCACCTGCAATTCTCTCTAAGCCAGAAATAGTTCAATTTCAGAGAAGACTTATTGGTATCAGTAACAACTTCCAAGTAGTCATCATAGCTCTGGACATCTGTGAAAATAAAATTCACAAGGATTAGCAACCGATAATGAACAATACACAAATCTTACCAATATACGTTACATTATTAATTAAAGGAAGGTATTAATTGAAAGTGGAACTTTAATTAAATGCATTAACTTAATGGCGAGTTTAAATTGAATTAAGGCAGTTGGACCCCATCAATGATCATCATCCAACTCATTACCCACGCACAGATCTCAAACCTATGTGGGCTTCATCCTCCGAAAAAATTGACCAATAAAACCAGGTCTTGATCCTGAAGAATAATTATGAGAGAACCAACCTTTCAGTGATGCAGAAAATAGTCTACTAACTTAATCTCAAAATAAAAGTAAGTATAAAGAGTGGAATGGATCTGACAACAAATGTAATCAGATTATAGTTGTTGCATGTTATATTTCTAGACCTTCTCCTAAATGATGAAAAAGAGCTTGAAGGCCATTATAAATAGAAGACCTCTTTTTGTAATATTATCAAGTTGAAAAAAGCAGCGCAAATTGCTGCAAGGTAATAAAATAAATGTATAATTGATATTACTTCAACTCTCAGCAACTAGCACCACTTCATGTCCACTATAAATAGAGGCAAAGACAAAGAATAACAAAGGACAGAAACCAAGGAAACGGTAAGGTGATATCAACAACTCATTGATTAAATCAATGAAATCTTTCTCCAGTTATATAATATCTAATAAAGCTAGCTATGGTGAAAAAACCATATTTGTGTGATATGTGTATTCTACAAATTTGAGCATGTGAGTATTTTAGAGTTAAGTGAATTAGTATCTGAAAGCCTGGGATATGAATGAATTTTTAGAAAGGCGCAAACAATTCGACACTCAAATTACTGCAGATAAAAACACAAAATTACATACCAGACAACAATAATATAGAATTTCTGTTCAGGACAATAAGACAGAAATGAAAAGAACAATTGATGAACTCAACTTACCGGCTTCCGAAAGAGTAGAGTTTGAGATCTAACCTCAAACTCATTCTCATTCCGCTGAATTTAGGTTATGTTATTCCACTTGCACCGTGACAGAAAATCGACATAACTCTGAGTTTACCATAAATAAAACACGTAATTTCACTGGTGTGAGCAATTATTCAATGACCGTATCAAAAATAATTAATTTTAACTTGATTTTCAAAGCAAACGTAAACTATAAAGGAGCGCGAGCAATTCCTCAAGGGTTGACTGAAATTTCTTCACATTTACTTCAGGTAAGCACAAAATTAAAAAGCAGAGAAATTTTATCATTATTCTACCGATTCAAAGACATTTTGGCTCGGCTTTCTATCAAATCAACTAAAAGTGAATTGACTGGTGAATTATCAACGATAAAAAGTAATTAGAAGTTAGTAAATAAAACTTGCTAGTAAATCTTCACAGCATTCACACTTCAAGTTAGATCCTCAAGATTTTGAGAGAAAAATTAGTTTGAAACCTAAAAAATCAAGGAAGTTTTAACCTTACGTTGAATAAGATCTTCGTGAGTCATCCGTATTACAGCAGTCTACTTTTTATTCCTGTGTCAACAAATATCAATATTATCTTGATGGAAAAAGATAGGATTGTAGTACTTTCATACTCTAATGGTTTATGGATCGGTTTGTCTATGCTCGTATCTTCAATGGAAAGATAAGCACTTATTTATGAACTTTGTACTATGAATTTAGATCAAAACCAACTTACAAGTATCACAAATTGAATTTATTTATAGTGTAGGCCTATATTCTTCCACCATTCGTATAGTTCAACGGTTTTTGTATATCAAGTTAGTTTCCATACGCGATTTGTAGCGAACGATGATGATTGCTGTATAGAACATCATCTATTTTTAAGTTGAATATTCAGTTATGTCGTTCTGTGTTGGTTTTGAAGCCATTTATGTATTATAAATTATATAATCAAGAATCTGTTCAACTTCAACCGGCATTATTTAAACTTTTTTTTGAAGGTTAGTGATTAAGTTACCGTTCCTGTTTCCGAATTCCTGTTCCGTTCTATAAACAGGAGCAGTTCTGATACGCGTATCAACTTGATACTGTATCAGTTTTTTCATACTGTATCAGTTTTTTCATACTGTATCATATACTTGATACTGAATAAATTTATTCTAATTTATACAGTATTTTTTTTAGTACATCTAATGCCTTTTATTTGTATTCTTATACCTCACCTCTTATTAGCAAAAATCAGTACCGGTAACGTAGTTTTTAGTGTTTGTATAAATGGATTTATTCATAATCGTTTTGCTTTTGTTCATTATCAAGTTAAATTGAAGTAATAATAATTTAAATCTGCATGATAGTGGGCTATTTCATATTCTGTATTTTAAAAAAACTAACTATGTTTGGTTTATCATTTTGCAATTCTTCACTTGAATGGCAGCCGTGGTGGCGCAGTCAGTTGGAGCGCTTGTCCATGATTAGATAAGAGTCTGGCTTGCTGTCACTACTGCAGTCACCATTGCTTATCGTTCTACTTTGAATATTATGTGTAATTATTTACATCATTGTCCATGCCGAAGTCTCGACTCATGTGGGCATCATCCGGAAAAAATCCTGCTCATAGTAGGCCTATTTTCCTTTTTGAGCATAGTAGCCTAGTATCACAGATTACAGAAACTAGATTATAGTTCTATTGTCTGTGGTAGTATTTATCCATTCATAACAGATACTCAATCAAACGAAGTCTGCACAATCAATTCATTTTTCATTAATTGATATTTATGTTTCAGAAAGCATCATTCACAGATTTGAAATCTGACTCAAAGACATACAACATGAAAATGCATTACAAGTGCCGAAACAATTTCTACCCCGATTCTTTACAAAAAATCGAACGATTTCCAGTACCAGATGAAAAAGTTCCATGGTCGGTGAAATGGGAAACCTATAACCCACCATACTTCACATCGCCGGGGGTTCTTGGTAAACCGTGGGCTGAACCAGAAATAGGCGAAGCTGGGTTTCAAGTGAAAATTCCTGAGAATAGCCAGAGTGATAGTGTGGGGTATAAGTACGATATAATTGATGGCTATCCAATTAATCCAGTGGGTCGTACCGGATTGCGGGGAAGAGGTCTGCTTGGTAGTTGGGGTACGAACCACGCGGCTGATCCGATAGTTACTCGTTGGAAAAAACAAGAAAATGGGAAACAGATTTTCGATGAAAAATCTGGAAAACCCTACCTGCAATTCGTTTCCATTCAGAGGCGAGACTGTGGGGAATGGGCGATTCCTGGAGGATTCGTCGATCCTGGAGAACAGCCTGGACAAACTCTACGTCGAGAATTCATTGAGGAAGCTTTGGACAGCTTTTCCGGTCAAGAAAACGAAAAAGAAAATATAGTAAAACAACTGGACACACTTTTTTCCAACGGAAAACCAATTTATACCGGTTATGTCGATGATCGGAGGAACACAGACAATGCCTGGATCACTACAACCGCTGTTTTGTTCCATGATCGTGAACAAATTTTGGATAAAATTAATCTTTCAGCTGGTGATGACGCGGGAAAAGTGATGTGGAAAGACATTTCTGATGAACTGGTTCTGTATGCTAGTCATAAGGCATTCATAAAGGAAGTGGCTGTCACTCTCAATGCCCACTGGTGAATTAAATCAAATGTTGATTTTTTTATTTAATGGAAGAAGTAAAATATTAATCATAATGAATTGAACACGATTTCTTCGTTGACTCCACCTTACTTTCCTCAAAAAATAGGAACTGGAAACTACTTTGAAGTGGGAATAAAATTCAGATACAGAAATGTAATTCTATGTCACTAATAGAAATGAGAGAGTTTATTCCCACTCCACAGTTCAGGAATGAACTACTTTGAAGTGGGAAAATAAACACTTATTATGTAAATACATTCATATGTCACACAGGAAATGAGAGTGCTTTATTCTCATTTTAAATCAGTTATTTTAATATCAAAACTGACACTGTATTTCAATTAGATATATGATTTTCACTCACTTTTATTGGAGATACTGGAGGAATGCATTTCACTTCTGAAAAGAAACTTCGTCAGCCTGAAATGCATTCCTCCAGTATATCTCCAAAAAGTGAGTGAAAATATCATACAAATTTAATTGAAATACAGTGTCAGTTTTGATATTATATTGTTCATCAAGTATTTCGTTATGGAAAACATCAGTTCTGTTTAGTTTGAATTTTTTTGTTAGATTTCAATCTCTATAGGCCTGAGTCACAAAACTATTGTCTTATTGGCTCATTCACTACCGGTAATCATTTACTGAGAATTGGTTTCGATGTGTTGAGAGACTTTATCCCACTACTACAGTAGAAACAATTAGTCTGGGCGCGTGGCTCTGGTTTCACTACTTGCCGTCCTGTAAAAGTTGACTAGTTGACCTTGAAGACATCTGCAGCGTCGCACGGGCCACATGTTTTTAGAAATAAGCGATAAACACTCCCCTCACCATGGCTGACTACCAAACGGCCGTGCGCCCAGACTAATTAATTGTTTCTACTGTATACTTTGAAGGGGGAATAAACAATCAGTTAAATAAAAAGTATTTCTACGTCACATATAGGAATATGAGAATGTATTTTACTTTAAATTAGTTCTTCTTGGACGATTTTCTTATTACTTATTAGATTTTATCCACTATAAATCACAAAACTATTGCGCTGTTGGATAATTCACCAATCATTTACTTATTTATTCACAATTAAAAAGATGATTGCAAGTCGATGAATTTATTACAATAAAAGGTTAATATTAACTACCCAGACCGTTATGGAACAAGAAATCCAAGAATTTACTGAGAATTGACATTTGTTTCAGGAATGATTTAAGTAGTAATAGATTACTGAAAATAACTAAAAAAAACTATGACAGACAAAAAATATTGTTATCATCAAAACCAAGAAACTTTTGGAGAACAATCAATGAAATAGCAGGAACGAATGTAAAGAGTCACTCTTTCCCAATTCATGAGTTTACGAATAATCAACATAGTAATGTAGGTCAACCGGATGGTTGTAGTTCTGTGCTTGAGGTTTCTAATATTTTCAATGATTATTTCGCTACGATTGGTGATGAACTGGCTGAAGCCATCAGGAGGAATCTTAATCAAAATGTACATATGCGTATTATTGATTATCCTCCATGCGGCTCTGTTTTTGTCCTAAGGCAAGTAACAGAAATGGATGTAAGAAAATGCATTTTGGAGCTCCGTGGTGGTTCATCTCCGGGCTGTGACGAGATTCCTGCAAGCCTTCTAAAAAATAACATAGAATCGATTCTAGCACCTCTTCAACACATTATTAATTGCAGTTTTGAGACAGGGGTTTTTCCAAACATTCTCAAGTTATCTAAGGTTATCCCTATTCATAAGTCTGGTAGCAAAGCGGACAAAAACAATTTTAGGCCAATCAATATGCTTAGTTTTGTTTCAAAAGTATTGGAAAAGAGTTTCAAGACTCAGCTAAGTTCTTATATGAAGGATAAAAATATACTTATACCTAACCAATATGGCTTCAGGGATGATCGAGACTCATCAAATTGTTTTTATCAGCTGAGTGATTATTTGAGGCAGGGTATAAATGGGAACAAATATATGATTATGGTGTTTATCGACCTTACAAAGGCTTTTGACTCAATTGATCGAAAAATTCTGCTAAAAAAGCTGAGGTCGATGGGCATTGTTGGCACTTCATATGATTGGGTCTTTATAGTTTTTTAACCAACCGTAGACAGATGGTAAGCATTAATAATGTTGAGAGCAATATCCGAAACATTGATTTTGGTGTAGTTCAGGGTAGTACCCTAGGACCAATCCTTTTTTTGGCTTATATCAATGACATCATTCAGCAAGGCATGAGGGGAAAGATGTTGCTATTTGCGGACGACACAGCGATTTATTTTGAAGGCGACAGCTGGGAAGAGGTTTACCGGACAGCATCAAAGGAGGTGGGGCGGCTGAAGGAATGGTTTGATGTTAACATACTCAGAATGAATATTAAAAAGACAAAATGTCTGCCAATCTTCTTGCGAGATAGCCGTTCACCACCCCTAAACTTGAAACTTAAACTCCATGTGTGCGGGTCGGAGTGGAACGACGACTGTGGCTGTGAGATAATCGAAACCGTGTCTGAATACAAATATTTGGGTGTCCATATTGACAGCAAACTTACATGGGTTTCACATATTAGATACTTAAACAATAGACTTAGAAAAATGATATTTGTATTTAATCAGCTTAATGGCATCCTAAATGTCAAAGATCTAAGAACAGTTTATTTTGCGTATGTACAATCAGTTATGGTATATGGTGTCATGCTTTGGGGTTGTGCTTCTAAAACCATGTTGGATGAACTGAAAGTTACACAAAAATCCATAATAAAAGCTGGTCTTGGCTTATGTAGGAGATTCCCTTCAGCCCAGCTATTTCAAATATTTAGTGTACTTGGAGTCAGACAGCTTTTTGTAAAAACAGTCCTTGTATATATGTTCAAAAATGGAATTCATTTTAATAATGTGACAAATCACAGCTACTTTACAAGAGGCATCCACATGCACCACTCCGGCCTTCCACGCAATACAAGGGCTATCTGTGATATGAATGTATCATATTTAAGTCATGTTATAATGAGTAATGTCCCGCGTGAAATTAGCCAACCAGGTCATGACAGTTTGAACAAATACAAGAAAGTAATATCAGAGTGGCTGTTGACAATTGATGATTTACAATGTGAACAAATATTAAAATCTGTCTATGCACAATAGTTCACTAAATCATATTCAATATAGCTAGATAATATGTTTTTTCCCACACAAATTATATATAACAATAAATCTATCTTTAACCATGGTGGTAAAAATTGCTATGACTAATCCGTTTATCCCCCATGGTGGTGAATTTATGATTGACATGTGTGTGTGTGTGTATGTATGTGTGCGCGTTCCTATATCTTCTCTGGCTATCATTGCTCTGATAGAAATTGTTTTACAATACAATACATCAAGGTACTGGACTCATTGACCCACGAACAGGCCAAACAGGTCTATGTGGGCAATTATTATTTCAAAAAAGAAGGAATAGTTATGCTATATATGTATATGTTTTTATTATAACATAAAATATTTTTAATTTAATTAGTTATAATAGTTATATTGGTTATATTAGTTATAATATATAAATATATGTATTTATATTATTTTGTTCGATCAGTTATATTCCTGCATTTCTTTATAATGTATTTTGTACTTTGTGAAATGAAATAAATTCAAATTCAAAAATAAATTCAAAATTCAAAAAGTTTGTTATAAACTACTTTGAGTATTGCAGACATCGCTGTGTACTTATAAAGATCTACTGTAGTTTTCATATAACTTGGCAGCAGTATGTTGGGTTCAGATGCAGCATGTCCCATCTGCTACACGCTGCCAAGTTATATGAATACTACAGTACTTGTTTAAGATCTACGGTAACATCTTTAACATTGAGGAATTTGATACCATACTGTAAGATAAACTGCCAGTTGCAAGAAAGAAAAGATCTTCATCAATGAGTAATTAAGGTCTTATGGCTAGTTGCACGAAATAAAATTAAATTCAATTACCATACGATGACGTCATCTTACGGTGCTCAATAGGGAAGTCGTTGCACTGGCTCCGTCAAATGACGGCATATCTTACGGTGGTCAAATTTAATTTTCTTTCATGCAACTGGCCGTAAAACCTAAATTACTCATGAAGATATTACTGTAGAGCTGAAAGATGTACATTTTTTTTGTGAAACTATGAAGCGGAAATGGCTCAATATTTTTTGGAATGCTTGCCCAGTGAAGCATCTATTATCTGATGATGATAACAATAGATAACCACCATCGCAAAATCAAACACATGCTGTGGAATGGCGAATATAGCACATTAGAGCAGCGTGAATACTACCATTCCACAGCATGCGTTTGATTTTGCCATGGTGATTTTATCATCAACTATGGGATGTTACATTGTACAATCAGGCTAGCACCCTGAAGAGCGTAATTTAAATATTTCATATTTAAAAATTCTAGCAATAAGGCTACTGTAAAAATGTTTCGTTAATAGTATAAATTGGAAATTAGTTAATTATTTATAATTTTGAGGGTTCATTGCTGTGTAACTATTCATAATTTAAAAAATATGTGCCACGAATACTATATTAATACTACACTAATACTAATATTTGTGCCACGAATACTGGTAAATGTGGCCAAAAAATTCCTGCATTTCATTTCGAAAATTATTGTAATTGTTTATGAAGAAATAATAGACTTCATTTCAATTGTCAATATTTTTCAACTTTGGAAGGATTCTGCATTCAAATGAATTGACAAGTGAACTCAAAAAGAATTATAATACAATAAATCAAATAAAAATTATTATTTACAGTTTGTTTAGTATTCTTATTACTATATATATATATATATATATATATATATATATATATATATATATTCACAAAATCAAAATAAACATGTGTAACAAAAATATAAGTAATGAGAGAATAGCAAGTTAAAATTTATTGATTGTAAACTATGATAGAAGTTTAGTAAAGGATGAGGATAGCCTTTCCTCATGAAAAAGGTGAGCATTTGGTGAAAAAGGTTCAAAAGATGAGGATAAATATATTACATACATTAATAAACATTCAATCTAGCTTAATTTCTTGATGATAGTGATGGAGTAACTTACTGTACACTGATGCTTCCCTTGAGTTTTTAAATTACACTAATCCCATTACATATAATTCATGACAATGTATTTCTAACATCAAAACTGACATATATTTCTATTCAATATATGATTTTCACTTACTTATACTGGAGGAATGCATTTCACTTCTAAAGAGAAGCTTCATCAGCTCTTTAGAAGTGAAATGCATCCCTCCAGTATCTCCAGTATAAGTGAGTGAAAATCGTATATTAAATAGATATACAATGTTAGTTTTGATATTAGATTGTTCATCAAGTATTTCGTCATGGAAAGCATCAAAAATTATTTCATGATACTTATCAATGATCAATAATTAATCAGTTATGCTGGTTCTAAATTTCCACATAGAATTGTTAAATACCTTTGGTAATCTCCAAAATTACATGAATTAGCTCAAAGTCTCACATTTAGTTTAGTCAAAGGGTAACATAACATGAACATAGATAAGTCGGTCAGGGTGTAAGAGATATAGGTATTTGAAGCTCATTATTCAATATGAGCTGATTTCACTGATGTCTTCTCCTTGTAGACTAATACAAACACTGTATAAAGCTCAAAGAGTCAGAGAAATTGATGTTGTTAATATTTTTCAGTTGATACAGCACTCCTGACTGGTGAATCAGTTTCAATGGAGCATTCTGAAAATGAAAAGTGAATAATTATGAACAATTTCAGAATACAAGTGAAAATAAGCAGAAACAGAATTTATTAATTTCGAATTCATTGTAAAAATAAGTATTAAATTCATGTTGGCAACACAATGAGTTGAACCAGAATTAGGCCTACAACGTTTTATAAGTGGCTTCACATACATTTGCAAATAAGTTGAATAATATGATGAATACGAGAAATAGAATTATATTTATCTATAGTTAAGCGAACGAACAACTCGAAAGGGTTTTTAAAAAACAATCTTTATTCACATCCTAAAACTAAAACACTACTCAGAGCACGGAGCGATGCGCTCACTTCAAAAGAATATTCAGAACTGCCCAATTCTTACAGACTAATACAATAAAGTAGAAAATACATAGTCAGCAATAATGTTGATACAATGGGAGCAGAATATGACAGTATACCTGTGTAACTTCTCCCCCCCTAAGATTGAAGCTGTCCTCAGCGATCAAACAGAATTTTGGGCTTGGAGACAGGGCCCAATAACAAATGTTGGGGTTTGTGTAGCCGAAGCTGCATTCGCGTTGCTTCTACAATTTTTTTTTAATAAAATGAAAAAAAATTTTGATTTTTCGACCGCAGATTAAGAGTTAACACTCAAAGTTTTTCGCGTACGGGATTTTTGATCACGTAATAAACAAGATAAGTGGTCTTGTAAATTGTAAGTCGAACGGACGTAGATTTTCCGAAAAACTTTCCACGGTCCCTGTTCGGGCGCCAGTTAAGCGAACGAACAACTCGAAAGGGTTTTTAAAAAACAATCTTTATTCACATCCTAAAACTAAAACACTACTCAGAGCACGGAGCGATGCGCTCACTTCAAAAGAATATTCAGAACTGCCCAATTCTTACAGACTAATACAATAAAGTAGAAAATACATAGTCAGCAATAATGTTGATACAATGGGAGCAGAATATGACAGTATACCTGTGTAACTTATGACCATGTCATAATGTATACATTACAGTTTCACAATTGATGCCAAAACAGCTGTCTTTTCGAAATCCGTTGTATAATGAGCTCATTATAGTACAGGTTCTACATTATAACACGGGTTCTGGACCAATCAGAAGCATTTTTGATGGAATCAATATCGCAATTCAATATTGTGAAACTATCAGCTGATTTGATCAAACTGCTACACCAGCTGCTTTAACCTAACAATCTACTATAACTTCTCGTATTTGAGATGAGAGGTTAGGTATCTCTGACAGTCACAGGTAAAATTAAATTGTTTTAATTAAATGTATACTAGTGGTCGTAGATAAAATAGTGTATGCAACGATTTTATTTGGCCATTAAAGCACTCGTGAGATATTTATAACTTACATCTAACTCGTGCTTTAATAAGGGTCAAAATAAAATTGTTGCATAAACTACTATTATATAACTGATATTTACAGATATTTTGTGCAATTGATTTAAAAATTAAATTAGATTCAGTTGAGATTATTCAGTTGTAGCCGCAGATTCAGGCTAGTGTATTAGTTATTGATGAATTTATACATAATTTTTTTAAATCTCAATTTAGTTTATCAATTTCAATTCTGTACATTAAATCTATCTACCTCTTCTTGAATAAAATAATAATAAACAGTAATTTTAACATCTTTTGATATTAAAAAAAGATAATTGGAATAAAGATGAAATAATTCAGTAACATACAGATTCAGGAATTCATCTTGAAGTATCCATTTTCCTTATAAATAATTTATTTCTTCAAATCAATTTTCAATTTTAGATTGAATTAGGTACATTTTGGAGCTGAATATGGATAAATTTGTTAACTATCAAATCAAAATGAAGTTAATGTTAACATTGCAGTAACTCTGCAAAAACTTAGAAAGAAATTGGTTTGAAAAACGTTTTGAAACATAAACAGAATTTATTAATTTCGAATTCCTTTAATTACTATTACTTTATACTGAAGACTTCCGCAATGGCGGATATTGACAACAGCATTGAAAAGCTGATGGGAATCGATGAATGCTACTGTACAAAAATATCAGTCACCACCGGGAATCGAACCACGGACCTCTCAATTGCCGGTTGAGCGCCTTAACCACTAGACCATGGAGACCTTTCTGCACAGGAGCATTCATTTTCAACTTGGCCATATCGGCTCGTATCTCACAAGTTAGTTTGAAGTGACTGACAATTGAATAAACTGACAAATATACATAAACAGAATTTATTAATTTCGAATTCCTTTAATTGCTATTACTTTATACTGAAGACTTCCGCAATGGCGGATATTGACAACAGCATTGAAAAGCTGATGGGTTCGATTCCCGGTGGTGACTGATATTTTTGTACAGTAGCATTCATCGATTCCCATCAGCTTTTCAATGCTGTTGTCAATATCCGCCATTGCGGAAGTCTTCAGTATAAAGTAATAGCAATTAAAGGAATTCGAAATTAATAAATTCTGTTTATGTATATTTGTCAGTTTATTCAATTGTCAGTCACTTCAAACTAAGTTTTGAAACAAATGCTGTATATTTTTATGAACAATGTGATTTGAAAACAAACTGTGATGTTTCCCATGACAAGATGCTTGATGAACAATCTAATATCAAAACTGACACTGTATTTCTATTTAAATTATAATTTTTAATTGATATTATGATATAAGTGAGTACAAATCATAATTTAAATAGAAATACAGTGTCAGTTTTGATATTAGATTGATGTTAAGTATTATGAGAACTACTACGGAAACATTCAGGCTATTCTTTGAAAAAAATAATCCATGAAGGTCGTTTTGGAAATGAGCTACATAAAATATTAATGGAGGAATATCTTACAAGTAAGTTTGAAGTAACTGACAATTTAACAAACTGACAAATATACAGAAACAGAATTTATTAATTTCGAATTCCTCAAAGAGCTATTAATTTATTATACTGAAGACTTCCGCAATGGCGGATATTGACAACAGTATTGAATAGCTGATGGACATCGATGAATGCTACTGTACTAAAATATCAGTCACCACCGGGAATCGAACCACGGACCTCCCAATTGCCGGTGAATTTCAATGAATTTTTGCGTCACTAATATTGCGTATAAGGTAGCACTGGTGAGTTTATGTATAAATAGAGTGGATTCTAATGACAGATCTTATTTATTTTGGCATTTTCTATTGAACTTGTTGACCTGAAGATTAAGCTACTGTGTGATAAAAAGAATAAGAAATAATAATGCAAGAGAAAGGGAGCTGGCTCATTAGCTTCAGCAAGGATATACTGTGTCTACAAAATAGACTCTTCACAATGAATAAGCTACAGAATAGAAGTATAGCTTTGATGATGATAATAATAATTACAATCACAGCTGTGAATCCTTATAATTACTGATACAATAAGCTAGTTTCTACAACTACGACTTGTTGCAACTGCTGTCTGATTATAAGTGGGAACTAGGCTGAAAAATTAGGGTTAAGGATAGCATTCCAATTTTCAACCCACTAATTGAAATGGACGTGATAGTTTGTGTTAGAAACTCTGGGAATTTCTTCTGGTGTTTGAATTGAAATAAATATCTGGGACTTTTGAGTTCTGTATTTATTAGAAAGTTCATAATAATTAATGAAGTATTGAGTTAAAGCATAAAGTCGAGGCATACGAGTTAATGGACAATAAAGTAATGAGTTGAAACATAGGAATATAAAAATTAATGAATAATAATTAATAAAGTTTAAAATATAATAATGTCAACTTATTCCTGAGAATGGTAAAAAAGACCATATTATTATCAAAATTCACAACAATGTATCTGTATACAGCTATTCGTACTTAGTACTTGCAACTGAACTTTTTTTTGAGGATGAAGCCCACATAGGTCTTAGACTAGGTCTTAAACTAGTATTAGTTGTTTAACGACTTGATTTATTAATGGATTAATTTATGACGTTGACTATTGTTCAATGAATTGAATGACAATAAAATTTTATTTATTTTTACAATATTCATGCTACACAAATTTTTGCTTTTAGATTCTATTAAAAAAATATTCATACTTTCGAATATTTGCTTTCAATTTTCAAACAGGAATAGTAGAGAGATTTTAAATGAACTTGCTAGCGTCAGACTTGTAGACTAGGCAACACGGTATACGAGTAGTGTGTTAGTAGATTCTGTACGGTACTGTCAGCTGCGAGCATTGTCTCATGTCTGGCAACACTGTAATTTTTCAGAGCCGCCTAATTTGGTGGCGTGAACTATAGCGCTTATGACATTGCCAAGGATGAAGTGCGAACCATGGTAGATAGTAGAAGATACTTCTACTTACCGTGGTGCGGACAAACCCCCTCGCAAATTTTTATTCCTGTCCCCCTCTAAAGCAAAATCCTGGGTGCGCCACTGCGACCAATTGCAGGAAGCAGAAATGTCATGATTTCACAATTTTTTACATGATACTAATTTTTATAATCAAGAATATTCTCTTTGTTTTTTTAATTATCGATTCTAATTTATTACCATTTTTTATTCGAATACCATTTATTTAAGCCCTCACCGTTCCTGTATCAACTGTTGCCGATATATCGATCGAGACTCGACCAATTGCAGGAGTAGTCGATCTTGAGATGGCCGAAAGTGCTCATGCCGAACGAGCGCCCGGGTTGCTGTAGTCGACTCATCCGTCGCAGCCTCCGCACCAGTCCCATCATCTCCCTATCGTCGGCATCCTCGGCGGCGGAGGAGGACGCCCCCACCTCCCGTCCACCGACCGTCACGTCACCGTACAGGGTGGACGAATGATGGTCGTCGGCGGACGTGGACGTCGAGGATGTGGTCACGCTTCCCCCAGTGGACGTCCCTCGTGTCACGTTACGCTCCGACGTCGAATAACGGCTGGATACCGATGGTGGAGGCAGTAGACGTTGGTAGTCGCTGCAACTAATCAATTTACACTAATTAGATTATGTAGATTTCATTAGTCATTAGTTCTTGTTTGAACTGAATAGTAGAAGTCACAATATACTCCCCTACTCTGACAAGTTCTGAGATAAAACGGGGAATGAAATAGAAGAAGCAAAATAAAGCAGGCTTCATATGACAAAATAATAACAATAATAATTAATAATAATAATAATAATAATAAAAAATAATACTAATAATAGGCCTAATAATTATTATACTGTAATAGCAATCGTAAAATAATGAATAAGAGGGTGAAAATAGACTACATAATGAAGGAGGAAGAAAAAAATTAAATTCCTGGATTTCTTGTTCCATGACGAACTGCGTTGTTAATATTAACTTTTCAAGTGAATTAAACGACTTGCAGTCAAATTTTATTTAAAATAATTAGTATTTCACTTACTTTGTAGGCCGAACGTTTTCGGGTTGTTGAAACCCATCTTCAAGGCATGCCTAGGTCTTTGTAGACCTAGTATAAAGGCATGCCTTGAAGATGGGTTTCAACAACCCGAAAACGTTCGGCCTACAAAGTAAGTGAAATACTAATTATTTTAAATAAAATTTGACTGCAAGTCGTTTAATTCACTTGAAAAGTTAAAAAAATTCATATCAAAACTGACCCCGTATTTCTATTTAAATTATTATTTTTACTCACTTATACTGGAGGGACGCATTTCACTTCTAAAGAGAAGCTTCATCAGCCTCGTAGAAGATAGAAATTAAAATAAAAATAGAAAATAAATTATCTTAATTGGTGATGGTGATATTATGGTAGCTATCCATATTGAATAATAGCCTATAGATGTCTCAACCACTAAATTTAATGGTTATAATAGCATGCTTTTTTGTTTTAAGAGGTAAGTGCGGTTAGCAACAAGTTATTCAGAAATAATTGGAATTATTTTTCCAAATGTCGAAAGTTATAATAATTATAATTATTGAAGGAGCCCCAAGACGTTTTAGAGATTCAAACAGAGTAGAGTATTTCCAGAACTTGATCCTATTTGAATAAATTTTAAAATGTTTTCCATTCAAGAGTTAAATAATTAATTATTTATGGAATTTGATTCTAGCTTATAATAGAAAGCAATATTTTCTGAAAGATATGGAGTTTTCAAAAGTCACTTTTTTTCAATTCAATTCTTTATTTCTCACCAAAGTCATTACAACTGACAATATACATTTAAGAAAATACAATAAAATATAAAAATTCTAACACATTAACTTTAAAAGTTTAATTCATTTTTAATCGAACTTCTTCATATAGTAATTCATTTGATAGATATTTTTAAAAGTTTCAAGAATGAATATAATATTAAAGAAGTATAATGATTGTTAATAAACTCAATAAAGCAGTCTTATCAAGATTTTACTGTACGTTATTTTTTCTTCCACAAAATGATAATCAGTTTTTAATAGAATGACATTCACTCTCGTTTGAATAAAAACATTCAAAAAATGATAATCAGTCTTAAATAGAATGACATACACTCTCATTTTCTCTGTTCTGAATAAAAACAAAAAAGAAGTCAACTTATTCTTTCTTATGCAGTTTTGCATAATAAGGCAGCCACTACCGGTTGGAGAAATTAGTTCGGCTCTTCAACGTGGGTATTTTCTAGAGCGGCGCATTTCTCCTGTGTCAAGCAAATAATGAGCGGAGCGGAGCTCCAGTCAAAAATAATTCGTTCAGTTTCGTCTCTGCAAATCTGAATTATTCATTAATTATAAATAGCTGAACCAGCCATCAGTTGGATGCCAGTTGGATGTGAAAGTAAAGACGACCAACCGACTGGAACAGTTATGTCGATTTAACAAACTTAATATGAATTAATTTATCTACATAATTTTACTTTCGTTTCGAGAGTGACATTATTTGTTGACTGAAAAGCTGTAGGATTCTGAGAGATTACGACATCACCTCGTCTGACAACTTCAAAATCTTTGGAGAATATTGATCTTGAATTGAAGATCTTCTTTTGACTGGAACAGTTATGTCTATGTCGATTTAACAAACATAATATGAATTAATTTTTATCAACATAATTTTACTTTCGATTCGAGAGTGACATTATTTGTTGACTGAAAAACTTTAGGATTCTGAGAGGTTACATCACCTCACCTGACAACTTCGAAATCTTTAGAGAATATTGATCTTGAATTGAATAACTTTTTTTTGTAGATTACGTCTTGGAGACTCCAGTTAATGGGTATAAGACAAGTCAGATCAACAATATTCATGGAGATCATGGAAATCATTGGTTGAGTTGATGGGAACCTTCTGTTTACCGGTGAATGGAATTTTACCGGGAACTATAAGGCGCCTGATTGGACTATTCAAATTCATAGACGTTTAAAAATTTGAATAGACTTATTAGATACCCTATTTTTCGGTAAAATTCTATTTACCGGTAAAGGTTCCCATGAACTCAACCTACGATATTTTTGCATACAGTGAAAGTGACGCTGAGGTACGAAGTTTTGGTACGGTATTAGAACTTCATTTCCAAGTAACTCCCGTTTTTTCTACTAAATCGAGTAGTCTTGGAATTGGAAAAATGCAATCTTTCTGTTTTTATGTAAGTTATAGACTACTGTTTATTACTTTATTTTAAACATGAATAATTTGTGATGTTTTCCATGACGAAATACTTGATGAATAATAATCTAATATCAAAACTGACACTGTATTTCTATTTAAATAATGATTTTCACTCACTTTTACTGTGTGTCTTTAAATAAAAACATTAGTATTAAAGTTGTTTCTAGCCCTTCATACTAATCCTGACATACAGGATTTGTTCCTCCAGTATCTCCAGTAAAAGTGAGTGAAAATCGTATATTAAATAGAAATACAGTGTCAGTTTTGATATTAATTTGTTCATAAATAATTGTTGAAAATACTTAACTAGTGAATTTCAACCTCACTCAATCGCGTGATAGCTATTTCGCATTGGTTTAATGCTTCATCATACCTTGGAAGCACTACACCAATGTGAGATAACTATCACACGATTTTATTAGTAAGTGTCAAATTCACCAGTGAAGTATTTTCAACAGATATTTATGTTTAAGTATCAAACGAAAAAGTAATATGGAATTACAACATCTAACTTTATAATACTTTATCTTTCTTTCACTTATACTGGTTTCTTCGCAGTTCGGTTCTTCAACATTTATGTTTAATAAATTCGTCTTGAATCACACAGGTTTAATGAGTTTTTAATAGGTGATAAACATCTTATTTCAGCATAAAGAATGTAAATTCTGGTTGTATATATTCTTAATTTCGCGTCTATGCTGGTTGTTTGAGAACAATACATGAGAAAAATGATTCTTCCAAGATAATTACTTGTTAAAGTCCTTGTTATAACAATTGAACATTTTTAGCAAATCAATAAATTTTTACATTTCACTTAACACTTCCATATAGCACCGTAATTTTATAAGTCAACCCCCCTAAAATAGAAGGTTCACCATCATGTTCCCCATAACATGGCTTAAACGGCGAGGTGGAACTCTATCCGTGAGAGTTTCTCCTCCAATAAAGCCACACGCTTATTGTTATTATTATTATTATCATCAGTTTTTTTATGTGAGAGTACCTGAATCTGGACATTCTCTTCAAGTAGGTTGGATTAGGAGCTGGAGTTGGTCTCCTGGCAGGCTTCTGTGTCTGGTAGACGTAGAGCAGTTGCTGAGAGCCCTTGCCGCTGCGCTTCACCGATGGCGCCCAGTAGATGTCGTCTGTCGCCGCTCTGAAATCAACTGAGCCAGGACTGTAGATGTCCTCGGTAACTGGAAAGAAAACACAATATCATTATTAAAAACCAAACCAACAATGGAGAAACAAACTTAAGGCCATAATATGTAGAACAAAAAACTAATTTCGATATATTGGAATTTGTTGACTGAGCAGATGGCCATTCGGACCGCGTGGCTCCAGGTAGTAAATTTCTACTCAAATATTTGACTGAATAGACGTGCAAATACTTACTAATTACTTACAAATACTAATACTAAATACTTACAAATCACTAAAACCGATATATTGTCAATAGTATAAAAATTAATACAAAGAAATGCAAACAATATGAAAGCATAATTTTCCACCTCTATTTATTCCCAAACATTATTTTTGTAAACAGAATTTATTAATTTCGAATTCCTTTAATTGCTATTAGTTTATACTGGAGACTTCCGCAATGGCGGATATTGACAACAGTATTTAATAGCTGATGGAAATCGATGAATGCTACTGTACAAAAATATCAGTCACCACCGGGAATCGAACCACGGACCTCTCAATTGCCGGTTGAGCGCCTTTGTACAGTAGCATTCATCGATTTCCATCAGCTATTAAATACTGTTGTCAATATCCGCCATTGCGGAAGTCTCCAGTATAAACTAATAGCAATTAAAGGAATTCGAAATTAATAAATTCTGTTTATGTATATTTGTCAGTTTATTCAATTGTCAGTCACTTCAAACTAACTTGTAATTATTTTTGTGTTCTGGCATCATTTGTCAATTTCCATTAGCTGTTTGATGCAAAGTCAATGTTCGCAGTAGCGGAGGTATTAGGAATAATCTTTATAGTATCATAAAGAAGTTTGTAATTAATTATCTCAACATCATTTTTGTTTACAAAGTGTAAAGAGTTTGTCTGTTTCATAAATTAAGAAATTTTTTATTTTGTCTATTTTATATTTTAGCTTTCATATATGTTTCTCAATTAATTATCTTAATTGAGATATTAATATATTTGACTGAATAGACGTGCAAATACTTACAAATACTAATACTAAATACTTACAAATCATTAATATCTCAATTTACTTATATTAAACTTTTGTTTTGTGATTTGCTTGTTTGATTTGAGGCAATCTACTGCATTCAATGAGGTTTTGTTTTGGCATTAGCTGTAAGCCTCTATTAGCCTATTTGTAATTTTCATGCATGTTTTTGAAATAAATAAATAATTCTTATTGTAAGACTGTACCTTATTTAATTTATTCAATACTTTGATAACTTGGTTTAGGTTCAGTTTCCTATTGTCTAGTAATTGATGACCAAAAATAATTCAAGTTCAGGATATCTGAATTAAAGTTATTTAAAAATCTAAATTACTTAACGTTGTGAATTAATCGGTTAGGGCATTTATTTTTAATTATCTGTATCTGTTGATCATCAAATCATGGGTGTTGTCATTATTATCGTTTATATACAGTTAAAATAATAGAAGGTTTATTATTAATATTTTTTATTTGCTTTCTCCTCCTGAGGCTACTTTTCAGAGGGTACAAGAATCGTCAAAAACCTTGTAGCACCAATAATAAAAACTCATATAAAACAGACGGTCATATCATTATTTATGAATCCTTGAATACTGTAAAGCCCAATTTATTAAATATGTTTCATACTTTCAATTTGATTTATTTTAAAGAAAAAAATGTGACATACTCATACAACAATCAAAATGTGAATAACAGTTCAGGAAAAGAAAAAAAACAGAAATTTATAAAATATATGAAATGAAATGAAATAAATTTTATTCATCCACAACAATTTACAATAAACAGAAAAACAGTCTCTTATCACAATGAAAAAGATCTATATACCATATAGATAACACATAAAACTCTGCTATATAAAAAACACGCTACATAATACATAAAAAACACTAAAAATCGTAATAAGGACAAGATTCTTTTCCTTAGATGAATAAAAGAAAAACATCCCGAGGCCTAGCCTGTGTGGGATGGTATGCAAATTCATACTTAAAGTAGAGAACTAGATATAGATGGTGCGACCGACAATATAATTTCTAAGTACATAAGTATAGTTATATACTTATAATTTATAAGTATATAAAATAGTGTAAGACTAAAAATATACTGGATAAAAGTTTAGGCCTGTCACTTAGAACTTAGAGTAGGTACGATTGGTGAATTAAGAATAATTATTCAATAGAAATTTAATTTGAAGTGACTGACAATTGAATAAACTGACAAATATACATAAACAGAATTTATTAATTTCGAAAGGTCTCCATGGTCTAGTGGTTAAGGGCGCTCAACCGGCAATTGAGAGGTCCGTGGTTCGATTCCCGGTGGTGACTGATATTTTTGTACAGTAGCATTCATCGATTCCCATCAGCTGTTCAATGCTGTTGTCAATATCCGCCATTGCGGAAGTCTTCAGTATAAAGTAATAGCAATTGAAGGAATTCGAAATTAATAAATTCTGTTTTAGAAATTTAATATTATTTTTCATGTGCATACATTGAATTTTAATCACTGAGCAAATGACCATTTTGTGCTTCTACATTGTTAATCTTACGTCATATTTTGCAGGCAACTTCAACAGCGAAAGAAAATTTTCCAGGTTTTCTTCCTTGTTTCCGTTACATCAGGATATTCTTCAGCTACTACTACTACTACTACTACAAACTACTACTTTTTTATAGCTAGTTAGGTTCATCTCCTTGGTCAAATCCTAGTTACGACACTGGTAGGTAATTTATTTTTGAAAAAATCTCAAATTGGCAAAATAAGCTATCATTTTCGGTATTGTATCACAAATAAGAGTAATGTATAAGTACTTGATGTTTACGCATGATTTATTCAGGATCGATCCAAAACATTGACATAACCTGAATATAGCTGCAATCAACCGCGACAGAGCGTGCCAGCAGCAGAGAGAGAGAGAGAGAGAGAGAGAGAGAGAGAGAGAGAGAGAGAGTTAGAGAGAAGGTTACAGTGAGAGAGAGGGAGCCAGCAACTCAACCGGAACGATTCCATTTTTTATCCCGTTTTTTTTTATCTTGATCAACAGCATTGTGATCTGTATTTTGTGCTTTCAAATTTTGCATAGCACATGGAAAAGTAGCGGGATTTTTTTATCTATTTATTGTAATTTGATCATTCATTCTAACTACTTATACACGTGTCAGATGGAATTTACATTAAAATAAAAGCCTCTCCTTGCTGGGTGGTAACAAAGTCATATATTGAGCTTCAGCTTTGTTAAGTAGGAAGCATGCAATCTAGTAATAAATTGATCTAATATCAAAACTGAGACTGTATTTCTATTAAAATATTATTTTCACTCACTTATACTGGATATGCTGGAGGGATGCATTTCACTTCTGAAAAGAAGCTTCGTCAGTTTTGATATTAGATTGTTCATCAAGTATTTCGTCATAGAATAAATTAATTTCTGGATTTCTTGTTCCATGACGAACTGCGTTGTTAATATTAACTTTTCAAGTGAATTAATGTTGAAAAAATACAAATTTCAGAACAAAATTGCGTGATTTTTTTCATTAGTTCTAAGGATCAGTAAATCCAGATTTAAAGTTCTTTGCTTTGTGGACTACCCAAAGTTTGGCACTTCCTAGTAGAATATTTTTTTATAAAAGAGATTTCAAAAGAAATTCTTTTTAAAGTAAAGTAGCTCTACTTTATAAACAAGGAAAAAATGATCAGTTATTCCAACAAAATGAGTTATAAACTTTCTTCAATTTTTTGGACAATTGTTTTCATCGTAGAAGTGCGGTAAAATTACAGTGATTTGTAGAAAAATTAACCAATTTTTGACTCTTCAACTGAGAAAATATACTATTAACTTTTTATGGTAAATTTACGACTTTAAGTTAATATTAACAACGCTGATCGTTATGGATAATGAAATTCAAGAAAATTCAGAAAAGCTGAAGCTGTATATATAGTTTGATTTATTCAGCAAATATTATATACATTACAAACATCATCATTACATATCACAACAATATATTTACAAATAGTATATAAAACTGCCTGTGAGAGCCCCATAGGTAGTCCTGTTCGGGGTCCTTCCAAATTAATAATTATAAAATATATGAAAGAAAAAGTTCTTACCAACAAAGTACTTTGCAAAGTAATAATTTAATATTAACTTTTCATGTGAAATTTAACGACTTGCAGTCAAATATTTGTTAAGAATAAGTATAATAACTCACTTAATCTGGCCGAGTACTTTCGAATCTATGAGATCCATCTTCAGAGGCCTCAAATATTTGACTGCAAGTCGTTAAATTTCACATGAAAAGTTAATATTAACAACGCAGTTCGTCATGGAACAAGAAATCCAGGAATTTAATAATTTAAATTAAAAAGGAAAGATATTATTAATAAATAAATGAAAACAAAAATTAAAAAAAAAAAAAAAAATAATAATAAATAACATGTTGAGCTTTTCTGTGCAGACGGCAATTTTAAATTGTAAATATTTTTTTAATTTTTTCAAGTTTTCTATTGATCATTATATTGGTGTGCTACAAAAAATTCTATGCATAAATATAGGTCCATATTATCGTACTACTCTTCAACAGACAAAAAAATACAATATAAATATTAAATAGGGTACAGGTCAAAACAACAAATATGTATCACTATCTATTTCAAAAAAATGTTTTCGATTGAAAGAATAATTTTTTTCAATTTGGCTTTTACTGCCTTAGGCTACTACATTTAATGCGTCTTATATCTAATGGTAATTTATTGTAAACTTTGAGTCCAATGTAAGTGAAAAATCGTCTATTATGCTCCAATCTTGGCATTGGTAGGCTTACATCATTTTGATTGCGAATGTAATATGATATTGGACGATGCTGAATTAAATCATTGCTATTTTTAAACAAATGCATAATTGCCATGATTGGCATTGTGATTCGGACTTAAAGATCAATACCGACTATACACTTTAAAGAAGGTGCGTACAGACCATGGAGCATGTTGGAGAAAAAAATAATAAATAAACCTAGTAAGTTTTTCAAAATAAATGTTCCCATTCACTCTAGTCTGTGTCAATGAGAACACTGCGCTACTCTGTGACACAAAAAGACGCCAAGACAAACAATCCAACCTTTATTATATATTTTAATAATATTGACAAGCGTAATTCTAAAGAAAATCCTTAAACACTTTAATCTATTCCTACTTTTGCCAATTCGTCATAATCTTGAACAACAGGGTTGTTACAATGTTATGAGTAGCCTAACTATATATTGTAGAGATCACTCCCCATTTACACAGTGTGTACTATAATCTCTACACTTTAATCTTACCTTTATATTTCTGTCAAATGATTTGCTACGCTAAATTCCCTGGTGCGATAAGACCTTAAACGACCTTTGTACTATAGTTTTGCTAGTTTACAATTGTGTGAATATACCAGGCACAAGATTTAGGTACTGGATAGTAAAATAGACTAAACGAAAATGATTCATTTTGAAATAGAAGTGGGTTGCAAGGTCTTTTCAAATACAATAATTTATAATTGAAACAAAACATAAGATATTTCAATTATGGAGAGATTTTACAACATCAGTTCTACTAATTTTATCAACAATAATACATTTATGTACGGTACATTGCTTACTAAAGAACAATAATTAGAATTTTGTGATGATGCATCTATGATTAGTGTAATGGTACATTCACACTACCTTTCTTACACCCGAACGGATATTAATTTTTAATCCAATAATAATTTTAAAACCGCGCTAAAGCTCTCTCCTGAATTGCACATTATTGAAGTTAATCAATATGAATTTATGATGTTGTACGGTATTTACTTAAGCTTATTACTTTTTCACTTGATATTTAAACAAAAAATTGTGACGTTGAAGATCCATCTTGTTTCCACTAGTATATAATAAAAACTTGGAAAAAAACACTTTTAAGTAGAACTTGTGACTCACGCTATGGCGTGTCGGCTGTTTCACTCTGTTGTTAAGAGCATCATCAGACGACCCACAGACTCTTAAAAGACGAGTGTACTGTGGCGATGCTCTTAGCAACAGAGTGAAACGGCCGACACGCCATAACGTGGTTCGGAACCCACCTAAAACTGTAGGTCCAACTCATCAATCACCACCATCCAATTCATTACCCACGAAGAAGAACAAGAAGAAGAAGGTATTGTGTAAAATAAATCTTCAATTATTATTAACCACTGTTTGTTTATTTCAGGATAGAACTTATTTGATATTTTTTCAACTAATTTAGAACAATAAATTAATTAAATATTATTTCTCCACAGTAATTGTCAATATAGTAGATTAAATGAGCTTTAAAATGGTCTAGTAACTTTTATATTCTTGGTTTCCTTGCTAAATAACGCAAGGCCTACCTACTTCAATTGCCATTATGCAAATAGCAATTTTCTAGTACTGAATTAATGATTGAATTGTAAATAATTTAAATGATATGCTCCACCAGTAGGTCTAACTATGATTAATGAGTCAGAACCGATAGTAAAAGTAAATATAATAGAGTAATCTCCTCTAGTAAAGAAAAGACTTGTCTTATACTCCTCAACTGGAGTTTCCAAGGCGTAATCTACAAAAAAGAGATACAAGTTCTTATTCATTACCATATAACTTATATTTTTAATTATGTGCAATTATTATAGTTTAGGTCTCCATGCTGATTGAGGTGTAGTAAAAATGAATGTGCCAATCATTAATTATTATTATAATTTGATAATTATGCATTATTATTATTATTAATGGCGAATTCTCCCAAGACGGAAGACGATAAGCAAAAGACTTAGTCATGTAATCCTTTTGTTTTTCTTATTACCCCAATAGGCTTGCATCGTTTCTGAAAAGGCTTTTTTGCGTTCTTCTGACCACTTAGGTCTAAATTGCTTTTCTTTCCGCTGTTTTGTAATTTTACAATTATGCATTATTATTTATTATTTATCATTTATTATTTATTATTTATCATTTATTATTTATCATTCATCATTCATTATTTATTATGCATTATTATTTATTATTTATCATTTATTATTTATTATTTATTATTTATTATTTATTATTTATTATTTATTATTTATTATTTATTATTTATCATTTATCATTTATTATTTATTATTTATTATTTATTATTTATTATTTATTATTTATTATTTATTATTTATTATTTATTATTTATTATTTATTATTTATTATTTATTATTTATCATTTATCATTTATCATTTATCATTTATCATTTATCATTTATCATTTATCATTTATTATTTATTATTTATTATTTATTATTTATTATTTATTATTTATTATTTATTATTTATTATTTATTATTTATTATTTATTATTTATTATTTATTATTTATTATTTATTATTTATTATTTATTATTTATTATTTATTATTTATTATTTATTATTTATTATTTATTATTTATTATTTATTATTTATTATTTATTATTTATTATTTATTATTTATTATTTATTATTTATTATTTATTATTTATTATTTATTATTTATTATTTATTATTTATTATTTATTATTTATTATTTATTATTTATTATTTATTATTTATTATTTATTATTTATTATTTATTATTTATTATTTATTATTTATTATTTATTATTTATTATTTATTATTTATTATTTATTATTTATTATTTATTATTTATTATTTATTATTTATTATTTATTATTTATTATTTATCATTTATCATTTATCATTTATCATTTATCATTTATCATTTATCATTTATCATTTATCATTTATCATTTATCATTTATTATTTATTATTTATTATTTATTATTTATTATTTATTATTTATTATTTATTATTTATTATTTATTATTTATTATTTATTATTTATTATTTATTATTTATTATTTATTATTTATTATTTATTATTTATTATTTATTATTTATTATTTATTATTTATTATTTATTATTTATTATTTATTATTTATTATTTATTATTTATTATTTATTATTTATTATTTATTATTTATTATTTATTATTTATTATTTATTATTTATTATTTATTATTTATTATTTATTATTTATTATTTATTAATTATTATTTATTATTTATTATTTATTATTTATTATTTATTATTTATTATTTATTATTTATTATTTATTATTTATTATTTATTATTTATTATTTATTATTTATTATTTATTATTTATTATTTATTATTTATTATTTATTATTTATTATTTATTATTTATTATTTATTATTTATTATTTATTATTTATTATTTATTATTTATTATTTATTATTTATTATTTATTATTTATCATTTATTATTTATTATTTATTATTTATCATTTATCATTTATCATTTATCATTTATCATTTATCATTTATTATTTATTATTTATTATTTATTATTTATCATTTATCATTTATCATTTATCATTTATTATTTATTATTTATTATTTATTATTTATTATTTATTATTATTATTATTAACATTATTATTATTATCATTATTATTATTATTATTATTATTAGCATTATTATTATTATTATTATTATTAACATTATTATTATTATCATTATTATTATTATTATTATTATTAGCATTATTATTATTATTATTATTATTATTATTATTATTATTATTTATTTATTTATTTATTCATAGACAGAATTACAGCAAAGTGAAGATACAACTATGTCCAAAACTACTCTCTCCACAAATTTTGATTACCGATGCTATATTGTCCAAAACATTGAGGATTGAGGTTAATTGTTAATTTACACAATCTCATGTTTATTGGGTTTATCCGACGGTGTTTTTGAATCATATTTCCTTTGGACCTTTTTCTAACGTGATAACCAGTGGCGAAAACAAATCGATGAAAATCTTTGAAAAATAGAGGTCTCACGCTCCTCAAACCAAAATATTGTAGAAAATTACGTAGGTTTACGTAGAATAATCAACATTCTATATTATTTTAGTCTGTTAATCCGTTCCAAAAACCTCAAAAGAACCAGAGTCTGATCTACTCTTGATTACATGAGCACTGACAATGGCAAAGATGGTGGTCAAATTATCTTCAAAATTGAACAACTGCATCTTATGTAACAACTCTTTTTGATGTTTGCCAGCAGCGTGGGATTTGTTTCATTCAATTTCGACAGCTGATGCGGTTTCAGCACTCAATTTAATACGAATGTGGAAATTTTGGAATTATTTCTACTGGAGGAAACTAATCCACAATAAATAACCCGTCACTTGAACTGAATATAGGTAATGATGTTGAAGATCCATCTTGTCTCCACTACTGTATAATAAAAACTTTTTTTCTTTTTCGGAGGATGAAGCCCACATAGGTCTGAGACCTGTGCGTGGGTAATGAATTGGATGATGATGATTGATGAGTGGAAATTTAAACACATTTAAGTGGAAATTGTGACGGCCGTTTCACTCTGATGTTAAGAGTATCTTCAGACGACCCACAGTACACTCTTATTTAAGAGTTTTTATTAAAATAATAGAGGTTGTTTAATATCAAATTGAAGACAGCTATTCAATTCTTCAATTTCTTTTTCCTTGTAATAATTATAGGTGACTCTATAACAATATTGATGCTGCAATTTGTAATATTTAATTATTCATCAAGACTGAAATACGATTTTAATTTTTTTAACATTCAATTAGTAAATGTGAAGATACAATAGAGGCTATTACCCCAAAACCTTTTTCTTCACATCATTTTTACTAGAGAATCCAGATGTAAGTCTCACTGGAGAATATCACTAAAAAAAATTTAAAATAATTTGTAATAGGTACAGAATAACTTACATTAGTTATTGGGAACAATATTGATTTTGTTGTTTATCATGATTTTGACGTCATTCTGTCCGGATTTCTCACTGAATAGGTAAAACTACTCACTGTAGGTAAAACTATCAGTGCTAAATATGTATTTGAAAGAACTATGTATATTATTTTAGTTATTAGTTAAGTACCTGAAGAACTCTATTCATAATAATAATTATTAAGCATTTCCTCTTTTAAAAAATTAGAATATAAAGCTTCCATAGCCAGCAGCGTAGGAAAGGGGAAATCGGAAATTTTGTGGAATAATATTTTTGAGTGTGAGGTGTCATCTCATAGAAGAAACAGAGTGTAGAAAAGAAGAAGATGATGAAAAATAAAAATGGTGAAGAAGAAGAGAAGAGAAAACAAGACACAAGTTAAAGAAGGAAAAGAGAGAAAGGAAAGGAAGAGCTTAAAGAAAGAAAAGATGAAAAAGATGATGGAGAAGAAAGAAAGACAATGAAGTAGAGAAAGAATAGACAGAAGAAGGAATAAAATTAATGGGAGAAAAAGGGTGCAGAAGAGAAGCAAAAATAAATAGGAGAAAAGGAGAATGAAGAAAAACGTGAAGGTAGAAAAGGATGAAGAAAAATGAAGTGGGGAACAAATGTAGGGTGAAGGAGCGGCAGGGGAAGGAAGTAGAGCTCAAAAAGACTCAAATAAAGTAGAAGAAATGTGAAGAAGATGATAAAGAAGAAGGAGAAGAGAGATAAAGCGATAAGAAGAAAAAAGACAAAGAAAACAACAGAAGGAGGAGGTGAGAGCCATATAGAGAAGAAGAAGAGGAAGGAGCGGTGAAGGAGGATGAAGAGGAGGAAGAGTAGGAGGACAATGAGGAGGAGGAGGAGGAGGGAGAAGATAGCCATATAGTGAAGAAGAAGATGGAAGAGGAGGAGGAGGAGAAGGATGTGGTGGTGAAGGAGGAGAAGGAGGACAATGAGGAGGAGGAGCAGGAGGAGGAGAAGAAGAGAGATAAAGCGATTAGAAAAAGGTGAAGAAAACAACAGAAGGAGGAGGAGAGAGTCATATAGAGAAGAGGAAGAAGAAGAAGAGGAAGGAGCGGTGAAAGAGGATGAAGAGGAGAAAGATGAGGAGGAGGAGGAAGAGCAGGAGGAGGAGGAGGAGAAGAAGAAAAGAGATAAATCGATAAGAAGCAAAAATTTGAAGAAAGCAACAGAAGGAGGAGGAGAGAGCCATATATGGAGAAGAAGAAGAGGAAGGAGCGGTGAAGGAGGATGAAGAGGAGGAGGAGGAGGAGGAGATATCCATATAGTGAAGATGAAGAAGAAGAAGGAGGAGGAGGAGGAGATATCCATATAGTGAAGATGAAGAAGAAGAAGAAGAAAGAAGAAATAGCAGATTAAACATAACAATAGGTAAGGAAAGAGTGACGAAAGTGTCAATTCTAATTGCAGCGACAAAAAGGAGTTAGTGAAGAATACTACTACCTTTTTCAACGGTAATAAGCAGTACTAAGTACAACAGTAGAATCAGCGAAGCATCGCACCTTATTCAACTAACACATCACCAACAACATTGGTGGAAAATGAAAGAGGCCTACACCACTTTCTCTTTGCATTTTTCTTTACTTGGGTGGAACGTCGTAATCTTTTCAACAATATGGTCTCAGGCCACGTAATGAGTGAGTGAAGGAAGCATACGCGCCTCCTCCTAATACCATAATGAGCTGAACAGTACCTGGATCAATGTCTGTGTGTGTGTGTGTGTGTGTTAGTGAGTAATCCTGTTGTCGTCTCTTTGTGTTGGGAGTGTTATCATTTTACCTTTTTTTATTATTATCACTATTATTATTATTATTCAGAAAAGCAGCGTGAATGAATGCGAGCACTGGTTGTTTCCTGCTGCTCTCAAGGGAAGCATTCAGTCCTTTTCAGATGCAACTGATCTCCTTTTATGAGCGTAATTCTTTTGTGATGCCCACACTTAATCTAGACATAATCGTAATACAAAATTAGGTAGGCCACATGGACATGGGCGAACAGATTGCTGAAAATGAAATGAAACGACCGGAAATGTCACCTAGGAAGTAATTGTATTCATAGAAGATAGAGGAAGTTACTTGTTCTCTTGAATATAATCTTAGAATATAGTGTGATAGCCGTGAGCCGTAGCAGGTATCTGTTCAACCAGATAGAGATAAGCTGCGTTCTCCTGGGCACTCTTTGTAAGGGTGACCGATTAGGTTGGACAGCAAAAAAGACACTGTTCTTAGCTGTGAAATCACTTTCCGGTGGTTCGGAACCCACCTAAAACTGTAGGTCCACCTCATCAATCACAATCATCCAACTAATTGTATTCATAGAAGATAGAGGAAGTTACTTGTTCTCTTGAATATAATCTTAGAATATAGAGTGATAGCCGTGAGCCGTAGCAGGTATCTGTTCAATCAGATAGAGATAAGCTGGGTTCTCCTGGGGACTCTTTGTAAGGGTGACCGATAAGGTTGGCCAGCAAAAAAATACACTGCTCTCAGCTGTAAAATCACTTCCCGGTGGTTCGGAACCCACCTAAAACTGTAGGTCCAGCTCATTACCCACGCACAGGTCTCTGACCTATGTGGGCTTCATCCTCAAAAAAAAGAGAACACTCTTGAATGTAATAATACTCTAACAACAACAATAACAATATAATTAATAATAATAATAATAACCAATAAATAAATTTACAATAGAAAAAACTTCAGAATAAAACTTATGGAAAGTTATACCAGAGACAAAACCACCAAGAGTTGGAACAAAATGGAGTGAAGAGAGAAAAGCTGAATTCGCACAAAAAAATGAAAAGCTGGTGGGCAAACAAGAAGAACCATCCCAAAAAATGAACCATCTTTACTCAGTGTCTTCTACTTTGGGTGTTTTACGTCTAATAATAATAATAATAGCATTATAAATCAATCGATCTCTTCAATGTGATCTAGACTATATTCCATAGGAATCTGGATACCCCGTGGAAGTCTAGTGTAAGGACCATCGTTGTCTTCTACATGCAAGACAATTTTCACTTGAGAAACTGTAAACATCTTTATATGTTGCCAATAAAGTATCTTATATCCACCATTTTGTATTTTGACAAAAACGTGTCTCACGAGATAAAACGCCATTTTATATGTTGCCATTAATGTATCTTATATCCACCATTTTGTATTTTGACAAAAATGTGTCTCATGAAATGAAACGCCGTTTTATATGTTGCCAATAAAGTATCTTATATCCACCATTTTGTATTTTGACAAAAACGTGTCTCACGAGATAAAACGCCATTTTATATGTTGCCATTAATGTATCTTATATCCACCAATTTGTATTTTGACAAAAATGTGTCTCATGAAATAAAACGCCATTTTATATGTTGCCAATAGTGTATCTTATATCCACCAATTTGTATTTTGACAAAAATGTGTGATTAGGATCACACATCAATTAATTGATGTATAATCCAATTATCTTTTTTAAATAAATAAAAAAATATCGTGATCCATATGAAAACCTAAAATACTGGGTTGTATTGATTCCTGCTCTGTAGATCATGCTTCAATCTTGGAATTCATATTGAACTTCTAAACTTTCTTGCACACAGGAGCATCCAATACTCGAGGATAATCACCATCGCAAAATCAAACACATGCTATGTAATGGTGTATGACATTTGATGTGAATACCATCACTCTACAGCATGAGTTTGATTTTGCAATGGTGATATGCTTTACTGTGCAAGAACCCGAAGTTTTCCAAATAAGGTTCAACTAAATGGATCATATAAGAAGATTAAACATGCGTAGACGTTTCCGAAGAAAGTTTTTTTATTGATAAAAAAGTACAAAAGTAGTAGAGTAATAAAGTCAGTTCAATAAAAAAAGTGGCATGAACCGATCTTCCGTGTAGTCAGAGCCTTATTATTTTTGTACATTACGTCTTGGAGAGTTAATAAGGAGTATAAGGAGTATAAGACACGTCAGATCAACAATATTATACAATCTTATACACTACTATAGCTACTTTACCGTAATTACAATATCAATTAGTTGAGGTGAGGCTTAATTTTCATGTGAAAGGAACTCTTGTACACTATAAAAAGCTTTATCAACTAAATATTTTTTCAAAATGAATAATTAGACGAAATTGTCACAACTACATTTATTAAAAAATATTGAGAAACTAGTTTCGGTTGTTATACCATTATCAATCTCAATCAAACTAAAACTAAAGTACAGAGAAGCTTAATATATACTGAACATGGAATGTTACTATTGGCTAAGAGAGAGAGACTGACCTTCATCAAAGATTGTGATTGGCTGACAAGTCACGCCCCCTGGTGGGAGGAGTAACAAGCAAAAATACGAGTCAAATCAAAAAACTAAAAACTATGCACATCTAGAGAGCAACAAAGTAGAAAAATACGTAATAAAGCAGGAATTTTTTCAATTGTTTTAAAAATATTTCTATATTTTCAAAACTCTTTAAAAACTGCAGTAGCTTGTTGTAGAGTTTCCTACCAGCAGTATAATGTAACGAATATGAAATGGGAGAGAATAGAGAGAAAGAAGAAACAGTAGTTCTCGGTGTTATCTGCTATGTAAATGTTTACTTCTAAGCAATTAATTACTCTGCTTTTGACACTTTTATGGTGTTTACTTGGACCTTTGTAGAATTTTCTAGTTGTTTGGTTAGAAATTAATGGAGTCTTATCGAATATTGTGGAAGGTCTTTCATTGTTTATTTTAGAAATCGGTAGAAGTTGATAGAAAAATCGAGAGATAACTCAATTATGAAAAATTATATAAATAGAGGTAGACTTTTGTAAATTAGTTCAGTCTTGTTTGAAACTCGTCGTGATAAGTGGCAGTAGTGACAGTTCCCATTAATACAGACAGTGAAATCCCGTTGGCGCTATTACAAACCATGCAATGAACTTTCGTTGTCTGTAGTGATAATTCTCTTGACAGTTGTATAGTGATAATTCTTTTACCTATTACTGTATTACGGACTTGTGCTACGTAAGTTAATTGTTCTTCCTCAACGATTCTTTTTGAATATTATTGGACAGTTTATTGTTCAGTTATTATTTAATATTAGATCGGGCTTTTGACATTTAGTGATTGATTTTTGTACAGTTTATTGAAAACTCATTATCAGTTGAACAATACCGTGTTATCTGTTTTTAATTGCTTATTTTTCTGTAAGAAATTACTGAACAGTGTGAGTTGTAGATTATTTGTGTTAATAAAGTGCAAGTGATAAATTTAAGTGTTGCCAGCGTTATTTTAGACTTAGAACCCGTAACAATAACTAGGTTTTCGTTTGAATAAGCTACTATTGTGACTCACCAAGTGATAATCTCCTCGGCTTCTTGTATTATGCTAAATAAAGCCTAATATAAATACAGAGCCTTGGGTTAAATAGAAAGAAAAGCTTTCGTGTTATATTGACAGCTCATGTAGGCTAATAACAACCACTTTGTGGAAGTCGGTTGGAAAGTGCTCGTATCTGGTAACAGTAACGATATCAGTTAACCAATTTTATCATTCCGGTAAAGCACAAAACTGGTACAATCTGATGTAAAGTTGTTAATGGAGCAGTTATCGTAACAGGTTGCCAAGAGGAACGGCGACAGGAAAGCCAGCTGATAAAAGGGTAAGCGACCTCTCCAAGGATAGTGAAAGTGAAAAAGCAGATGAAAGATTAAGATGACTGCCATTTTTTCGTATCTTATTTTGTTCCGATTAGAAAGGGACAGATAGTCGGCCTTTCATTATCAGAATGGAGTTGTCACATCGTTTCTCATGCGAAAGTGTGCCCACTGGATTGATCAGCTTCTTCTTTATATTCCAATCAAGAATCTGTTTAAAGATCAATATCGACTTCCGTACAAGAAGCGATCGATAGAAATCCAATCGATTGAAGCATCGATAGAAAAAATCGATTAAAGCCTTGTTGGAGTGAATCAAGGCTTTGATCGTCCATCGATTGTCACAGGACATTGCATGGAAATAAACTAACAAAATCGAACAAATAATCGAAAAATCGAACAAGACATCAATAGAAAAATTCGATTAAAGCATCGATAGAAAAAATCGATTGAAGCATTGGTGGATTGCATCGATTGCCACAGGGCATTGTATGGAAATAATCTAACAAATAATCGAAAAGTCAAACAAGACAAAGCATCGATAGAAGAATTCGATTGAAGCATTCTTGGAGAGAATCAAGGCTTTGATCGTCCATCAATTGTCACAGGGCATTGTATGGAAATAATCTATTTTTAGAAAATTCGTAACAATGTTTAAAATGTCATAGGCCTATATAATAATTAAATATAGATAATGTTTTAATTGTAAAGTTATAGCAAGCTGTTAATTATTTCTGAAACATACTTCACCAATTAAGATAGTAGTCTATTTTTTTAAATTGTATATTTAAAATTATATATATATTATATATAAAAGTATATTTAAAATTAATATTTATTAAAATTGAGCGCAAAAAGTATTACAATAAAAGAAAGGCTATGAATGCAAACAGACAAACATGAAAAATATTCGCGAATATCAACAACAACGTGACAAAGCCCAGGTGTTTTGTGGAGGTTGAAAGATAATCGATAAAATTAAATATATAGAAACACAAGATATCTTACAAACAACAGAATTAAGCAATAAATTAAAAGACAGTGTTTTCTAGAGGATCATAGAAGAGAAACATGGTCAAGAGAGAGAAGGTTGCATCGAAGTGAGAGGATGAAGGAAATGAGGAGGAGGCAGAAGAGGAGGTGGAGGAGGAGAGAAACCACCAATCGAAACAATAGTATCTCGGCTCTCGTGTTTTTATAATAAAAGTGGCTGTGACATCAGACTTATTTTTCATTATGGTTAAACAGGTTACTTTCTTTTTAGTAGTGAAGTTGATATTGTGGGAGGTATCCATAATGAATAATAAGACGAAATTGTCACAACCACATTTATTAAAAAATATTGAGAAACTAGTTTCGGTTGTTGTACCATTATCAATCTCAATCAAACTAAAACTAAAGTACAGAGAAGTTTAATATATACTGAACATGGAATGATACTATTGGCTAAGCGAGAAAGAGGCTGATCATCATTGAAGGCTGTGATTGGCTGACAAGTCACGCCCCCTGGTGGGAGGAGTAACAAACAAAAATACGAGTCAAATCAAAAACTAAAAACTGTGAACATCTAGAGAGCAACAAAGTAGAAAAATAGGCCTACTTAATAAAGCAACAAAGAAAAATACGTAATAAGGCTAGAATTGAATCAAATCAATTAAAGTTGGTTCAGTTTTTTAGTTTTAATTTGATTCAATTCTAGCCTTATTATGTATTTTTCTTCTTCGTTGCTCTCTAGATGTTCACAGTTTTTAGTTATTGATTTGACACGTATTTTTGCTTGTTACTCCTCCCACCAGTGGGCGTGACTTGTCAGCCAATCACAGCCTTCGATAAAGGTCAGCCTCTTTCTCGCTTAGCCAATAGTATCATTCCATGTTCAGTATATATTAAGCTTCTCTGTACTTTAGTTTTAGTTTGATGAGATTAATAATGGTATAACAGCCGTAACTAGTTTCTCAATATTTTTTAATAAATGTGGTTGTGACAATTTCGTCTTAATATTCAAACAGGTTACTGTTCATAGAATAAAATTTTCATCAAAGATTGAACAAATAAAATGAGAAGTTGAATTACAGAAAATGTGTGTTACGTTTTAGAAAGTTGATTTTAAATTTTTGAATGTTCAAAATTCCACCATAAACTATTATACTAATGTTTATTTGTTTTTTATGATGCCCAAATGAATCTTTAGCTTAAAAGTAATGAGGTGAATGGGTGAAACATCCATGGCTGAACGAGATTCGAACTCGAGACTGCAAGCAGAGTCTTATCTAATCACATACAAGCAATCCAACCAACTGTGCACAGAGACACCAACTTAATTGATGACAATGAAATAACCTACTATTCCAATAACTGTTAATTCTTTACTAGAGAATGGATGAACCGGTACCACATGTGGATTTCTAATTTTATAGTCTGGTTTCCGTTCAAATCAGTATGGTCATATATCCGCACCGCACGGAAGGGACTTCATTGTTTTGTGTAGGCTTTTATAGTGTAAGGTACAGGCGATATACCGCTATGTGCACTCATAGATTTACATAGTGATTTGTTATGGTAGATCTCTTGGTGTCATTGGCGTAACTGAGTTGACTTTTGGACGGGGGAGGGGTTATCACCCCTTCCCTTCAATCACTCTTATAATATAAATTATATTACTCACTTCAGAAAAATTTCTCAGAATATAGATATAGCATACAATATTCATGTAGCGTCAAATTAAATAATCTTTCAATTTTTTTAAATTTCTTCTAAGCAATGGGGGGGATTACGTCCTCAATGCCCCCCTCGTTACGCCTAAGCATTGGTTTCAATAATTGATTTGGAATATCTAGAATGTTACGAAACCTATAAGTAATAATAAGAGAATTTTCCATTATTTCTTCTCTTTGTTCCTTTTTCTTCTCCTTCTTCTCCTTCACTAGCATAATTTAACTTTATTTTATTATCATTTTAATTTTTGAATATTGTATTCTGTTAGTAACTTCTGCATTTGATATTGTAAATTTGTGAAATTAAGTTATAGTTTAAAGGGTTGAGTGGAAGAGAGGACCAGGAGTCCTAACTCCGCCCTAATAAAGGCATTTAATCAATCAATCACCCTCACATTTTCATTCTCCTCCCCCACCTTCTCCTTCTTCTTCTTTAACCTTTTTTCTTTTCTTCCCTTTTTTCATTTCCATTTTCTTTTTCATCTTCTTCCAGCTTATTATCTTCCCTTCTAGTTATCCTCTTCTTTTTTCTCGTCCTTTTCATTCTCCTTCTGTATTTTTCTTTTCCTTCTTCATCTTCTAACTACTTTTTCTTCTTCATCCTGTTCTCCGTTCTTCTTTTTATCTATTCTTCTTTATTTCTTCTTCTTTTCATCTATTCTTCTTCCTCTCCGTCCTTGTTTTCACCTAGGCCTATTCTTCTTCCTTCTTCTCCTCCTCTAATTCTTCTTCTCTTCAATATTTTTTCTCCCCTTCTTCTTCCATCATTTCCTCTTTCAATACCTCTTTATCAATTCACTACCGCTACAGTTACGTCGACATCATAGAGGATAGCATTAATACGCTCTAGATTACTGAACATTACTGGCAATGTTTACTACATAATAACATGGAAGCCAAAAGCTGCTTTCCAGATTTCTTAATGAATTAAAAGAACAATACCAGCTTTTTAAGTGGCTGATAGTGGGGAATCTTCAAGATTAGAAAGTGAAAAGTGGGCATGGCGTATCTAACGATAGCGAAATCTATTACTGCAGCAACTATTTGAAAGAAGATAACGAGGCTTTGAGCAGGAGCTGGTGAATCGGAGTAATTAGACCAGGAGAGAGACAACATGAGAGAGAGGAGACAGAAAATCAAGAGATTGGCTTTCAAATCAATCAATCACAGGTGTTTGATAACGGATAAATATGAACGAGTGTTCCTATTTCTTCGTGGATTAGTGGAGAAATGTAACCTGAAGCGTTTGAGAAGTTGGAGAGGCAATTTCAGTGCAGCATACAGTAATGCCAACCTTCAAATGACTATAAAAGTAATAATTGCACCCAATCAATCATAACAGTCTTCAGTTTCAACTACAGTAAACCAACGTCTTATCGTTTCATATTAACCTTATTTATTATCAATACAGTAGAATCTCGGTTATCCGAGTTAATTGGGACCAAGACCACCTCGGATGTGTAAAAGCTCGGATAATAAGGAGGTTAAGTGCTACTACCAGAAAAAGTCAAATAAAAGTCAAAAAAACTTAATTTTCATAACAAGGTTAAAACGTAAAATGAACTATTTACAGACCTTATTTTAACTGAGAAAATGTCATTACACCATAACAAAAGTATGAAACGCCTTCCTCCCACCGTATTATTCTTAAAATAAAGAGAGATTTTTTTAATTTTTTTCTCTCATCACTAGCTGGGATAACCCGAAGGCTCAGTTGACCCAGTGACGTAGCCAAGATTTTGAAATGGGGGGGGTCCGATTGACCGGTGGGGGGGGGGGGGGGTCTGGGGTTACTTTCCTGGAAATGTTTTGAAAAATAGAGGACCTAGAACAGTCTTTTTTAGCTCTCCTAGCATTGAAAATAACGCCAACATCAGTGCTTTGTCTTATTTTACGTTTAATTTAATGAAAATTATATAAAATTTAGGACCGGAAGGGGAGGGGGTCCGGACCCCCAGGACCCCCCCCCCCCCCTGGCTACGTCACTGGTTGACCGGGGCTCGGATAATCGAGATTCTACTGTACTTTTTTTGTGACATTGCTTCAAGTTATAATTCATATTTGTAATGAATTATGTGATTAGTTGACCCCTGGCGGCAGCTTGATGAAGCTTCTCTTTAGAAGGGAAATGCATCCTTCCAGTATCTCCAGTATGAGTGAAAATCATAATTATTTATTAAATAGAAATACAGAGTCAGTTTTGATATTGGATTGTTCATTCGTATACTTTTTAATTCACTCATTATTTCTTTTGATACTGAATTGTTCAAGATGAATTATTTGTCGTGAACTTATAAGTTTCTCATTAAAAATGATTTTAAAGACTGGAAGGAGGAGAAGCAAAAGAAGAAGGGCAGTCTCACAAAAAAGGTCATCAAATCTCACATTTGTAAACCCCCCCCCCCCCCCCCCCCCCTATCCAACTAGGAGCGTTTTGGTCATAATTTTTTCGAACTAACAGGGTTTTGGATGAATTTTCCATAACTAAAAGACACCTTGAGGAATAAAATGACATATTTTTTATTTTAATCTAAGAAATCGTTTTTCCAAATAATTTTTTAAATCTGTAAAAAAATGTATTGAAAAGAACGAATTGTTAGATTGGAGTAAAAAATATGTCATTACTCCTTGAGGTGTCGTTTAGTTATGGAAAATTTATCAGATGTTTAAAATCACTCATAGGTGAGATAAATTGCCCCCAAAAACCGAAAAATTTCAACGATGAGCCCCCATATTTCACAAAATAAATTGATAAAAAAACATTTTCTCACAACAATAGATAACATTTCAAAGCCTTAATAACACCCAATACAATCTTTAAAAAAAATATGAACAAAAAACCTGTGCACAGCCTTAATATTTTGTCATCTAGTCTTTTTTTCGGAGGATGAAGCCCACATAGGTCTGAGACCTGTGCATGGGTATAATGAATTGGAAGATGGTGATTGATGAGTTGGACCTACAGTTTTAGGTGGGTTCCGAACCACCGGAAAGTGATTTTACAGCAGAGAACAGAGTATTTTTTGCTGGCTAACCAACCAATCGGTCACCCTTACAAAGAGCGCACAGGAGTATCGTAGCTTATCTCTGATTGAACAGATAGTAGATACCTGCTACGGCACTCTGCTATCACTTCCCTGAGCTGTCTACTGCTCTCTATTCTACATTCAATTAGTATGATATCTATTGCCTGTGAAATCTTTAGCTTGCAGTACAGAGTCCTAAGGCAATGCTAATAGCAGATGCTATTTGCTAATGCTATTTCATATGAGCGCGCTGTTGCCATTCTTCGTCATTTCTTTACCCTCTTGGACTATATAGATTATCATTCATGATTAGCATCAGTTTATGGTTTCAGTCGCAATTCTATTATCTTGGATGAAATTTAAAAAAAAATGAAATTGGAAGTGATTTCACGTATTAAAAGAGCACAAATTGATTAAATCAATAATGACTGGACAAAAACGTTTCACAGACTAACGGAACACAAGAAGATAGGCTAGGTAAATAGCTATTTGTGTAACTAAAGCAAAACGTGAGGTATTTCTGCACCGAGAGAAACAGTTTTTTCTCGAGTGCAGAAACAATACTTTGCGCTCGAATTAAACATTACATTTTTCCTACAGTAATGTATAAAGTAATTTTAACAGAACATACATAGCCTCTGACAATTCCTCACACAACCTATCTTCAAATCAAATCGATTTTAACAACAACTATAGCTGAGTGTTTTTGTATAGCTGAAGCAGGGTAGCCAACCTATTTTTGAATGCAGAATAGGGAACCTGCGTATTACATGCTCACTATTTTGTGTTGTTAGGTTGCAAATCTGGAGTGCGGAAACGTATATTTTCGCGCACTGGAATTTACTTTCCCGCACTGGTGCAGGAATAGACTATTTTGCGTGCTACAGTTAGTGCAAAAATAGGCACTTTTTTGTGTCACTGTAGGAAAAAATATTTCCCAAGTGCAAGAAGTGCATAAGAAATATGGAAGCATTAAACCAATTACATGATAAAATAATAGACTTTCATTCAACAATTAATAAAATAATAGGCTTCAAACGAAGCTGCAATCCCGCCTACTCTATAATATATTGACAAGCGGCTTTCCAATCCAACGTCTCTCAACTGTAGCTTCTACACGGAGAGATCTAGATAAGAAAGTAATCTCGTTGCTTCTTTTCTGCATTGTTATGTGTACAGCTCAAGAGCGAACACACGCCTTTCCGAGAGACGTTAATTAAAATTTAGTTTTACACACGATACAATATCGCGGTCAATCGACACAGTCAGTAAACAAGCGATTTATAAATAATTAATTACCGAGGATTTCAGTTGCAGCCCACACTCAGCTTCTTCCTTCGTATCAAGGATTGAATGATGATGATTCCTTATCGACAGGTACATCAACAACTGTGATTACAGATGCCTTATTTCACCAATTGCCTCTCACAAATACAAGTACAAAATATCACTTTTTTGTCGATAAACTCCAGAAAATGTTTCAGGGATGAGGCTCACTTAAAAAAAAAATCGTGGGATAAAATAAACTGAGAGAATATAAATAGTACACCTCCCATAAGAAACATAGATAGGTCTAAACTTTTTTGAACATTTTTCGTGTTGGATGTATCCCATCCTTTTATTTATAATTAATACAGTTCGCACCTGTTTAGTTGATTGCCTTCCACAAAACAGTGGCGTACCGATAATGGAGCGAGTGGAGCAGTCGCTCCAGGGCGCAAGGCTCTGAGGGGCGCACCGCTCTTGAGAGAAAATTGCCTTTTACTTACAAAAAATTTATTAATATAATGAAGGCCAAACGGGTAAAATGAAACACAATTTTAAAAAATCGTATGTTTACATCGCTGCGAATTACTAAAAGGAACATTCATGTCAAATTTAAAAGAAATTGGTTCGCGCGTTTAGCCATAAATGCGTTACAAACAGATAGAATGCAAAACGATTGAGTCAAAAGAAGCAAATAGTCGAAAGTACCAAGCCAAAACAATTTAAATTGGGTGACAAATAAAGGTATAACAATTTCAAGTAATTGAATGAAGACTTTGAACTTATTCTGGAAAAATAAATCCACAAGAAGTTAACTGGTTTTTATATTAACAAGAACAGGACTGAAATACACCACTTTTGAATCCTATTTCCACTATTTCCAAAATATAAGAAAATTTTTGTAAGAACGACAAAATGATAAAAAAATAACTGCAAATGAATTTATAGAAAAGAGAAAAAATCCAAAACAAGCTGTTTGGAAATTGATAAAAGCAGAATCTGGCCTGGCAAAAAATCATTCATTGGAGATTCGCATCTCTGACAAATAAGGTGTAGTAAGAGGCGGGAAAAAGCCGCTGATTCATTAAATGACCACTATATTAATATCAGCCCAATCGGGTGGTTGAGTGTAAAGACTGATTTTTTTTTTTTGGGGGGGGGGGAGGGGGGGGCATCGAAAGACCCTTCCGCTCCAGGGCGCTTGAAACCTCGGTACGCCACTGGATAGGTCTACACTTTTTTGAACATTTTTCGTGTTGGATGTATCCCATCCTTTTATTTATAATTAATACAGTTCGCACCTGTTTAGTTGATTGCCTTCCACAAAATATTCGTATTGAGATGCTTTTTAAGAATTCCAAATGTTTTCTTTGTAGTGGTGAAGGTGATATTGTGGAAGATATCCATAATGAATACCTAATAAGACTTGAAGTTATCATAACCAAATTTATTTATTAGGAATAAATGTGGTGTGACAACTTCAAGTCTTATTATTAATAATTCAAAATAATGCAACTTTATAATAGAGTGATTATTATTTATAGTCTAGTGTTCATGAGAAAGTAGCTTTACAATATCATTAAAGAAAAATTAATGTTTGTTTATGAAAGTGTTTGAAACCCAGGTATAAAATGCAATGAATTGTTGTATAACAAAATAATAGACTAATAATTGAAATGGAATGTTACATACAGTTGTTATGACGACATTAAAATAGTACCATAACAAAGTAAATGGATTGAGAAAATAAAATAAAACGTATTTTATCTCAGGGATGAGCCCAAATGATGCTAATCTAGTGCAATGCTAAAAATCGAGTTTTTATTATTAGAATTTCAGTATCAAGTTTATCACAACAAAACGAAAGTAATTTTTTTTGAGCTCATAAATGTCAATTGTGTTGTAAGTACAGTAATTAAGTAAAATAGTTTCTTGGATTTCCTGTTCCTTAACAATCTGCGTTATTAATATTAAATTTACAATGAACGTTGATAAAATAGATTTTAATTGCATTTTTTGCCAGAAAATTTGTCATTTTGTCAATGGTTATTGAAGTCAACAGACAATAGAGTAATGAACTTGGGCCATCTTAAACCCCTGGGCTATCTTTGTAAGGGTGACCGATTGGATTGGCCAGCAAAAAAGACTGTTCTCTGCTGTAAAATCACTTCCCAATGGTTCGGAACCCACCTAAACCGTAGGTCCAACTCTTCAATCACTATCATCCAATTCTCATTACCCACATACAGGTCTCAGACCTATGTGGGCTTCATCGTCCGAAAAAAATACTATAAACAACCTAAACAAAAGAGAGCGATCATCATCTAAAGAAAAAGTCATTTGCAGTGAAGGGGATTTTCAACCTCCCAGTGTAAAAAATACAATAATATGGAGGGCTTAAAAGTGGTAATGAATATGCAAGCATCAAGCGAATAATTTCCAGCTTTCTAAACAGCTTTGATCACTTAAGGTCAAAAAAATCTCAGAATTCAATCCTGAATCTTGAGTTTCAAAGTCAAGGAGCTTTAAAAAAAATTAAACTCGTTCTAAGAGGTTTTTTAAAACAGTGATTTAAGTCGATCAATTATTGACTTGAACAAAAAAAATTTACTACATACGATCGAAATTTGCTGCAAGTTTTGATAAGAAACGTGTAAAGAAAGCAGTTTTCGGCGAAAGTCGGTTGCATCTTTGCTTGATTGTATTTTTGTCATGAATATATAAATACCAAAAATACTTTTAGTAATTAGTAGAAATGATGTTATTGTGAAATCTCTCCATAAGTGAAGCAAAACAGAAGTTGTCAAATTTCAATAAGCTAACCATTTGAGTTACAGGACCATTGTGTTTCATGGACCAAGATATGTTAGTAAAACACGAAGCCATGGTCTTGTGACTCAAATTGTTAGTTTAGCGAAATTTGACAAATTTTGTTTTGCTTCAATTACAAAAAATGCATTAATATGAAATCATTCAACATGATAATGAATATGCAAATAAATGCAAGTTTCGGTAACAAACTTGCTCGCAGAGTCAGAGTGAATGCATGATAAATAATTACAACATTCGCAATTCAATCTCTATCCCAACTCTAAGGAGTCAAACAGAAGAGAGGTCCGGCTGCGACCTAACTTCACCCTCCTAGGAAAATGAAGGCAACCATTCTATTACATTCTATTCTAACTGTACATTGAGAGACTATTTTTTTGCCAATCGTAGTGAATGTTACCAGCTTGAATTGGGCTCTAGAGACTGTGGAAAATTTACGTTGACCTCATTACTGGTGTACAAATTTACAGAAGCGGTGCCTGTCTGTCTGTCTGCCTAGCGCTGCTGCTTTCTGTTCTGAAAAGCAGTGCTTAGAAGTGCATTACTTATCGGGTATTTATTTCCTTGATAGTGTAGGCCTACTACCTACTATGTAACAAATTCATTTTGTATTAGCTTTGTTATTGACTAGTTTGTTGACTTTGTTATTGAAATGTTATCATTTTTTTTTTTTTGAAGTGTACGTCTTGAATATTCCAGTTAAGGAGTATAAGATAAGGCAGATCAACAATTATAGGCTACAGTTCTTGGATTTCTTGTTCCATAACGATCTGCGTTGTTAATATTAACTTTTTATTGTAAATTTAACGACTTGCAGTCAATTTTTAATTGTGAATATATAATAATTGAACTCGCACTTGGCCCAAGTGCGTGTGAGTACAATTATTATTTATTCAAGTGTAAGTACAATTATTATTTATTCGCAATTAAAAATTGACTGCAAGTCGTTAAATTTACAATATAGATTTAAAACGTCAACGATTTGGAACACTAAATTTGGCACATAGCTTCATCTAAACTCGATTCAATGCAACTAGAAACACAATTTTTTATTTTCCTTTCAGACTTTCAAAATTAATGTTCAAATTTCACTTTTTTGGTTAAGTTTACTATTAATGTTTCAAAATGTACTGTATTTAGATGCAGGAAGCTCATGGAACAACTGATAACATGATACCGTACGTCACTATGGTGATAATAATATTATATAGATGATACGCCGCTATGTATTAAGATAAAGGAATGTGCGGTATTTTACGCCGGTATGTATTAAGCTCTGAATCAATATTCCCGCTGCTAATTACCCAGCAATAAAATAATTTTAATGTTAAAATTTTTTTTTTTGAGGATGAAGCCCACATAGGTCTGAGACCTGTGCGTGGGTGATGAGTTGGATGATGGTGATTTATGAGTTGGACCTGCAGTTTTAGGTGGGTTCCGAACCACCGGGAAGTGATTTTCAGCAGAGAACAGAGTCTTTTTTGCTGGCCAATCTAATCGGTCACCGTTACAAACAGGACCTACGAGAACGCAGCTTATCTATCTGATTGAACAGATATCTGCTACGGCTCGCGGCCGTATAAAAATAAACGTTTTATGACAAATGAAACTTCCATATACCTAACCTAACATAACCCGCCCTCCAAGTGGTACTATATTGTATATTCTGTAATATTTTCCATGGCGAAATACTTGATGAACAATTTAATATCAAAACAATCTGATGAAGCTTGTCCTTATAGAAGCGACATGTATTTCTCCAGTATATAAGTGAAGTAAAAATTATAATTTAAATAGAAATACAGTGTCAGTTTTGACATTGGATTAATGTGTATTGTAAACTTCCATTTTCTATTGGAGGATAATAACATATTAAAAAATATGTTAAGTCTTAATATGTAAGTCTTTAATTAATTTCATGTCAAAATAATACAAAGAAAAAGTTGAGATAAAAGAGAATTAATCTTAATTTTAATTATTAATTTTAAAGTAAACATTTTTATTCTGTAATTACTCTAATAAACTAGTTGTGACAATTTCTGTTTGTATTTTAAGAAAAAGTTTTGGCAATGAAGGAATTTGAATTTGAAAAATCAAATAATTTGGTGAAAGATTGCAAAATACACCACATTCCTACAACATTCTCTGGCATGAACAGAGAGTTGCGTGTCTTGAAGATTTCCTAGATCCTAGAACAGCATTGGCTTTAATAATAATTAGCAGAGGATGTTGTTAGACATCTTTAATGAGGCTGTCTCTGAGACTCTGAGTTTTCTTCATCTGGTCCGATTGCAAGTTTTGAAACTGAATGGGAATTTAGAACAAGGACGACGCGGACTGGTAGGCCTAACTGGCTAGCTGAAAATGTGCAATTATCTTTTAAAATGGTTCAGTCACAAATTTTATTACAATATTACCAATATTTCTATGTTTTTTCTTTTTTCCCTTATTATTGTAAGAAATGCATCCATCCAGTATTTGAGTGAAAATCATAATTTAAATAGGAATACAATGTCAGTTTTGATGATAATAATAATAATAAAATAATAATAGTAATAATAATAATTATTATTATTTTTTTTTTAATGACATATTTCTCCATTTTACTGGGTAAGAGGGTGGCATTGGCAAATTTAGCAAAATTACACCCTTTCTATTTTGGAATATTTAGGAAGCTCCTTAGGCTACTATTGATGTTGTGCACAATATGACAGCTTTCTGCATTAAATTTTGTCACCCACACAGGCAGTCTCAACTTTTTTATTCTCTTTTGGTATTACACCTGTAGCTGATATTATCAACGGCATAATAGCCACTCTCTCTTATTATTATTATTTTGCATTTATAGGTTTTGAAGGATATTATTAAATGGGTGCATGGTGAATCATATCGGATCAGATACCTAGGATGTTTTGTAGTACATTTTTGCTTTTTTGGTCAATTCACCATAAATAATTTCATGCTTTCTAAATTCGCGTTTTTGGGGCAACACCCATCAGCGGTCAAAGATGTTTTTTCTATCTTTTTTCTGGTGCCTAACTTAAGTAATAGAAGAATTTTTGAAATTTTTATAGACGTTGCATAATTATTATGAATTTTGTATCGAAATAGAATTTATTAATTTCGAATTCCTTTGTGCTATCAATTTATACTGAAGACTTCCGCAATGGTGGATATTGACAACAGCATAGAATATCTGATGGAAATCGATGAAATTAATATAAATTCTGTTTCTTTATATTTGTCAGTTTGTTAAATTATTGTCAGTTACTTCAAACTAATTTTTTAAATGTATCTAAAGGCAATGAATAATATTTTAATTTGAATATTTTGACAATTTTTCTTACGATATTTTTTCTACTATTACACATGAATGTAAACACATCTGAATTTGAAGAAAGAAGAAATAGTTGTGTTGATGCTCTTTATTGATGACTTTTTTCATTTCAAACTCTTTAAAGCCCATCGAGTTGGTGTAGTGAAATGCAAAAAATAGTGAAGTAAAAAGTGTAGAAAAGTGAATGGATAGTGTGTAGAGTGTGTAGTGTTATTATTGGAAAAGTCAAGCATGGTGAATAAAGGTTAGTTTTTAAAATATAGAATAAAGTAATAAAACTATTTAGCAATTCAATAAAAATAGTAACATCTTTCTAAAAAATATATAGAATACAACTAATAATCAGCCCAGGTGATTATAGTATAATAAATTACTTACATTCAGAAAAAAAATTAAACTCTTCAGCCTGGTCATCAATTTTTCAAATCCTAGCTAATGAGATTCCAGTTTATATTTGTTTTAATAAAGACATTTGACGTTTCTACTTGATTGTATAAAACTCATTTCAATACAATAGGATTCAGGTTGATGTTCTGAAATTTCTGAGAACTACTGGAGTATAGTTTGAAGTAACTTACAAATATACAGAAACAGAATAAATTTATTAATTTCGAATTCCTTAAAGTGCTATTAATTTATACTGAAGACTTCTGCAATGGCGGATGTGGACAACAGCATTGAATAGCTGATGGAAATCAAAATATCTGAGCAGAAAGGTCGCTATAGTCTAGTGGTTTCCTCCTCTAAGGCGTCCGACCGGCAATTGGGAGGTCCGTGGTTCGATTCCCGGTGGTGACTGATATTTTTGTACAGTAGCATTTATCGATTTCCATCAGCTATTCAATCCTGTTGTCAATATCCGCCATTGCGGAAGTCTTCAGTATAAATTAATAGCACTTAAAGGACTTCTAAATTAATAAATTCTGTAACTAGAGTATCTTCAGCTGAGTTTCTTGCACTGTGGAGCAACCTACCAAATGATATTCACCATTGCAAAATTAAACACATGCTGTAAAATGAAAATGGTGTATTACAGATTGAAGTAGTGTGAATACCCCCATCCCACAGCATGTATTTGATTTTGCGATGGTAATTATCATTGAGTCTTGGATGTTCGTCTGTGCAAGCATCCTTAGCTAAAGATACTCCAGTGTTTATGAGTATTGATAAAGATTTGACTGGATAATTAGAATAAAAATATTCTGCTTGATTGAGATAATTATTTTTAATCCCATCACAACTGGATTAATTAATTAACCTAGATTAAATGTTTGTTAATTAACTGCTGAGTTAAGTGATTAAGCCAAATAGAATCTCCCAGAACCCACCGACATGCGAAGCCCTACTTTGTTCCTATACTATATTGATACTATTGTTACTGTATCTTATTTGGATAATAATTTCTCACATCTAATTCAAGATAAAATCTATTTTATGTGCTTATCAATTTATATTGTTGTAGAAAGTAGGATAATGATCGTTATTCTTGTGTTTTTCCTCCTCTTATTCTCCTTCTTCTTCGCGATTCTAATCTAATAAACTTACCACCAATTAGAGAGCTTAGAAGTAATCAGAGTGGTACTTTACTTTTCTTTTTTCCCAGCATCGTTAACGGGCTTGATTGAAAATTAATAGAAATCTGATGAAGAATACCAGACAAAGACAGAAAATATCAAATATTTGACAAAATTACTACTTTTATTATTGAATATGTTATTCTCTTTTCAAAGAAGAAAAAAAATGAGGAACCGCTTGATTGGAATTTAATTACAAACATGTAAGCAAATTTTTATTAATCGTTATTTGTGGCAATCTCATTTATTATCAATTGATCCAATGGGTCTAAAAATATCTATGGGTCTAATATCAATTATGGTATCTAGTGTATATGACTAGTGTTAATCTGACTTGTCTTATACTCCTTAACTGGAGTCACAAGACGTAATCTACAAAAAAAATCTATTATTTACTTCTGCAAATCTGTATTTTGATAAATACTCTTCAATCCAACCCCCCAATTTTTTTTTCAATTCATCAATAACGTTTTTTACCTTAGAAAATTCTCTCAAAAGCGAATATTAGTAGTCTACATTCAATCCGTTTTTTTAATCTTTTTGTTTAGCATAGAAATATGTAGTGCAGTTGGTAAATGTAATAATGAGTTAAATGTCGAATTTATTCTTGTATTTTCATAATAATTTGTCCATTTGTTCACCACTATAGTGATGAAAAATACTCAAAAGCTAAAACTCGTTGGGCGCTCTCTTGTAAGGGTGACCGATTGAATTGGCCAGAAAAAAGACTGTTCTCTGCTGTAAAATCACTTCCCGGTGGTTCAGAACCCACCTAAAACTGCAGGCCCAACTCATCAACCACCATCATCCAATGCATTACCCACGCACAGGTCTCAGACCTATGTGGGCTTCATCCTCAAAAAAAACAATCTATAATTTTCTATAAAATCATGTTAAAAGAGCCTCTGCTACACTATAGGATTACCGTAAGAAAAGTTTAGGTATAAATATATATTTATCACTGGTAAGCATTGTTACTAAAGCGAGAAAAAAATATACATGTATAGCAGGCATTTCGTTTCGCTAAATATCAGCAATTTATTCCGCATATAAAGAGTTTTTTATTGCATTTCATCTCATTGCACTTTAACCAATACAACGGTTACTTCATTATGTAATGTAATTTCACAACCTCGATATTCCTACATCTATTTAATATAAACAAGGAATTGACAGAAAGATGTTGAAATTTTATTTAATTGCTAAGTATTAGAAAATGCAGATAAAAAATTGAATGCTTTTATGCGAGGAAATATTAGGAATAGGTTGCTTTCAAATAAACAGAAATGCAAAAAAAACTTGAAAAGTTGTAAGATTGTAAAATAGTGAGGAGATTCAAGATAATATAAACGAATGGAGTTCTGTCAAGCAATTTCAGCTTTGTAACTAATTCACTATTTACGTCATGTTTCATTAACTTCAGCTTTGTTTTTACTAATTTACTTTTCACTCCTCAAAAGTTTATTATCTGCAAAGATTTTATTAGTCATTTCCATTTGCAATAAATTCAAATTCCATTTCCTCTAGTATTTTTTACAACTAAAACCAAGCAGTGCAGAATAAACTTGAAATTTCACACGCAGTTTTACAACTTAAACAATTAGAATTGTTTTCAAGTGTAACTATAAAGGTGGTGGGGTGTAGCTGAAGGAAGTTTGATTTCTCATGAAGCTGACTTTTGTCAGACATGCGACAAGCGGCTGGATTTGAAGCTATTTAGGCTAGAAGGTTGTACGCCTAATGGGAATGTTGAATAACAGTATGGGCGTAACATTTCAAGGACGAAGGTCATAACCGAAACTGAATCGCTAAACGGCCATTTTATGGGTTGATTTTTCATGGAACGAAAAACTTGTGAAATTGAACGAATTATGTGGTGAATAAAGCCATAGACCAACCATCAAGTTTTATTATTTCGTTCCCTCTTGTTCAGTTCTGGGGTTCCAATCTATTGTCTGTAATTTTCATAAGTTGGTGGGTCTTGCTGTTGGTCAAAACGTAAGGTGAGAGTAAAAATTGATGCCAATTTATTTCAGAAATCAGAATAAACATAGACTAAAGCTTTCTGACAACATATTTTTTCTTTAAATGATTAGTATTTAGATAAGATAGTATTTTTGTTCCTGGATTTCTTGTTCCATGACGAACTGCGTTGTTAATATTAACTTTTCAAGTGAATTAAACGACTTGCAGTAAAATTTTTATTAAAATAAGTAGTATTTCACTTACTTCTGTAGGTCGAACGTTTTCGAGTTGTTAAAACCCTTCTAACCAACAAACCAACATCGATATCTAGGATGCCTTGAAGATGGGTTTTAACAACTCGAAAACGTTCGGCCTACAGAAGTAAGTGAAATACTACTTATTTTAATAAAAATTTGACTGCAAGTCGTTTAATTCACTTGAAAAGTTAGTATTTTTGTCTTGAGGATGAAGCCCACCAGTGGCGAAGCTGGAGGGGAATCTAAGAGTCTGAGACTCCCCAAAATAAATATAAATAATAATTTTTTTATAAGCATGCATGTTCTGCTACAAATTTGAAAAAGAACCGAGAATCTAAGTACCCAACTGCCTGACTTCCTCTCGTTAGGCTATGAGTACTGAGTGAGGCTCTGAAACGCGAGACTCTGACTTCCTATGTGTTGGGCGGAGCTATTAGGATAGTTGCTATGGCAACGTGACGTCACGCCATGTAACCTGTTTCATTCAGTAGCGTGGCCAAGAGTCTAGACTCCAGGCTCTGGTTTCTACAAAAAAAGCACAAAGTAGTGTGCTGTGTTGCTTCTGCATACTGTGTTGCTTGTACTGTGTTGCTTTCTTCATGTATTGTTAGATACAGTTGCATATTATACAGCATAAAAACAGCTTAGTATATTTAAGCAGTGAATGAATGTAATGATTTTGTCACATATTTGCTTCGAACTCTGTTTACTTCTTTGTTTTTTGAAGAAAAATGTGCTTTGAAAGGCGGTAATGGAATTTAAAAAAATATATATTGAAAAATTTAAGGTAAGCTTGAAAATTTCTAAACTCCCCTAGTAGTTAGAGATAGCTTCGCCACTGAAGCTCACATAGATCTGAGACCAGTGTGTGGGTAATGAATTGGATGATGGTGATTGATGAGTTAAACCTACAGTTTTAGGTGGATTCCGAGCCACCGGGAAGTGATTCTACGGCAATATTCTATTAAAGAATTAAGTAGAGCCTTTGCATTTAAATCTATCATTCTTCTGACAATTTTTATTGGTTGGTGAATCAGGAATAAGTATGAAGTTTTAGTATTATATGAATTAATGATTATCAGTAGTTAATATGAGTAACAATTATAGTTTTAATGAAAATTATTATTTTATAAAAAAATAGTAATGTATCATATAAATAATAATAAATAATGTATAATTCTATAAATGAAATAATTTAGCCTTTGTGTTTAAATAATAAAATAAGTACAATATACATACACAAGCACGTCATACAATATGATAATTATATTGTGGACATCTCAGAAATTAAATCATCTTTATTCTGGTGGCCACTCTATGAAGCTTATTTAAGCTTTTATTAGGTTCCTGGGTTTCTGGATTTATTAGGGTTTTTATCGAATTATTTTTTCTGTTTATTTTTTATAAAATAATAATAATAATAGTAATAGTAATAGTAATAATAATAATAATAACAATAATAATTCAGAATAATTAACAAACACCTCTATTTTTATTTTCCTTTCATATTGAAGTACATGAATTGTAATATTTGTACAGAATTCCAATGTAAAATCTCAATCCGTTCACCATAAATAAAATTTAATTTCTAGTAAAAGATGAAATGGCAGATTAAAGAAAAACTGACAAGAAATCTACATTTTCCCAAAAAATGTGACATAGTTTGCTTGTTTTAACATATTCGGGCGCTAAGCTTTAAAGAGACTCTGTGTAGACATTGCAATTTTGCCATGAAAATCAGCTAAAAGTTTTATTAACTTTTCATGTGAAATTTAACGACTTGCAGTCAAATATTTATTAAGAATAAGTATAACTCACTTAAGGCCGAGCGCTTTCGAATCTTTGAGATCCATCTTCAGAGGCGTGGGTTCCTAGATCATCATGTCAGTTTTTTGGTTAGAAGTGTTGTGGTTTTTGTAAAATGTGATCAAAAAGTTTGTGTGATTTAAAATTTAGTTGTTCATTGAGAATGTTTTGTTTATTGTGTGTGGTCTCTGTAAATTTCAAATTGTTCCAAGGTGTTGAGTTCGTGTCCTTTAGATTTTATATGTAGAATGTGTAGGTTGGTACTGATGTCAGTAAAAGTGTGTCCAGTTTGAATGATATGGTCGGCGAAATTCGATATTCGGCGATATTCTTAATAAATATTTGACTGCAAGTCGTTAAATTTCACATGAAAATTTAATATTAACAACGCAGTTCGTCATGGAACAAGAAATCCAGGAATTTAAAAGTTTGATTTTATATTATGAATAATTTATTTATTTCTTCATTTATTACAAAAACACAATCAAGTAAAGATACGACGGGTACAGCCCACTACGGCTTTCTTTACAAATTTTCAATAAAAAATCCAAATAATGAATGGTTGAAGGCACATGAACGATTTTTTTGGAAGCCTGATTATAAAAATAATATAACAAATGAAGGTTTGATGACGATGATGATAATAATAATGATTTTATGAGCATAGTTTAGAGTGATGGCAACCGAACTCTGACAATCACTGAAGCAGAAAGTGAATCTGGAAAGTCCATTGTTGAGTATGGAGGTCACTCTAATTATTGAGAAAATTATACGATAACGGACGCTGGTGTACGCACCCATCACCTACTGCATGGGTTCATTAAAAAATGCAATTGGCTGCAGCAGAAAAAATATGCTATCAGAGGTGAAAATTTCTAACTTTTTTGCATAATTTTTTAAATTGGTAATCATTTAGAATACTTTTATTTGTATTATTTATCTCCAGAAAGTTAGTTTTGAAATTTATATTCATTTTCATTTACACATCATATTTTGAGCTTAGGTAGACAAAAATCTAGTCACTGCCGGTTATATACTACCGGAAATACCTCTCTGTAAAACAGTGGGTTAATAATGACATCATATGCCATTAATATGATTCAATATGAAATAATATGATTCAGAAGTGTTTTAATATGATTCAATTATATTAAGTTACTTATTTGAGAAAACATTAATGAAAAAATAGAATTATATTATATTTGATCGGAGATATAATTGATGTTACTTTTCGAAGCTTGAATTTCTTGAATGTCAACGGAACATTTTATATTAAAATTTTTGATAATGGATTCCAAGTAATCCAAAAGCATGCTCCAGTGAAGTGACATTTAAATGCAAAAAAATTATTAATAATTCAGTAAATTTATGATGTTCAAGATGCATCTTGTTTCCACAAGTATAAAAACTAAAAAAAAACAACACTTTAAGTGGAAATTGTGACTCACGTTATGCCGTAACGGCCGTTTCACTCTGTTGTTAAGAGCATCGTCTGACGACCAACAGTACACTCAACAACAGAGTGAAACGGCCGTCACGCCATAACGTAAGTCACAATTTCCACTTAAAAGTGTTGTTTTTTAAAGTTTTTAGTAAATTTATAACAAAATAAACATGTAAACAAAGTCTGCAAGTCGTTGATTTTAAAGTAAAAATTGTTGTATACGGTAAATTTCAGTTTATGGTTATTCACCTCAATAGTTTCACCATGAATAGTCAGATTAGTACAAAGTCTGTTGTTCCACCTTAATTTTTGCAAAATTGTGAAATTGTTTTAAAGAAATTTGTGATTTAAAAATAAAGTAGTGATGTTGAAGATCCATCTTGTTGCCACTAATATGTAATATAAACACTTTTGAAAACACTTTTGAATGGATACTGTGACTCACGTTATGGCGTGACCGCCGTTTCACTCTGTTGTAAAGAGCATCGTCAGACGACCCACAGTTTAAGGCACAGTAAACTTCAAATAATTATAAAACTAATCAAATAAAATTCAAAAGTTAACATTTTATAATGTTTGTCAAAAGTTTTGAAACAAAACTGAAAAAAAAATGTAATTGTCTTGTAAAATATATAGCAACTACAAGTTCTCCATAATTATAAAAATGATCGTATTGAGAATTTCCCTAATATTTTTCTTTATATCGGTTGTGGGGACAAAAGTATCATTCACAGGAATCATTTGAAGCCTTTATTATAGAGCCTAAATGAAACTTATAATTCTTTCCATTCAATAACTATTCAGGAATTTCCCAATAATTTCGCTCGAAAATAATGAATCTTAAATCAAAATGAACACTGTACGGTATTTCTATTTAATATATGATTTTCACTCACTTATACTGGAGATAATGGAGGGATGCATTTCAAAAAGAGAAGCTTCATCAGCCTTTAGGAGTGAAATGCATCCCTCCAGTATAAGTGAGTGAAAATCATAATAAAAAAAAATACAGTGTCAGTTTTGATATTAGATTGTTCATCAAATATTTCGTTTTGGAAAACATCATACATTATTTACTACATTTATTTATAAATTATTCTGCATTTATTTATTACCATTATATAATCTGCACTTATTTTTTTCAAATACTCAAGAATTTAGAGAATAACAAAAATTTGTTTAATACTCAAAGCATGCAATCCACTCTATTCAAGTATATACTTTCCCCCAAGGACAGGGAAATTCCTATTCAAGCGCATTTCCTATACAAAATAACAGAAGGCCTACACTGCAAGGACATGCTTTCTTTAAAAACGCCCAACGATATTCGATTGAGTAATTCACGCTTATTGATTTGAACACCACAGACACTTGCAACACGATCAGTGGGCCTTCAAGTTTGTTATCCTACTCACCTACAGTATCAGAATATCTTTTAAATTCTCAACAACACCAAAATAATTTGATTCGCATCCAAAATTTAAAGTTATTTAACTCTATATTGGTTTCTGTTGAATGGTTGATGCAATGTTTATTTCAGATTATCACATTCCATCATGTAAAAAAGTTACCGCGGTTGTTTTTGAGTTGTTAACTGTCTCTTATGGGGTCCATTTCTTTCTTTTCTTTATTTATTTCAGATTTCTTTCCGTTTATTTAAGATTTCTTTTGGTTTATTTCAGATTATCTCATTCCATCATGTAAAAAAAGGTATCAGTTGTTTTTGATTTGTTATCTGTCTCTTATGTGGTTCATTTCTTTCTTTTCTTTTATTTATTTCTTTTCTTTTATTTATTTCTTTTCTTTTATTCATTTCAGATTTCTTTTCGTTTATTTCAGATTATCTCATTCCATAATGTTAAAAAAGTTATCAGTTGTTTTTGAGTTGTTCACTGTCTCTCATGGGGTTCATTTTTTTCTTTTCTTTTATTCATTTCAGATTTCTTTTCGTTTATTTCAGATTATCTCATTCCATCATGTAAAAAAAGTTATCAGTTGTTTTTTATTTGTTTACTGTCCCTTATGTGGTTCATTTCTTTCTTTTTTTTATTTCAGGTTTCTTTTCGTTTATTTCAGATTATCTCATTCCATCATGTAAAAAAGTTATCAGTTGTTTTTTAGTTAACTGTCTCCTATAGGGTTCATTTCTTTTTTTTCTTTTGCTCTCTCTTCAAGTTTACTTTTCTTGTTTATTTCTTTTTGAACTCACTGCTGGCGCTCAAGTTAATCTTGTGCCAGTGGTGCCACAGTTTTAAACGTTTTTAGTTCTATAAAATGCATTATATGCTACCTAGTTAAATTGGTAGGAAACTCAGTGGCGGCTCGTGCAAACACGCATTGGGGGTTCACATTTCAAAATCAACATGCACCCAGATTTATTATAATTTGTGAAATCCCATTTTTCAAGTAGGCTATTTTTTGTGTTTTACCTTGCTGTAGATGCAGCACATTCATTTTGAATGGAAATTCCAATATATAATATTACTGGGAAGATTAAAAAGTGTTCTCTAGAATAAAAAGTACTTCTATTGAATAATTTATGATAGGTATATAGGTGCACAAACTTATAGTGATCTTGTAAACCACTCATCCTAGTTTTAATGAGTTTCTGTAGTGCAGTTTTTGTAGATGAAATCCATCCTCATAAAATCCATTTTTAACCCATGCCAGATCACCTTTTTCACGAGCAAACAACAAACATGTGAAACAATAAAGTTTATTTGTATTTTCACAACCACAAAGCCGTTTTTTCATATAATTGTTCTTTAAAATCTCTATTGTAAGTCCTAGTTTTAGATGTAGAGGTCTGATGTATTTCAACTCGCGGCATTGGCCTACCACTTTCTTTAATCGATATTTTATCCTCCAATGATAAACTGGCAAACGAAATTTCCTTCAAGTCACTCAATGTATACTTTCTTAAACCTTCCATTCTTCTTTTTAAAAACAATCACTTCATTAACCTCAAAATCGAAGCCGAACAACGCGTGACAACTGACAACTGACAACAGCCAGAGTGCTGCAACGGCGGGCTGCCAACTGCCCTACCTGTCAGTTGCCCAGCCAAAACAAACTACGAAAACTAAATTTTATGAAAGAAGTAAAGCGTACATTTCATAACATTGTCAGGCTAGGTTAAATCGTAAAGTTTTCTTTGGTCCGTCAACTGGTAAGGTCGGGCAGATGACAGGTAGGGCAACTGGTCACCAATCTGCCACACCGCAACAAGGCAGCATTGGAGCACACTCGAAGGCAGCTCCCCATTTAGCTAATGTAAATAGGCGTACACCCTCCCTGGGGAAGCAACTGGACTCGTCCGGCTATCATTTAAACAAATGCTGAACGCTTGGAGCTGCTTTGAAGTGTGCTATGATTCAGTCATATTGCTCTCAGGCGCGTTGGCGCATAATTCAAAACTAAATCGCAGTTGGTGTGCCTTCTTATCGTATAAATAGATGAGTAATCTTAGTTCTGTTTTGCCCATTCTAGTATTAATTGAAACTATAGTTATTGTAGCAATTTTGTAGGGGGTTCACGTGCTATTGTGCTCTCATGAAGCCGCCGCCACTGGAAACTACAACAAGCTACCGCAGATTTTAAAGTCTTTAAAATATAGAAATATTAAAAAAACAATTGAAAAAATATTTACTTGATAAAACTTTTTATAGTGTTCAAGAGTTCCTTTCACATCAAAATTAAGCCTCACCTCAACTAATTGATATAGTAATTTGGTATTATTGTTGATCTGACTTGTCTTATACTTCTTAACTGGAGTCTCCAAGACGTAATCTACAAAAAAAATTACAGATATTTTTGTTTTTGAATAGTATTACTTCAAGTGTTGTCACTGTTTTTATCTGTATTTTGAAGTGACAATAAAGTATTTTTGAATATTGAATGTAGACCTACTATGTGCAATATTTTTTGTAAGCTGTAAGATGACATGAATATTAGGCTAGACCTACCTTTCTCCTATTTGGTCAAGGTCGTTTTTTACATGCGTTTTCAGAAGACGCATGTTTGGCAGTGGATACCTTATTGGCTAACTGTCGTACGGTACATTTTAAAACCTATTTTGCTAGTGAATGTAAGTGGTGATGGAAGTAATCACTAAAAACCTGAATCAGTGGCAGGTATTTCGTCATTAAAGTCACGTTGACATTCGCTTCTGATGATTACCCAAAACAAACAGATACACGCTCATGAATCACAAAATACTAGCGGGTTGCCCGATTCAATTAATCTGGATTTCTATTTTGTGTAACAATCTATCTACAATTTTAATTCAATAGCCTCTTTTTTCTTCTTCTTCTCATTCATCTTGTTTATTCACCATCTTCTTTATCTCCTTGTTCTTCTTCTCCTTATTGTTTTCCTCTATCTTCTTCTTCTCCTTTCATTACTTATTTTTCTTCTTTTACTACTATTTCTTCTTCGTCTTCTTCTACTACTATTTCTTCTTCTTCCTCTTTAACTATATCTTCTTCTTGCTTTCCTCCATCTTCTTCTTCTTGTTTTCCCCATCTCCTTGATGTTTTCCTCCATCTTCTTGTTTTCCCCCATCTTCTAGTTCTTCTTCATTATTAGTTATTGAAATGTTTGTTTCTTATTGTTTTTTCTTGCGTGATATAACTGATATGATATCAATAAAGGTTTAAATACCTGCGTTTTGGTATCCAATAATTATTGTATTCACTACCGGTTTCAACCCTCCTATGGGGTCATCATCAGGTGGTTGTAGACGTTATTGTGTCATCCCCGATCGGCAGTGAATACAATTATTATTGAATACCAAAACGCAGGTATTTAAAACTTTATTTATATCAACTGGTATCCGGAGGCTAAAGAATCCAATGATATGATATGAACGATTTGATCCGCCAACATAAAAGGCCCCAGTTCTCTGCTGTAAAAGCACTTCCCGGTGGTTCGGAACCCACCTAAAACTGTGGGTCCAACTGATCAATCATCATCGCCCAATTCATTACCCTCGCACAGGTCTCAGACCTATTTGGGCTTCATCCTCAAAAAAAAAACGAAAAATACGAATTTCAGCGGCGTCTTGCAAACTAACACATTATTCAATTACAGAATAGCCTAATTTAATCGATGTATCATTATTCTTTGTAAATATGAAAATAATGTAGGCTGGAATGTAGTTGATAATATAATAATTAATAAATTAATGCCTTGAGCCGTAACAGGTATCCCTTCAATCAGATAGGAACAATTGGATTGGTCAGCAAAAACGCACTGTTCTCTGCTGAAAATCACTTCCCGGTGGTTCGAAACCCACCTAAAACTGTAGGACTGGCTCATCAATCACCATCATCCAATTCATTACCCACGCACATGACTAAGGCCTATGTGTGCTTCAAAAAAAATGTAAAAAAATTTTTTAGGATGAAGCCCACATAGGTCTAAGACCTGTGCGCGGGTAATGAGTTGGATGATGGTGATTTATGAGTTGGACCTACAGTTTTAGGTGGGTTTCGAACCACCGGGAAGTGATTTTCAGCAGAGAACAGTCTTTTTTGCTGGCCAATCTAATCGGTCACCATTACAAACAGGACCTACGAGAACGCAGCTTATCTATCTGATTGAACAGATACCTGCTACGGCTCGCGGCTATCACTTCCCTAAGTTGATCATCTAATATTAATAAAATAGAGAATTCTGTGGATACTGACCTGTTGGATAGTATATCCTCTGCTGGTATTGGTCGAATGTAATGGACGAATGTCTTCTGGGAGGAAGCTGCTTTTGTACTTTGGGAACAGGTTGATGGTTGTGCAAATTATGCTGACGAGAGCACTTTTTCGTTTTGGGAGCTTGAACCCTAGTCGGGTTCCCAGCAACCCTCTCATAATCAACAAGACACTGATTTGAAAAATGCTCCTCCTCAATACCCGCCAATTCGTAGCCGTGATTATGTTCAGGTACTATCACACTCTGACGTCGGTTCAACCGGCCATTCGGGTTATCCGAATGGATATACGCTTCCGGACTAACGTAGTAAAAATCGGATTTGGCAGACAGGGAAACGATGGGCTCCTCTATTTCACTGTACCTTCTACGGAGATAGGCATAATTTTCCAAATCCCAAGGGTCCAAATAGCTTCTTGTACTGTCCGCACCACCAAAAACCCCACTGCCATCTGAATATGAAACGGGCGAAGACGTGGATGTCGTAGAATAGAGACGAGATACAGGTGGCATTGTTCCAGTGGGATTTTCTTCAAAACTTTAATTAAATCGATTGCATGCTGAGATGTTGCATTTCAGTGAAGTAGGCCTAACTCTATCCAAATGTCAATTTTTTCTGGTGATTGAAATTTGACAATCTGAAAAATTAAAAGTGAAGAGTAGGTACCTAAATAATTTTGTAGAGGTTATACTATATTTTTTGGAACGAAAAGTAAACTGAAAGAGTACCGGCCAGTTTCACAAAAGAAAAATAAATTTGACCACCGTAAGATGACGTCATTTGACAGAGCCAGTGCAGCGACTTCCCTATTTAGCTCCGTAAGATGACCTCATCTTACGGTGGTTGAATGTAATTTTCTTTCATGCATCTAGCCATATAACTTCTATCTATCTAATACTTAAATAAAAGTTATTTCACTATTATTCAGTTCAGTGGCGTACCGATAATGGAGCGAGTGGAGCAGTCGCTCCAGGGCGCAAGGCTCTGAGGGGCGCACCGTTCTTGAGAGAAAATTGCCTTTTACTTACAAAAAATGTATTACTATAATGAAGGCCAAAAGGGGAAAATGCAACACAATTTCAATAAACCGTATGTAGCCTATACATCGCTGCGCATTACTAAAAGGAACATTCATGTCAAGTGAATGAAATCGGTTCATTGAATGAAAGAAATCGGTTCAATGAATGAAAGAAATTGGTTCATGAGTTTAGCCGTAAATGCTTTACTAACTGACAGAATGCAAAACGGTCGAATCAAAAGTAGTAAATAGTCTAAAGTAGCAAAGCCAAAACAATTTGTATTGGGTGACAAAAGGTATAACAATTTCAAGTAATTGAATGAAGACGGAATATATTCTGAAAAAATAAATCCAATAGAAGTTCAATGGTTTTTATATTAACAAGAACAGGACTGAAATACTTCACTTTTGAATCCTACTTCCAAAATAAAGAAAATTTTTATAGGAATGACAAAATTCTAGAAAAATAATTGCAAATAAATTGATAGAAAAATGAAAAAAAATCAAAAACAAGATGTTTGGAAATTGATTAAAGTAGAATCTGGCCTGGCAAAAAATCCTTCATCGGAGTTTCGCATCTCTGACAAATACGGCGTGGTTAGAGGTGGGATTCTTTAAATGACCACTATATTAAAAACAGTCCAATCGGGTGGTTGAGTGTGAGACCGAATTTTTTTGGTGGGGGGGGGGGGGGGGGGGGTGGGCATCGTAAGACACTTCCGCTCCAGGGCGCTTGAAACCTCGGTACGCCACTGATTCAGTTTTAATTTGTGTTAAAAATTTATTTCAAGTGAAAAATTGGATGACTGCTCAGGTTTTGATTCATTTACTAGGAATTATAGACATTTTATTAACGTTTATTGAATACTGCACTCAATTTCAAAAAACGTTTATTTAATTTCAACTTTTTATAGAAAATTCAACGACTTGCAGTCAATTCAACGCAGATCGTTATTGAACAAGAAATCCAAAAATTTATTTAATTTTCAATACATTAAAAATATGAGAAAATATATCCAGCGCCTACCGCCTAGCACATCTAAATAATCATCATATAAATCAATAGGTACAGTGCGTATAGTTATAGAAAAAATGTCAATTTAATAAAATTACTATGCTATAAGACCGTTTCATTCTTTTCAATTTATCATTTCAACTACTATTAGGCATTAGATTTCCTTCTGCTCTCGGATGTACTTATGTCAAATAAATAAATTAACTCTGTTTGAAGAACCGTTTAAAGCCTGTAACTACTGTATAGAACAGTCAGTTACAAACTGTAGAATTATATTTCAATTGATATGTTCCTCATTTCAAATTTTCCTATCAATTTTTTTTAAAATATAACAACAGTTATATTGAAACTTATCTAAAAAAATCCAAATTGAAAAAAGCCTTGATTTATAGCCACAGGTAGGCCTGTCCGGTTCAGAATGGAATTATTCCACCATAACTTGCAGGCCTTTTCGAGCTTAGACAAATAATTAGAAGTTTATCAATTCAATCTTATTAAAATTCTATGAAATAAATATCACAGAATTGACAATTTTTCAAAAAATTTCAGAACATGGCAGTGCTAAAAATGGATTAGTATCTCGATTGTTGATCAAAAATAGAGGGTTTTATTATCGGGTATCGACCAATTAAAATCAGTTATTGTGCAATGCAGTATCCATAACACAGTTTTTGTAAACAACAAGAGGAGATCTATCTAATTAGCCCAAAAAGTGAGATAAATTTTTCGGTGATAACAAATTTCGAGCAGGCACGTGATTTTCACGAAAATTGTTAAAATAAGTCCGCACAACACTAACCTGGAGAGAGTTATCGCAGAACTGGAAGAGAAAAACGACGGAGCAGATAGAGTGGACAAAATTAGTTACTGAGAGGAAACTCATGATAATGTGAGCTGCTGATCTAGATAGGAAGCTCGATTCCAAACGCTACAATTCTTGTCCAACTAAAAATAAAATCTAAATTTTCGTTTAAATTATGTAATTCAAATTTCATGAGAAATGTAGGAAAAAATTACAAAATATATAAAAATTAATTACAAGCAGGTGATTCCTTGGTGGAGGAAAAGTTAAAGGGAGGAGAAGCCTATGATTTTCCTACGTATTAGCAAAGACAATTATAATGCAATATTAATGTTATATTATAAAATTATATAATGTTATGTAATATAATTTATTGTCTTTGGTATTCGAGAAGGGGCCTCCAATCTACGGGCCGCAGGCCAAATCCGGCCTGCTCCTTCCTATATAGTGTTTTATCATTTAATATTATTTCTGCTATTTTTCAGTATATGCCATCAAGTGTCACGGTTTCACGGTATAATAATTCAACCATCGAATTTATCAAGATTGCTCTGGGTGCATATTCGGCCAGATTGTACCAGAAATTGTAGATAATAGTCAGTAGCTTCACTATGGGCATATCAGGGGTACAGGTCCCCCCAAAGACAAAGTAATTTTGGAATTTTAACGAGCCTTAAGAGACATTTTCAATTATCTAGATTTTCTATAAAAAAAAATGTGTTTAGATGGATTATTTCATAAAACTTTTCCGGGGGACTACCACCAAAGCCCCTTTCTAAAAAAATTTCTCAAAGAATTTACGGTACTTCAATCAATTGAAGTGGGGAATCAAAAGCTAGATAAAATTTACTTTGACTCAATTGTTGAAATAAATGAATTCGTGTCTAGAATCGCTTAAAATGTGGTTTTAGGATTATTTTTAAAAACTTTCCGGGGGAGCACCTCCAGACCACCCTAAATTAATCGTAGTCTATATTATCAATTATCATTATCTTCATGGATTGTTAGAGGGTTTTTCCCAATTTACCTTTAATTTATCAAGGGAAGTGATAGCCGGGAGCCGTAGCAGGTAATCTGCTCAATCAGATAGAGATAAGCTGCGTTCTCCTGGGTCCACTTTGTAACAGTGACCGATTCGATTGGACAGCAAAAAAGACTTTTCTCTGCTGTAAAATCACTTCCCGGTGGTTCGGAACCCACCTAAAAATGTAGGTCCAACTCATCAATCATCATCATCCAACTCATTACCCACGCACAGGTCTCAGACCTATGTGGACTTCATCCTAAAAAAAAAAAAAATAGTACCTACCTAGAGTCTACCCCCGCACTATATAACAAAAAAAAAACAAAACAAAAACAGACTGAACATCAATCAATTTCTAATATAATAATATTAGAAAAATGAAAAAAGTTCTGGCCCTCTGAATTTACTGGAGTAATAATTTTTCCCCATAGGAAAACAATGAAATTAAATACAGTAAAATGTTTTCACTCATATTTTTGGTCTTTTGAAAGAACGTACGTTGGATTTTTTGCAGAAAATCAATAATAGTTTTGAATTTTAACAAACTAGTTCTAGTATACTGTAATCATTTTTGTTCTATCTCAAAATATCTAAATTCGGATCTCGAAAACCTTATCTCCGGACGTTTTGTTGGCAATAATTTGAATCTACATTTTTTTATTTGAGTAGGTAAAAATAGTAGTAGATTGAAAGCAAGCCATTCTCCTGCATTCCATTCTACATTTTCATTTGAGAGCTAAGTCAAATCTCGCATTCAATAACAAATAATAAAACTGAATTTATCCAAGGCACACTTTATTTCAGAGGCACACTCTAACTTCTGTGATTTTCTTGAGAATGAATCTCACATATGTCGGAGACCTGTGCGTGGGTAATGAATTTGATGATTGTGATTGATGAGCTGGACCTATATTTTTAAGTGGATTTCTCCGGAAAGTGATTCTATAGCAGAGAACAGTCTTTTTTCTAGCCAATCCAATCGACCGCCATTACAGAGAGAGTTCAAACGTTCGTAGCTCATCTCTATCTGATTGAACAGATTCTGCTACGACTCACTGTGATTATAGAATTTATCATTTATTTCTTGATGTTTAATAGTTTTCACATATAAATTACTGATAGAACCAGATTCAATTTCTAAAATGTGTAAGTTAATAATAATCAATTTCTTGAAAAAAAACACCAATAATTATTAGTCTTTATTCTTATTCCTCTTCTTTTTTTACACCTCCATCTCCTTCTCACACCATTTCTCTTCCATCTATCTTCTTCGTTCTGAGTTCAACAAATCAATGTTTAATTCCACGAGGGTTATTCTCTTCTCTTCTATTACCCATGGTAAATGGTAATCTCGATTAAAGTAGATTGCAAGACTGATTTTCTGTATTTTAATCACCACTCAGATATCAAGATCTCCCTCAACCAGAGCAATCCTACTCTACTTGAACGATCATCGATGAACTCAGTGATATCAAAAAATATCACTAAGCTCTTCCTCACGCTCAGGAGAACTTGATAAGAGTTCGTCATCGTGGTGAATTTTAACTCGAAAGTTAGTTTCAAGAAGTGAAAAACATACTACAGAAAAGATCCTGTCAAGTATGATTTCGATTTGACATCGGAACTGGCTAACTATATGTGCTGCTCCGTGTGCAAAACCCAAGTGAGAGCTCTCGGAGATCCGAAAATATTGAGCAACAATACTGCTAGCGCTACCTGTTGTGATCAACTTGGTACTTGTCCTAATAATATCCAAAGCCGTGGCAACAAAGTTCATAGAATCGACAACAGATAGGGCCAGCTATTCCAAATATCTAGTAGTTTCATAGTTCAATTGTTTTCAGAAGCTCAATAAATAAACCGATATAACTGAGTTTACATAAATAAATACCGTAATGTTATTATTGAAAATTCAAAGACTTACAATAAATACAACGAAAACAATAGAAAGTTAATATTAACAACGCAGATCGTTATGGAACAAGAAATCCAAGAATAAAATAATGATTATTATTTTTAGTATCAGTTGTGCTGATGGTCATATGCATCATTTAACTGGTTTAATTTTCATAAACATCATAAATACTTCCCAATTCACAAAAACTGCACATCGGCAGTTCTTGAAAAAGAGTTTAGTTTTTTCTTCTTTAACAGATCTCATAATATATAATTATCATTTCTTTTATTTCATAATAATAATCATACCTCAATATTTTCTTATTTTTTCAATTATTTTTTCTTTGACAGTTCATTAAGGTTTTTGCTTATGTGTATAATATTAGCAACTCTTACCTGCGCACAGGATGTTTCCTTGTAGGTAATTATTAGATTTTGTAATTTATGAACATTTATTCTGAAATTGTTATGATGTGAAGATCTAAAAAAATTCGACGATTTAAAATAATAATTTAAGAAAATATTTCAACATAATTACCAAAAAAAAGTAAACGCTTGCACTGTAAAAAAATAAAATGGATACTTATTAGGATGACCATTGGTCTTCGTAATTTCCAATGTTGTGATTAATTTTAAATATTAACAGTTGCCAATGTTTTGATTTTCACAGCCAAAACAAACATAGAGCCTTGAGTGGGAATCTTTTTTACATCATTATTAATTTTATATTCGACACCCAAACTCCAAAAGCGATCTCACTTGGTCTATGAGAAAGTAATATACAAAGTTCCAAAAGTCTAGAATTTTCCTTTCAAGCGCTAGGGCACAGACGGACGGACGGACAACGGCAAGATTAAGGTTTTGTCGGGTCCTTAATAATTTGATTTTTGATTGAATTCAATGATTTAATTACATTTGAATCCAAAAATCTACTATTTTGATCTAAATTAATCTACTATTAAAATACAAAAATTCACCACTTTCACTTATCGAAATGTTCGATGGTGATAATTCTGTTATTTTTTCAGGTGATAGCTGTGAGAGGTTGTTTTAATGCAGAAAATATCCTTTATATAGAACATAAATTCAAAAAGTTAATAAATAGCCTATCATAATGAAAAATTTGCTTGAACAATTAATTACACATACCGTAATCAAATTAACAACAAAAATTTATGAGTTTGAGTCGAGATGAATTTTCAAATGTTACTTCAAATACTTTTCTCTCCTGTCATACAATATAAGGTTTTACTGTTTAGGTTTAGAGCTTGATGGCATCAAAATTGGATATACCAATTTCTTATCTATTTATATTATATTTTCTAAAAAAACATTCAAGGTTACTGGATTTCTTGTTCCATGACGAACTGCGTTGTTGGTACCAACCTTTTATGTGAATTCAACGACTTGCAGTCAAATATTCATTAAGAATAAATAGAATTGACTTACTCTGTAGGCCGACCGCTTTCGAATCTTTGAGATCCGTTTTCAGAGGCGTCCTCTTTGATCATCGATGTCAGTTTTTTGGTTAGAAGAATTGTGGCGCTCGGCCTACAGAGTAAGTAAATTCAATTTATTCTTAATGAATATTTGACTGCAAGTCATTGAATTCACATAAAAAGTTAACATTCAAGGTGTTGAGACACCAGTGGACGTTCTGCCCAGAGCCCTTAATTATTCAACAACTTGGATGATAAAAACCCAAACTAGTTCTTTTTTATTGTCTGTGAATTGTTTAAAAGAAAAATAATGATAATTCATAATATTTCGCTGCTTCCTTTTAGAACTGATTGTTATAACTTAATTTTTATTTATTTACTTAACAAAAATTTCAGTTTACAATAGAAAGGTGGAAGCCGAAATTCAAGATTTCCAATTTAATGTGTAAAATGAATATTTGAACAAAGTTCCAGAAGTCTCTAGTGCAGTTCCGGACAAATTTTCGACATTAATACTGTAAAAGCCAACAATTATTTAAACATAAATAATTGTTGATAATTCTTTACTAGTGAAATTAACTGGTGGAAAAAACACTCACTATTCGTGTGACAGCTATTTCGCATTGGTGTAATACTTCCACAAACACGGTTGGAGGTCTACTATATCAGGTTTTGAAAATTAAAAAAAATCATTTTTCAAAACCTGATTCAGTAGACCTCCAATCGTGTCTGAGGAAGAATTACACCAATGCGAAATAACTATCACACAAATAAGTAAGTGTTGGATTTTTTCTTAGTCGGATGATGTCCACATGTCTAATTAATAATGAGAAACATCCATAGGTGAACGAGATCCAAACTCAAGACAGCAGGAAACGAAGCCAGCCAGTCACTTACCTAATCCTAGACAAGTGATCCAACCGACTTAGCCAACGTAGCCAGTAAAGTATTATCAAAAATAATTATTTAGGAAAGCAATTATTAATTATATTTACTAGCAAGTTGTCTGATTCACTTGAACCGCATTTCTAGAAAACGTATTTGCAAAGTCAATTCAATATTGTCTATATTCATTTTATAATAGTTCTTCTCCTCCTTCTTTTTCACGTAATATTATTGCCTAGGCCTAATTTTTCTACTAGTTCATTCAGTAGAATACTGGTTAATTTTTTGTCACATATAAAAAGCTTCTTAGAGAGAGGACTGCATCAAATAATTAATAGTAATGCAAACTTACAATGATTTTTTATCGAAGAGTATTGGCAAGAAAAGGATTTGAGCATGGCCGAACTATAGCTACTGTTATTATTATAGTTCAGCCATGATTAGAGCTGAATTTTTGAAAAGAATACATTCTGAGTTATTCTTTAGAAACAATCGATAACATAAAACGGAATTCTCATTACATTCACGGAACAAAATAATGAAAGTAGAAAAAGCAAACATAAATAATACTGAAAATCATTGAAAAAATTGAGAACCGGAATCATGATAGGATGATCGAGCAGACGAGAACAAAGCAAAACAGCTGATGCTGATTGGAGAAAGCAGGCTGGCCTTCTTGATCCTAAAACATTCTAGGCTCAGAAGTTATTATTTTTCTCGTTGTTATTAGGAAATTTTATTGTGATATTCCAAATTCTAAATTTTAAGTAATAATTGTCAAATTTATAGTTGAATTCTCCTTTGTTTCCCCTAAATCTCGTGTATATTCCATTTCTACAGTTTTCAAGGTTTCATGAATATCGTTTTTGATAGAAGATAGAACTAGGAAGAAAAGAAGAAATCTTCGTTTCGTAGTGAAAATGTATTTTGGCGAGAGTTAGTTGTACTTGAGGTTAGGATATAATATTAATAGGATTTCCAATTTAATAAGGTGTTACACTGCTCAATCCTTCTTTAAAGTGGAGTTTTCCTGTAATAATTATTATAATTTAATCCTACTCAAATATAGCTAGTATTGTAATCTTTAGTTCCGTTTGTGAAATTGTACAATGTCTACTCCAGCTCGAAGACGATTGATGCGTGATTTTAAAAGGTAATCACTTAATCAATTTTCATTTTAATTAGTCTTTATAAAGAGAATTACTGTACAGTTCGCAATGTCTTCTTTTTCGTTTATAAATTTCTATTTAATTATTATGAATGTATCTTCCTGATCTCAAATGCAGTTGGCCAAGGCCAACCTTGATTCAGATTACTTGCTATATTTATCAAACCATTTGATATTTTCTTTGTCTGGTAGCTTTTCAATTGTTTTGTTGAAATAGATTGCTTTCTAACAGTTTCTAGTGGAAAATGAATCTGTTAGATCTCTGTTAAAGTTCTACGTGTTTTGTTGTTAAATCAATAACCTCTTTCATTCAATGTTATTAAACTAAAGTGTCACTCTACTTACTTTTTTCTTAGTGGCAACGTAGGCATTATTTCCGTTCTAGAACTCGTTCAACATATGTGATTTTCACTTTTAAATCTGTTTAATCAGCATTATCTATTTTTCTATCAGGCTACAAGAAGATCCTCCTACTGGGGTCAGTGGAGCACCCACAGATAACAACATTATGATATGGAATGCTGTAATTTTTGGGTAAGTAAAAGGAGTACTTTGTCTATTTTGAGCTATAACCAGTGCAAATTTTGTTCTCATGTATTTCAAATGTTTGATTTTATCATTTTGAAACGAATATGTTTCAATTTTAAAACAAGCTATTACGGTACCTATCTTGTCACATAACACCCCAATGTTCATGTAGTCTGATTTCTATCAAAAAGTAAAGAGAAAGTCAAGGTGCTCATAATTAACTTACCATACAACTTGTAAATAGAAGAAATTATTTAAAAATATTAAATAGAAACTTGAATTATTTAAATAGTAGGCTATTCACGTTTGTCTTGAAATGTAAAAAATAAGCATGCATAATTATGTTGAAAATCCTATTCATTTTATTGTACGAGTATGTAATAGGATTACATAGTTATTGTGATAATAAGCTCATGACTTTAATTAAGTCAAGACTTATGCTTCGAGCTCCACCTCGCCACTTGAGCCATGTTATGGGGAACATGGTGAACCTTCAGTTTGAGGTGGGTTGAAATAGCAAGAACCAATTAAAGTAACACCAATTATCGGCCTCCACACTTCTAACCTAAAAAATACGCGTATGCTTCAAGTTCAACTGCTGATTTACGCCAGATCATTCATTGGTTTTTATCTTCAAAATAACAGATCATGTTTTCATAAATCATATTATGATTTTTATGGTTTAAATCTTATTACTGCACCTGCAACCTTTAAATTTGAAATTTTATACCGATTTCTTATTTACATGCTCCAGCTCCGCTAAATGGTTCATTTTTTTCTTTTTTTTTATAAGTTTAAAAAGATGACGGTGCCTCAAACAGGACTAGTTTTCTTCGGGGTGCTTGAAATTATTTATTCTATGGGTGATGTGTATAAGTTTTCTAGTTACAAATTGCTAGTTACATACAATTATAATGGCTGTAGTATCTTGAATTCAATTTTAATTGGTATACTATCTATATATTCCATACCTTCCCCATGAAAAAATCTGTATTCGATATGAAAAGAACGGGTTGGGTACAAATATCGATTGTCGAAATTTTCATTCAATTGTTTCGTGGGGAAGATACGGAATTCAGTCTTTAATCTTAAGCGTGCATTTCGCTCTTATCATTATCATCACTGAATTATTTTCAGACCCCATGACACGCCGTTCGAAGATGGTACATTCAAACTTACAATTGAATTTACGGAAGAATATCCCAACAAGCCTCCGACAGTGAGATTTGTATCGAAAATGTTCCATCCCAATGTTTATGCCGATGGCGGCATATGTTTAGATATTCTACAAAATAGATGGAGTCCTACGTACGACGTGTCTGCCATTCTGACTTCTATACAGGTGAGTGACTAAACATTTTTAAAATATCCTACTACCGTATATACAATTTATTCATTAGAATGGATCCGATCCTAGACTACAATAGAATGTTTATTTCTGTTTCCATCTGCGAGCTCTACTACTGTTTTGTTAGTTGTGATTCGCTTTCATTTTGAAGTGTGAATATTATATTTTTTTCGGAGAATGAAGCCCACATAGGTCTGAGACCTGTGCGTGGGTAATGAATTGTATGATGGTGATTGATGAGTTGGACCTACAGTTTTAGGTGGGTTCCGAACCACCGGGAACTGTAGGTCCAACTCATCAATCACCATCATCCAATTCATTACCCACGCACAGGTCTCAGACCAATGATCATGTATTTTTCTTCCTCTAAACAATAACAAAATTCTTTATCTTTCTTAGTAATGGCGAAGGTGATATTGTGGAAGGTATCCATAATGAAAAATAAGACGAAATTGTCACAACCACATTTATTAAAACTTCGAGAAACTAGTTTCGGTTGTTACACCATTATCAATCTCAATCAAACTGAAAAACTGAAGTACAGAGAAGCCTTATACTATACATGAAATGATACTATTGGCTAAGAGGGAAAGAGGCTGACCTTAATCGGATGTTGTGATTGGTTGTCAAGTCACGCCCCCTGGTGGGAGGAGTAACAAGCAAAAATACGAGTCAAATCAATAACTAAACAATACTTTCTTGATGTTCACATTGTTTAGTTATTGATTTGACTCGTATTTTTGCTTGTTACTCCTCCCACCAGGGGGCGTGACTTGACAACCAATCACAACATCCGATTAAGGTCAGCCTCTTTCCCTCTTAGCCAATAGTATCATTTCATGTATAGTATATATAAGGCTTCTCTGTACTTCAGTTTTTCAGTTTGATTGAGATTGATAATGGTGTAACAACCGAAACTAGTTTCTCGAAATTTTAATAAATGTGGTTGTGACAATTTCGTCTTATTTTTCATTAAAATTCTTTATCTTATTATCTACACATCAATTGTAACTCGGTACTAATAATAATCGTATAATCAGGTTGGCTGATGTCTGGTGAAAGAGTTCTCAGGTCGCACCTGAATAGGGTCAGGGCCTTTGACGTGACTTAACGTCTGTTTTTACAGACCGACAAATTTTGCGTGTCCTCCAAAGCATGAATAAAAATAAGAATGCTTTTATTCCTTTAAGGCATGAGCAATGCTATTGGAAGCGTCTATATACATAGAAAATACAGTCAATAAAACTAAACATTTACCGATGAACAATTATAAAAATACCAGTTAAACACTCAACAGAGCCAACAGAATAAATTCAAAGTTCTTAAAAGCTATAAATCTAAAAATAATCCTAAAAATAATAACTGCAACTAAATACAAATAGAACAACTCTATTAAACTATACTGGATTTATCAAGAATGGAATCTTTGTCCAATCTTTGCACTATAAAAATAGTATTTTCTGAGTTCACTACTGTGTGTATCTATCTGATAATTTTGTTTTTGACATATGCAAATTTGTAAATTTACATGAATAAAGAAATCTAATCTAATCCTTTGCTGGTAACTAGAGGAACTTGGTAAACTCGTAAATAGAGTAAAGAGGATTTCTTAAGATAAGTTTTTCTAATTTTTTGTCGTAGACAGATTCCTGGCAGAAAATTTTCGATCATATCGGGGATTGAACCCGATACCTTTGGGTTAGCAAGTCAGCGCTTAACCCACCAGGCTACGGCCACTCTTTACATCAGTTTGTAAAAGTTCTCGGATGTTTTTTGGTTCTATTGCATTTGTAAAGATGTTTTTATAATTCCAATAGCAAACATTGGAATTCAACGTTTTGTTATAATTTTGTTTTCAAAGTTTCTTGGTTTGACTAATATCTTGTGTTTTTTATTTTTAATAATACCCAAATCATAAACATATGACATAAATTAGTTCATAATGTAATCAAAAGTTTAGGTTTTTCATAAATCATTTAAAAATGATTTTCGCTGAAATATATGTTATGATATTTTCCAAATAGGAAGGAAAGCTCTGTTCGTTTTATATTATTTCCTCTAAAATGTTTATTTATTTTGCTCTATATTTTTTGCAACTTGTAATAATGCTAATAATTTTTATTGCAGTCGCTTCTGAGTGACCCGAATCCGAATTCACCTGCGAACTCAATGGCGGCTCAACTATACAAAGAAAATAGGAGAGAATACGAAAAACGAGTAAAAGCATGTGTCGAGCAGAGTTTTGTGGATTAATATTATTATGAACAGTTTTCTCGAATAATATTATTATACTAATTGGAATGTAATTGAGAAGACTCACAGTGAAAGATGGGCTCATGACTAAACTGTTATGTGTTTAATTTTAAATTCTTTTGATCAGCAAATTCTTTCCTATGTTACTAAGGCTACGAGTTCGATGGCTATAAAAACCAATGGAAACCGAGTGTTTTAAAAAGTTAATTTATATTTTAATTTTATATAAGAAATAAAATATTGAATATTCAATAAAAATTGATGGGTTGGTAATAATTTTCAATGCATGATTGGTGTAGTTATAATTATGTTCAAAAACCGTCTTTCCAATATTACTAGAGTTCAAAGCATTTAGCCAGTAGTCCCTATTGTAGTATAAAATGTCGCCTTTCAATAATTATCATCCTTCTACATTGGTTTTTTAATACTGTGAATGAAAAGCATACCCTTCTCGATTGAAATATTCTGATCTCATCTATTCTCAAGTTCTGTAGTGATAGATACTTCCTTAGTAATTTTTCCTCAAGTATTTTATGAAATTCCTAGGATATTTTTCAATTATATTATCTAAGAAAGGGGTTCTCAACCTTTTAGGCTCTGTCCCTCCCTTATTTCGTCACGCCTTTCTCTACTATTATCACCTGGTCAACACAAGTAGTAGAATTTGTAAGGATATAGAATTTTAGTTATAAGGATAAAGTTTGATAGAATTTGAGTTATAAGGTTAAAGTTTAGACTTGCCAGTTTTAAAATTGAATATTTGATAACTTTTTACAAAATTTTCAATATTTCCTCAAATTTTTTTCAGCACAGTCATACTAAAAAAATTGAATTTTTTATAAAATAATAACATCTTTAAACGGTTGTGAAATTCTACAAAATGACACTATTGTATCAGTCAATGCTTGAATGTAGATAATAATAATAATATCGTGTGACCTGGCTGGCTCAGGTCTGGTGTCAGAGTTATCAGGTCTGAATAAGTTCAGGGCCTCTGACGTGACTTAACGACTGTTTTTAGGCAGCCGGGACCGACAGCTTAACGTGTCCTCCGAAACACGGGAATGTAGATAAAAAATACAAAGCAGCTAAGCTTACACAACCAGCCTGCATCACAGAATTCAATATTTTACTACACAGGAAGGCCTATTGGTCTTGGCTGTTACTATTAAGTTTATTTTCTCCATCTTCTAGTGTTTTATAATAAAACAATGGTGTTACGAAATATAAAAGCAGGGTTGACTATAGTTTCTATTATTATTCTTTAACACTGACGTCTCCCTTGAAAATCGTCTACGCCCCCCCCCCCCCCCACAAAGGTTGAGAACCCCTCGGATCTAAGTGGTGTCACATCAGGAACCCCTGACCTTTTTCTATGTATAGACAGTCATGAGCCTGACAAATCAAAACACGTCATGAAATGAACTCCAAAACGATCACAGCTCTTTGAACTATAAGTCACATGATTAAAATCAGTGTTTTATGTATTCTAAGTTTTGTATTATAAAGTTTGTAGGTATAAGTAAATAATATCTCGGTCAGATGCGTGATTTCACAATGTATTTTGGTTCGTAATAAACTACCATGTAAAATCAAGTACTTTACTGTTTGGAAATATCCCTTTCTCAGTTGAAATAGAATTGAGATTGAAATGAGGCATTATTAGGCATGAGAGTTTTTAGGTAAGAGTTCTAAGCACTCTTACCTATAAGATATGAATCATCAGTCATCGTCATTATTATTATTATTAGTTGAAGGAATTATAAAATTAGTTAACTAAGCAGATCATTTTGTAGCTTTAAATAAGTATCATTTCAGTCAGCAAATTCAATTTGAAAAATGCGGGTTATTCTGTAGCTTTTGTCCGATATTGAAATTTTGAATTTAAACGTAGATATTTTTAAACGTATCTAATCACTGTCATGTGTAAAAATTCAAACAATCTTGTGAAGTTGTTTTATAATATTTAAAATGGTTGCACTTTAGTTGAAAATTTATTTTGAAAAATTTGAATTCTAGTTTTTATTTTAGTTTGCAAACTTCAAAAATGAATTGTAGATTGTATATATCTTGTTGAAACTTGCAAAAGTAATTAGAAAATAATAGAACCTTTTTTCAATTGACAGAAAGTTGAGTCTTTTTGTATAAAGATCAATTATTATCAAAATAAAGCACCCAAAATGTGTTATTACATCATCGTTCCATGTTTAGTTTAAAGTAGGTTGTACTTGATATGTTATGTTTGTGATGCATGATTAAGTGGATTACTACCAGTAATGTGAACTGAAATACTCAAACCGAGTTGTTAATTATTGAAGCTTTATGTGATTTTTGTATTGAATTACTAATAAGCCAAAAAACTGTCTGCATGAGAAGCTCTACTGATTGATTGGACTTGTTAATAATTGAATAAATTAACATAAATCTTATTCTTCTCATTTTCTTGAGCGCAACTCTTATGTTTAGTGTAACTAGTAGTTCTGTGAACAGTAGACCTCACCCGTAAAAAAATGACAAACAGTACAAAGAATTGTCTATAACACAATCACGCTTCCAGTTCCTGAAAGCAATCAGGGTCGGCTATATTTTTGTTGAATTCACTCCCAGAGTGACCTTCTTGTGCCGTTCTAGAGTGAACATTCGTAATTTGAATACATTGGGTAGATTATTGAGATTTTTCTGCACAAGTTGATGTGACTTTTATGTTTATTGCTAAACAAATAGTGTCGAAATCGGTAGAAAAGAAACAACCTACCTATGGATTCAGAGCTCTGGGGTGATTTCTAGAGGGCGTCAAAAACTTTGTTCTTTTCAAATATTGATTTTTACAGTTTCTGTCATCAGTAAAAGATTAAGGAATTAAAATCGAGTCGAAAACGCACAACTTTTTTTAGAAAATGTCATCCCCTTTTGAGTGTGTTGAGCGAGTGAGGTCTACTGTTCACAGAATTACTATAAAAATTGTCGGTGGGAAGATAACCAATTTTTTCTTTGAAATATACTACCACAGTTCTTACTGATCATTTCTTTTGAAAAAGTCAGCTGTAATTGAGACTTGAGAGTTTCCAGCTTCCATTGAACTAATTCAAAATGGCAAATTTCAATTTATGTTCAGCTGTTCTCTTGCTTGAATACAGTACTGTATATAAGAAGGAAGCTCATATTGATACAAATTCAGTACCTATTCCAAAAACTGTATAAGAAGGAAGCTCTATTGATACAATTTCGCTTTATTTGAAAAAAATGGCCGCCATATTGAGATTAAAAAAATAAAATATATAAATCGCTGTGCCTAGGAATAAAGAACGTTCTTATGAAAAATCATAACAATTGGTCTAGGCGTTCGTCTTTAATCTTGAGAGAGGAAGACAGACAGAGAATTCTGATCGTCTTAGGCCCCTTTTATACAGCGCGTCGTGATCTAATTTGTATGAATTGAATGCTAAAGCAAGATGCGCGTCGGGCGCTGGTGTTTAAAAGGGTTCAATGCTTTAGCATTCAATGCAAACAAATTAGATCTCGACGCGCTGTATAAAAGGGGCCTAAAAGCTCTTAGATGATAGACCTCACTCCGTTCGGTCAATAATTTTGATGTACAGTAGAAACAATTAGTCTGGGCCAGTGGCGTAGCCAGGATTAGATTTCGGGGGGGGCTCACCAAGGGGGGGGGGTGGGCAGTGGCTTAGCCAGGATCAAATTTCCGTGGGGGGGGGGGGGGGGGGCTCACCAAGTCTGGGGTATAGGAGGGTCCGGATTTTTTTTAAATTTAGTGGTGTGAAAAGCTTATCTAGACAACTTGTTAGGCTCTAAAGTTCAAAAGAAAGTTTTGAAAAATTACTACCCAAGAACCTAGGTGGCCAGGTTTGAAATGATAAAGTTTGATATACCGATATCTGTGACTATTTTGAGTTAAAACCCTTGAATTGGAAACTAATCATACTTAACTTATGTACTGAATCTCAAAATTAATACTAATTATTATAAGTTTCATATAATTTATGTCATTAGCCTAAAACGCACCCAACCCAAAGTTCATGAAATCGGATTTTTTTTTATCATAGCACACCGATTTTACACGCTTGCATAGAACTTGCCTTTATTTGTGTGTTTTCATTTGTAAAATCCCGATTTTATGAACTTTGGGTGCGTTCAGGCTAGTGGGTTATACTGAATTTTAACTTCAAAACTAAATTTTCTACAAGATGAGTTTATTCAAAAAGGTGATTTATTAATAATTAACAAAGTTAATCCACTTCAAACTTGAAAATTGCATTTTATTTAATGTAATGAATAAATAATTATGGTAGTCACAGTTTTCTAACATGTTTTATTCGATTTCGTAGCTCATTTTAAATAAACATTATCCATTTGAGCACCTAACAAGTTTCTATATGAGTAAATGTTGAGGAAAAATTTGAAAAATGCATTAATCTGACTATAACTGTAGCTATATTCTATTACACAACCAGGGTTTCTGTAATCTGTTCGTTATAATACAACAAAACAGATAGAACCCTTCGACTTTAATAAGTCCTTATCTATTAGTTATTTGAGAATTTTTTATTTTTGAAATTTCGGGGGGGGCCCGGGCCCCATGGGCCCCCCCCTGGCTACGCCACTGGTCTGGGCGCGTGGCTCTGGTTTCATACTAGCCGTCCTGTAAAAGTTGACTAGTTGAGCTTGAAGACATCTGCAGCGTCGCACGGGCCACATGTTTTTTTGAAATGAGCGATAAACACTCCCCTCGCCGTGGCTGACTACCAAACGGCCGTGCGCCCAGACTAATTGTTTCTACTGTACCATGTTCATTTGTTGCAATAGAATTTATCCTGGAAACAAATGAACTTTGTTCATCAAAATTGATGTACCTTTTAATAAAAATAGCCAATAAAGAACTTTCTAAAAGGTCAATACATTCTTTAGGAGTACACCTAAACGAGAGGTAATCATCAACTAGGTAACTTATATATTATTTTGCCAAATATAAGGCTAAACTAAAACTATTACCTTTATTCATTCTAATAAGTTATTCAAGTTATCGGACATGTACTGCGGCACGACAGTCAGGTTAAAAGAATAATAAATTAATTTCCATCCTTGAAAAACCCATAATTGAGGGTAATATCGAGGGTGAAAATTGCAGAGGAAGACCACGACTCGACTACATGACACAAATTATGGAGGATATGAAATGCAGATGCAGAACATACCACGAACTGAAACGGAAGGCTTAAAGGAGAGAGGAATGGAGGTTTGCTCTCAACCAACTCAAGGGTTGAAACAAAAGAACATTTTTGTTCTATTTGCACTATGTTTGTGAGGAATGGGAAGATAAGGCAAACCTAAGCAAAGATGAGAACATTATTTTGGAACTGTATACTGTAAATGATAATGAATTGAATTATTGACTAATGTACAGATCCGTGAAATTGCAGGTTTTCGGCATTCAATACGGTTTGCAATACTTACATGTGATCCTGGATCGGAACTCGGGACTGAGACCTGTGCGTGGGTAATGAGTTGGATGATGGTGATTGATGAGTTGGACCTACAGTTTTAGGTGGGTTCCGAACCATCGGGAAGTGATTTTATTGATCTTGGGTTCACGCTTCAATACTGCCATCCATATTTATTTTCTATTTATTAATACAAAACATGCATATACAAGTCATGCAAAAAATGAAAAATATTAAAATTCAATAACTGAAATCCATATTGAACGCCCCAAGTCACCCATTATATTAAAAACATTTTTTTTAAATTAACGAAATGAATAAACTAAAGTTAATTAAAACAAAATTAACTTCTATTTGGTGCGGCGATGAATTACTATTTTTACTAGAATATTGAAAAACTGTTAAGAAAATATGACAAAAGTATGTATTTACATACCGTTACGCTTTTGATTTGATCACTTACCCCTTGTCAAATAAATGATTAAAATTAAGGTGTGCGGTGGTTGAGAACGGGTTGCAGTTTTTCGCTTCCAACCACTAAAAACCCTTAAAAGTAGCATATCTCTGTTAATTGTTGGTCAATCTTGGAAAATGAGGTATCGTTGGATTTGCAATAAAAATATCTAAAAAACGTTATTCTAGTCAAATTTTGATATCATCAGCCATTATCAATTTAATCCTGTTCAAAGATTTTAAATGGCCGCCATTTTGTTTTTTGATGTTGGAAAATTTTGATTGATTTTTTTTAGATTGTTTTAATTGTTATAAAGCTGTTTGCAAAATTTCAAAATTATACATTCAGAGGTGTTCGAATAAAAAATAATGAGTGAAAAAATCAAAATGGCGGCTGTGTGAGTAACTGGGGACATTAGAAAAAAGTTATTACAATATTTACTTTTGTTAGTGGTCCAGAAACAATGCCTAGAAGTATTGATAGAGAGTTCCGAAACACCCTGTATAATTGTAACTGTTTGTAATTGTTTTGTGATTCTTGGATCAAAAGTTCTACATAAATTCACTATTAACAACGCAGATCATTAAGGCTGATTCACACATATAGGACTGGACTACGACTGTGTCGTTTTGAATGGATTCGCCTAAACAGTCTTTCCATTTGAAATATACAGAGACGGTCGGAGGTAATTCACACATATAGGACTGTACAACGACCGGACTACGATTGTACTGCCGTAGATCACTTTCAGAGCGATCTTTCAAGGACACGGTCCTACACAGTCTGCGTCCGGCCTGAACACAATCCTATATGTGTGAATCAACGTAGGACTGTGCGCCGACTGTACTGTTAGGATCGAGTGTTTCCATTATCTCCAAAATTAGAGATAGAAGAATTGTGATTTCAGATTCGGATTCAGCGCCCTAAAATTAATAATTTGCCTCGCGTGTACTCAAAAATAAGCAAAATTGAGGAAGTTGTTTTTATTGATATCAAGTCATCCTATACAGTTGTCTAGTTAGTTCAACTTAGTTTCATCTAGAATGGCAGTTCCTATCACTTCCACAAGTTACTATTATTTCTTGAAAGAAAAAAAGTTCTACAAGAAAAAAATATTTCAAGTAGCCTATAGTATCAATTTTTTTGACTTTAGAAATTTCCATCTAGAGTTATAATTAAACATGACATGGAACTGATTCTTGCTTATAAGAGCCAACTCAAGCATTCCATTCAGTAGAAACACAAGAAATATGTTGAAAGTTATTTTTGTTAATTTTGAATTATTATTATTATTTTGAATTATAATTTTCAAAGTTAATTTTGAATTTAATAATTATGATCAAAAACTACCTATTCAACCTATTATTGACAATATTATCGAACTGATAACATCGGGAAACTTTTACTATAACACTTAGGCTATCCATTCGTCCGGGATTTTTCCGGACAGTCCGGGTTTCGAGCTCGCGTCCGGGGTTTTCAATGTCAAAGCTAATCTTTCTTCTGGTGAAACTGGCCGCCTCCACCTTGAGTAGTGTTTCGTCAATTCATTCTGAAGTATTTTCAACAGGTTCTCAAACTTTGTTATACTCATACGAAAATACTTGAAAAATTTAACCTGGTCACTTTTAAGACATGAAAATATTGTATGGAATTCTCCTTCTTCATCTCTTGCTCTCCACAACTGATGCACCCAATATTTTCGTCTCTTCCTAGCTTCTTCTTCTTCTTGCAAAACAAGTAATGCTCCGCAAGCAATAATAACATCCTCCTCGTCTGAATCCATCTTTGCAAGTGAAGACTGAAGTGAAATCCACTGGAATGACGTAACTGCAGAAATAAACGACAGCAGTACAGTCGTAGTACAGTCCTACATGTGTGAATGATAGCGACCCATCACAGTCAGCGTACGGTCGTAGTCCAGTCGTAGTCCAGTCCTATATGTGTGAATCAGCCTTTATGGAACTAGAAATCTAAGTATTTATAGAACCTGCTCACCTTTGAACAAACCATGCCTTATGGTGCTTGCACAGTGCAGCATTAATACTCCGTGATAATCACCATCGCAAAATCAATCACATGCTGTGGAAAGGTGGCATTCACGCTGTCTCAATCTATCATACATTTTTTTTATTTATTTCTGATGATGCCCACATGAGTCTGAGACTTGTGCGTGGGAAATGAGGTGAATGATTACACTTCAATGCCTGACGGTGGAGTGGGATTCGAACCCACGACCGTTTAAACGACTGCAAGCTGAAGTTGTGACGCCCCAACCAACTGCGCTAAGCGTACTGTTGTTTGCAATAGGTCTCTAAAGACCTGGCAACGGAAGAGAATAATATAATTAATCATGAATAACTCTATAGTATGTGTACGATTTTGCGATTAATATCGAGTATATATATATATATATATGCTCCACTGGGCAAGCACCCGTACCATTCCTTAACTTTTATACAAAAATATTAAAAAACTTCTATTATTATATCTTTGAAAATGTCCAGTGATTCTTTGTTGATAAAAATGTCATTAAAACTAGGCTTGAAGACTAACCATTAACTTTCCATTCACTTTTTAAATTTAAATTATTGAATTAACTTCAATTCGCCCATTGATGACTAAAGCAGTTCTAGAGAGGACCAGTGTCCAGTGAATGATGACATATTTTTGGGGTTTTAACAACTCGAAAACGTTCGGCCTACAGAAGTAAGTGAAATACTACTTATTTTAATAAAAATTTGACTGCAAGTCGTTGAATTCACTTGAAAAGTTAACATTCAAGGTGTTGAGAAATCCAGGAACAAAATTAAGCCTCACCTCAACTACTTGATATAGTAATTATGGTAACTAGTGTATAAGATAGTATAATTGTTAATCTGGCTTGTCTTATACTCCTTAACTGGAGTCTGTGGAGTCGGCGTAGCCGAGTTGGCTTATCGCTGGATAAGCCAAAGGTCCTGGGTTCGATCCCAGTTGAGTACAAGATATTTTTCTCGAGCCACTCCCGTGTTTCGGAGGACACGTTAAGCCGTCGGTCCCTGTTGCATATAAAAAAAAGCAGTCGTTAAAAAAGCGGCGAGGTGGAAATACCCGTAAGGGTCTCCCCACCACGAAAAGCCATACGAATTTACTTTTTTTTACTGGAGTCTCAATACATAATCTACAAAAAAAAAACAGAATTTATTAATTTCGAATTCCTTTAATTGCTATTACTTTATACTGAAGACTTCCGCAATGGCGGATATTGACAACAGCATTGAAAAGCTGATGGGAATCGATGAATGCTACTGTACAAAAATATCAGTCACCACCGGGAATCGAACCACGGACCTCTCAATTGCCGGTTGAGCGCCTTAACCACTAGACCATGGAGACCTTTCTGCACAGGAGCATTCATTTTCTGTTTATGTATATTTGTCAGTTTATTCAATTGTCAGTCACTTCAAACTAACTTGTGAAAAAAAACAGGTTGGATCTCAAACCACTAGCCTACACTACGACCGCAACTATATAAAAAACAAACAAAAGAATTTAAATTGAGTATTTCGTAGAACTTAATCGAATAAGTGATAAGGTAATTCAGATTCATGTGCGAGGAAATTTAGATTTTCCAGTCAATAAATAATAGTTTTTCTAATTCACCACTTTAAATATGTGGGCTAAGTGGAAAAGGGGGCTTTTATAACTTCGCCCTCAGCACTTCTAAATTGCAAAGTGCGTAAATAAAGACAAAATTATCTACCTATAATTCGGTATCAAAAATGGCTTCCTACAACTGCCGACAAAATAATTATCAAACGGATACATTTATAATAGAGCGTAGTCTGCGCTACGCAGCCATTGCGTTACTTTTTGTGAAGCACAGAAACAAATGGTAGTTCTCAAACAGAAGCGAGAATATGGTTCCATTTAATACTGTTGATTTATTCAATGAATTGGATGTCACTCATTTATATTTGATAACTACCATTTATTACTTTGCTTCAGAAAAAATAGCACAGAACTGCGTTCTATTTGGGCCAGGCTTAACATGATACTGTAAATTAAAAATAAACAAAATTAGAACAAATTTTAGGAATACAAATAATTATAAGGTTATCATAGAAATGAAGAAAAAAAACATATTTAAAAAATATATTGTCATTAAATGAGATTACAATTATTGTAAACATTTCTTGTCTATTTGGAAGTTTCTTGAGCTTGTTTTCTATTGAAGAAAATAATAATTAAGAAGAAAAATTAAATTAATAATTTCATTTTATTTTATCGCTATTATCTTGAAAAGATAATATTTGCAAAATTTTTAAAAATAATAGGGACAATCAAAATAAAATAGGGACAATCAAAATAAAATAGGGAGCTTCCAAATATTAAAAGAATGAATTTTCTTCAAATTGTAAATTGTTCCAACTATATACCAGCATTGATAGTCTAATCTATTTTACCAATTAATAGACAAGTTGTTGAATTTTAGATTAATGAATATCCCAGTCGATAAATAAATATAATAGTTTTTTATAATTGCCGCACATAATTCATATTAATTTATTTTATTTTCATGAAAATTAATAAACCAGAAATTGTAATACTTCCTGATTTGTGGCTCTATCTTTTTCTCAGTCCTATCTATTATTATTCTAGTTAATCTATTATTATTTATATCTCATAAAATATTCTAAATCTTATCCAGTGCCATTTCAATAGCATTACTTCTAATTATTCATCATCTTATAGGTATGTATTTCACAACTTTTTAATATTTATATACACATATTCTCAATAATATCAGTTCTCTCGACATTCAAATATGATAATAAACTTATTATACTCTACAATAAATATTATTTATTTATTTATTTAATTAAATAAATAATAAATGTATTTATTATGATTGAAGAGTAACAGTAAGGTACAATAATCAAGAAAATTGTTCAAATACGCATTTGTTTTTTAGAGATAGAGGATTAACTCTCAATAAATTCTCAATGATACTGATAAGTACGTACGGTACTTCAAGTGTGCTACAAGTACCGTACAAGTACAGTAATGGTAGCAATTGGCTTATTAGAATTGGTAGCCAGAGATAAGGTAAGCCAATTAGGCTACTGAATAGACAGATTAATCTTTCAATTAACTGCATGACCTTGTTTATAACTTATGGATTCCGTTACAGAAATTTTTTAGATCTGCAATTAACAGATGTAGTTAGGGATTTTAAAAGTAAATTTATTTAATACTCTAATTTTTACTCAAAATTTCAAAGTATGAGAACAGTAATTCAAATACAATAATGTTTTACAGTTAAAATTAATTATAAGATAAAAAACAATCACACCTAAACGCACACACACTCACATACATTACTACATTAAAAATTAACAATCAGTCTAAAATCGCCTGATCTTTGCCTAATTTTTATAAAGAGCCTGAGAACAACTTATTTAAATAATCTTATGTTACCATAACTAAATAAGTAGCCTATATGTTTTTAATTTAATATTATTTTTTATAGTAATTTAATTATATTAATTTAACTATATTAATTTTCTACAAGTTCTTTACAACAATCCTTTCACCAAATTTACTGTACTTAATCAGTACGGAAGATGACTCGATTTACATAAGTGATCATTGTATTCTGGATGTGATATATTTTAAAACATGAAATCACATGATATATTTTATTTGGCCATTAAGGCACTCGTGAGATATTTATAACACTCGCATTCGCTCGTGTTATAACTTACATCTAACTCGTGCCTTAATAAGGGTCAAAATAAAATCGTTGCATACACTATTTTATCTACGACCACTAGTATACATTTAATTAAAACAATTTCATTTTACCTGTGACTGTCAGAGATATCTAACCTCTCATCTCATATATGAGAAGTTATAGTAGATTGTTAGGTTAAAGTAGCTGGTGTAGCAGTTTGATGAAATCAGCTGATAGTTTCACAATATTGAATTACGATATTGATTCCATCAAAAATGCTTCTGATTGGTCCAGAACCCGTGTTATAATGTAGAACCTGTACTATAATGAGCTCATTATACAACGGGTTTCAAAAAGCATTTCGAAAAGACAGCTGTTTTGGCATCAATTGTGAAACTGTAATGTATACATTATGACATGGTCGTAGATAAATGTCTATAATGAACGCTACTAACTATAAAATTTCAAACTTTACCAATTTCTATAAAATTGACGGTTTTTCATTTTGCACTCCTTACAAGGCGTTTTATCGGAGGATGAAGCCACATAGGCCTGATACCTGTGCGTGGGTAATAAGTTGGATGAGGATTGATAAGATGGACCTACAATTTTAGGTAGGTTCCGGACCACCGGGAAGTGATTTTAGAGCAGTCTTTTTTCTGGCCAAACCGAACAGTCACCCTTACAGAAAGGGCCTAGACGCTTGTAACATATCTGACTGAATATATACCTGGCACGGCTCGCGGTTATCACTTCCCTAGCTTTTGGTTTTTAGAATTTTATTAGACTGAACTTAACATCTATCTAAATAAATATCACCGCTTTGGATAAGCCTTTTAAAAGGCTGTGCACTACAGTTTGTACAGTACTCTAGTTTCTTATGTTGGTAACTAACAAGCTGAAGAAATGTTTCTCCGTTGCACTGATAATTAATCAATTCATAAAATACTTGAATAATTAATAGAATTTTTGAAAAATATGTAGGCCTACGTTTTGAGTAACTATTTTCATCTTTGAGTGATCTGAGTAATTGATAATTTGATGTACTTTATTTCAAAAATACAAATTCCAACATTTTTTTTAAACTTCAACAAATTATAACATATTCATTTCGATGACAACAATTATTAATGAAGAATAAGACGAAATTGTCACAACTACATTTATACATTTATTAAAACTTCGAGAAACTAGTTTCGGTTGTTACACCATTATCAATCTCAATCAAACAGTTTGATTGAGATTGATAATGGTGTAACAACCGAAACTAGTTTTTCGAAGTTTTAATAAATGTATAAATGTAGTTGTGACAATTTCGTCTTATTTTTCATTATGGATAGCTTCCACAATATCACCTTCGCCATTACTAAGAAAGACAACAATTATTGCCAATATACTTGAATGAATTGAGAGGCTAAAATAAGGGTTGATCTGAGAAATTGATATATTTTTTTAAAATGCCTATTAATAGATGTTATTATTATTTTTAATGGCTATTTTGATTAAAAAAAACTGTTAAAATACAATATAAGAATTTAAAGGTTAGCCTAAAATAAGACAAAACAAGAAAAGTGTTTTTTTTTTAATTTTGGATTTTTTCAAAATAATTACTATTAAGGGACTTTACTTTTAATTGAATACTGGAAGTCATAAGAATCACTGATTTCAACTAGAAAAAATATTTATAGATTTAATAAGATTTCAACTATCAGATTTTAACTAGAAAAAATGCACTAAGTAGATGTTGATGTAAATATAACAATTAATTTCTCATTTGATATTTATTATTTGAATATTGAAAATAAGTTTAATATAAGTTGAAAAGTTGAATAAATTGAATTTAAATTCAGTTTGATTCTAATTAGCTAGTAAGGTAGATTTAGTTCTAAAGAATGGAGGTATTGTAGCTACCTTAAGATCCAATATTTCACAAAACAAAACTCTCAGTGCAAAAGATGATATTTCAATAATTAATTGTTAATAAATCCACCAAAGAAACTAAGAAAACATGTATGATCAAAAAGTACACAGCCTTAGCCCTAGTCTTCAACATTTTGTTGTGAGTCGATTTTAAATGTTTCTTTCATTGCTTCACCTCAACAGTAGATAATTTGCTATCATCCGATATTATATTCACTTTGGGCTTTTCTTCTATATTATTTCCCACATTTTCTTCTTCTTCACCCTCATCCTCTCCAATAGGTGACAATACATCCATCGGCAGACTAACTTCCTCGGGTGTGAGGTATTGTTTCAAGACGGGAGCAATAAAACCAAAGACTGTCGCTAAAAAGAAAAAGCCTCCAGTCATATAGAAAGGAATGTCATAAGTTCCAGTTATGTCATAAACGATGCCAGCTATGGGTGAGGCAAATATGGTGGCGACACCACGGAAAAGAATGAGCAATCCAAACGCGTTGGTTAGTTTGTCTAGACCGAGTAAGTCGACAAGGACTATGGATGTGAGCGACATAAATCCAGCTACAGATATACCGAAGAAAATGCTCATGATGACGTAGGCGTTGTAAGAGTGACAAAATGGAGCTAAACTGGTGGCAACAGCTCCGATAAGCAGGCTGAGGTTGCTGAAAAGCATGGAGTTCACCCAAGGAAAATCAGCAAACCACCCGCAGATGAGACGGGCTATAATGTTCGTGATTCCAATTACTGACAGAAGAAAAGCGGCATCACCAGGGGCGACGCCATCTTTTTGAGCCGCATCCACGACGAAGAAAAACGGTATATAAAGACCAGCCATTCCAAACATACTACTCAATCCAACCATAATAAAAACCGGGTCTTTCAGTAGGGAGATATCCAGGGTTGACAATAGAACTGATTTGATGGAGTCTGGTAGGGTGCAGCATGAAAAAATGTCTGCCAAAACATGTTTTTCAGTTTCTTTCTCTGGAGAAGCAGTTGTCTCTCTCCCTGAGCGTCGAGAGAGTGAGATAACACTAGCCCTATACCCAGCTATCGATCGTTGTGATTGAAATTCGGGTAGATTTATTACAGAACCTGAATAAAATATATCTTTTCTGGCCATGGGTCGAATTAAATCCTTTTTAGCAATACTAGTCTTAGATACATAATAACTACCATCATTATCCATTTCATTATTGCTTGATTCCGAAAGGCGCATATTTTTAGAATCCCCATTTGTACTTAGGTTACTTTTAGACAATTTCACAGTTTGCGGGTTGGATTTGTAGCGTTGTTCACTGCCACTGATTCTTCTAATTCTTTCAAAATTAATAACAGTGTCATTTCGTGGGATATTAGTGTTAGAATTTAGGATAAACTGTGTAGAATTACGTCGTATAGGTGTTTCCACTTCAGAACTACTCAATTTGTCTTTCTCTTCTGTGTGAAGTTTATTTTCGTTGTTCTTCTCGTTCTCAAGGTCAGTGCTACTGGAGTTTTGATTTGTGGACACATTGCTTTGATCAGCTGTTTTTACTTCAGTGATGGTTGGTAGGATGGTGGAGGGTGTTGGTGCAATACGGTCGAGTTCAAAACTGGAGTGTACACCGGGGTCTACATTAGGTGGTGGTCTTATACGTTTCTCGACGCTGCCATCCGGCATTTTGACGATCGAATATGAATTACTACTTACAACTGATCCTCGACGCATTTGAATTCTTTTTTCTTCAGCCATTCGTTGAAGAAGTGGTTTACAGCCGACATTTTTTGGAACTTCCAACGGTCGCATTAACGCTCCAAAAACAGCACAGTTCAAAATTACTCCCCCCAGAATTAGATTTGTACCTTTCCAATCATAGTTTTCCAATAAAAGTGTTGCAAATGGTGCGAATAAAAATGTTCCCACTCCCGACCCACACACAGCTATCCCAGTAGCTAGCGATCGTTTGGTTTCAAAATAATACCCCACACAAACAATGGCGGGGAGGTAGATGAAACCAAACCCAATCCCTCCAATAATTCCGTAAGTAATCATTAAGACTTCAATAGTTGGCGAGAAGATACTCAACACAAAAGCGATACAACCTATTATGCTCCCTGCAATACATGTAGTGCGACATCCGTATTTGTTTGTTAATGCACTTACAACAGGCCCGGCACATAGGTACATGCCAGAGAGGAGGGATCCCACCCAAGCTACTGTTCCTTTACCGACACCGTAGTAGGACACAAAATCAGACATAATTACTCCAAAAGTGTATGCGATACCGTCTACTATCATGTTACACATGAATGATGCCAACACAATCACCCACCCGTATCCTCCGTCTGGAGGGGGAGGAATAACCGATTCTATAGTATCTTCTGGCTCCATGAGATGAACCGCCTCCTCGATGACGTCATGGTCCATCCCACTTATCCTCCTCACTCTCACTGGTTTTTGATTTAATTTTGTTGTAGACATTTTTTTAAATTAATTCACACAAAGTCGAAAATAAACACCAGACATCACACAGTGTTGTCATTCACCGCGAAAATTCAACCGACTGTCGACGATATCATTATAAAGTACCAAACAGTAGGACATGCTATCTAAGCAGTTTAAAAGATAAGAAAACACTCATGAACGTCTGTTACTCAACTCGACGACCTATTGGAAAAATGCACTTCAAATCATCAACAGCATCATATATTATCTAAAGGATGCATGAGGTACTAGAACTGTTCAAATAAAATTCCAACAAAATTTTGCTGCAACCGTGCAACTATACATCACGACCAATCTAAAACAACTGGATAATAATTCATTATATCACTGAAAAAAGGTCAATCGAGTTGTTTCGGGCGAGATAAATGTTAGACAAATTATTATTTTTTGCTTGTAAATTTATCTAACAACTACTAAGATAGACTCTGTCAGTTACAGACAAATGAAATACATAGATATGTAGATTGTTTTTTTTTATTATTCAACTTCTCGGTCATTCTATTCTCTGAAAGCATGTCCTTGACCGCAACCTTTTTTTAGAAAGACATTAAATGGGAATCTGGCACCTTTGTTACAGACATTTTTATAGTATAAGATTATTGTCCGATAAAAATAACATGAATTTTGTGCCGCCATTAAAGAGAATCAATTCTTATTGCGATTGATAAAAATAATTTGAGAGATTCTATTTTCATCAGTCGTATTCGAACGAGTGTTTGCTGAAACAGATCTTGTGTGACGTAAATGTCGACGGCAGTTTCACAATCCACGTTCAAAACTAATTCAATTGTACACCAAACAAATATTTACCGTATTTCTAAATAGAACTCTGAATGTTTTTATCGGTTTCTAAGTCTAGCCATATTTTATGTGGTAGTCTATTAATACTTCTTAGTATGACTCAATAAAACTAAAAATAATAAAAAGTTACTGTTCATCTTGAATGTTTACTAGGAAAACATCTTCATGGACCCAAATTGGAATGAACTTTATCACAGTAACCAAATACTGTAAAGCCACGTACCAGTGGTTGAAAAATTTTCATTGTCTACCAATCAAACATGTAGCTGTAAATTATTATTGACAATCGATTTAGAAATGGTAAGCAGCAGATAAAATTTAAATAAAAACTCGCAATACCAGCTCATTTAAATAAAATAACGGGAAGTCAAGAAAATAGAATTTCAACTGCAATAATGCAGATTAGATTTAAATTGGATTAGATTTATCAAGCGGCCACTGACCACCTCTCAAAGGGGTATATGGACTTGTCATATTTTTTAATTCATAATTTACACAATTTAACAGATGATAGGAAGCTTAATATAAAGCTTAATTTAGGAGGCTGATAAAGGTGACAATTCCTCAATGATGATTTTTTTTCGGAGGATAAAGCCCACATAAGTCTGAGACCTTTGCGTGGGTAATCAGTTGGATGATGGTTATTGATGAGCTGGACCTACAGTTTTAGGTGGATTCCGAACCACCGGGCAGTGATTTTTCAGCAGAGAACAGTGTTTTTTATGCTGGCCAATCCAATCGGTCACCCTTACAAATATGGCCCAGGAGAACGCAGCTTATCTCTATCTGATTGAACAGATACCTGCTACGACTCACGGCTATCACTATTAGTTTTGTTTTTATTTTATTTTTTATTTTTATTTCTTCTTAGCTTTACATTATGTTTAAAAAACATTTGTACAACTGAAGAGCGCTATTATCTGTAATTTTCTTTGCTATTAGAATTCATGATCTACACTTCTTTAGTGTATACAATTGTAGTAATTTTATATATTTTTTCTTTATTGGTATTTATTTTTATTATTTTTCACAATAATTTAATTGGAACATGTATTTTAGTAAGTTTTCTATAATAAGTATTCATTCTAATTTTTTCTCATTGTATTCGTGTTGCGATAAGTTAGTTGCAACTCTTAGATCGTTTCTAAAAACATATTTAAATTTAACGTGGTTGTAGTAATATTTATGATTGTGTCATGAGGGCAAAAATGGGATATTTCCTAGTGCCCTCAAACATTTGTATTTTCAATAAATAAATAATAACACGATTTCATTTCGAAATAGTATTACTTATTACTATATTATTTATTGTGTGTCCCCTTTTGAATTAAATTATCAATTTTTATGAAAAATTACTTAATCATTTACCATATAATGTCAGATTTTATCTTCTATTTCTACTAATAATATATACTGTAGAATATTTTTTTATGTTGGACAACCAACTTTTAAATAGTTATCATTAATTTAAATGTTGAATTTCTTCTCCCATTAGTTACACTTTTTAGAATAATTCACAACATTACAATCATTTTTATGAGAAAATAAATAAAGAAAAAATAAATTTATTTTTTTAAATTACAAAACACATAATTTAAAACTTGTATTAAAAAACAAACTTAACGCCACCCCTGAGAAAACAATAATGATTATTTACTTACATTTACGAGATCTTTGAGCTGGTTCAGAACCCACCTAAAACTGTAGGTCCAACTCATCAATCACCATCATCCAACTCATTACCCACGCACAGGTCTCAAACCTATGTGAGCTTCATCCTAAAAAAAAAAAAATGAGAGTGAATAACCATCATTATTTTTGTTTATAAAAATGACTGCAATGTCGTAAATTATTCTAAAAGTTTAATTAATTTAATATTAATAGAAAATAAATTAATTAATATTAATTAAATTAATTAAACTTTTGGAATAATTTACGACATTGCAATCATTTTTATAAACAAAAATAATGACGGTTATTCACTCACATTTACTACGAGATCTTTCAGCTAAAATATCTCGTAAAAGTAAGTAAATAATTGATTGATTGATTGGCTGCCTTTATTCAATTCCTAGGAGGGAGACAATAATAATCATTATTGTTTTCTCAGGGGTGGCGTTAAATTTGTTTTTTCATACAATTTTTAAACTTTTTTGTGTTTTGTGATATAACAAAATAAATTTCTCGAATAATCAAGTGAGTGATAGGACTCGTTTGTGAGAAACTCTACTATTACAATCGGAGATGTGTGAAGTTTTACGCGAAAACATAGTCATGTGACTTATTTATTTTATTATAGTTGAATTGTCACACATCTTTATTAATTTCACGTTACTTTTAATAGCACTATGTTAGTTTTAAAAGCGCAAAATGCTATTTAGTTTAATAGCACTTTGAGGAATTCGAAATTATTAAATTTATTTCAATTATAATAAAATATCTTGAAGCATAATTTATTTTCAAACTGTTTCTACACTTTCCTATTTAATAGGACAACAAGTTGTTTAATTATGTAAAAACATTTTTTCCACTCACCTCTCATTTTCATAATCACATCAGTTTCTTAAGAAAAAATGATATTTTTGGAGCTGAAATCTTTTTTCCAAGCTCGGCGTGCTGTTAATTCAATCCTCGTCTGCGTACTCGTCATACCAAAATGAATAACTCCAAACCAGGGCTGGAGATTATTCTTCTTTATCTTCTTTCACCTTATGAGACTTCTTTCCTTCTTTCACCTTATGAAGCATATTTCACCTTCAAGAGGGGCCTGGGAGTGAATCCCATGTGGAATTGGCATTGATTTTCATGGCTGAAGACTAAGCATACAAAATTTATGTGTAAATGATAATGTTTGATATAAATTGGAAATGATTGTATCATTTCAGAAAGTATTTGAGAAAATGTAAGATATTGATTTTTTATGTTGAATTAGAAAGTACAAATGGATAGAGTTGGTTTTGGTAGGAAGTGAATTTAATAACCAATAAAAAGCTAATACAGGCTATATATTTCATAAATTTTGATTTTTGTAAAAATGTATATTTTAAAAAAATAATCTTTTTATATTTGAGTTGGCTTGAAAAGTTATTTACTAGCGATTAACAAATCCAAATCTTTGAATTTTATTCTAGCATATGTAGTGGTGGATTATTTAAACAGATAAGCCATATTTATAAAAAAAGTATGATTTTTTCAAGTCTTGGAACACAGCAATAAATTAAACTACTGAAATTTAATAAAAAATTGAATAAATTACTGAATTAAACAAAAAATTATTAAATGATAGCGAAATCGTATTTTTTACGATAACTGAATGAATTATAATATTGAGTACGATATTTATAAAGAATAGACAACAGATTTAGTTTAATTTAAAAAATGTGTGAACTTTCGGCTCTCAAAAACCTGATAACAATAGGAATAGTTCACAGTTCATGGTGTGAGCTGATAAAGATTTAATTATTACCCTATCAATTTTCACTATCACGTGATTAACAAAAAATCATCCACCCCATTGTGGATATCAGAAGATCAACTTGCAAATCATTTACTGTTCTTCATGAAGATGAACTCAAAATTCAATAAACATGATCGACCAATAATCAAAATAATATTTTGAGTGTTAGTATTGCTTATCATAGAACGAGCCATCAGTTTTTAAGGTTGATAATAAATTATTCTAGCAACACGTTCACAATAGTATGTGCTATTGATAATTGAACGAGTTGGGAGCCAGTCAATTGAAACTGAAGTGGCAGATTAAAGATTTTTGACATTTTGAATTAATTTGTCCTACTTGCCAACTGATATCCCTGTAAGTTTGTTGTAAATTGAAAGTCTTATCAAAATGTAAGTTAATTTTTCTTTTATAGGCCAGTATGTCAAGCATATCCTAAATTTGCTTTAATTTGCACTGAAAATGTTAGGTGCAGGAATTAATTTTATTGGAGGCTGTAAAGCTAAACACAAAACATAAAAATTATACAATTTGTATTTCACAAACCTATATAAAATGAGCTTTCAAATAATTAAATCCTACATGTAACAAATTTTTATAATGTCCAATGGTTGTTTAATTTTTTTAAGATGAAACCCACATAGGTTTGATACCTGTGCGTGGGTATTGATTTGGGTGATGGCGATTGATGAATTGGACCTACAATTTAGGTGAGTTCCGAACCAGCGGGAAGTGATTTTACAGCACAGAACACAGTCTTTTTTGCTAGCCAATCCAATCAGTCACCTTTATATTTTACAAAAATTATTAAAACAATAAACAACTTTTAATAAATTTCTAAATTAAAAAAATTCAGATAAAACTGAATTGAACAGTTTAAACTAATTAACGTAAAAAATTATTTCATCATGAATTTACCCGCTAGATACATTGGACAAAGTGGGTCCAATAGTTTGTAGCTTATCTCTGATTTTACCTGCTACGGCTCACGGCTACCACTTCCCAAAATCATTGAATTATTCATAAATAATGTTAAATTATTAGATTACAATCTTGATAATACAACCTTTCATTACCAAATTTATCTTTATAACGAATTTTTTACCTAGATAACCGATTTCATTAAACAGGAGTTTAACTGAATAACATTAGGATTATGACTTGAACTTGACCCTGGAATTTATTAAGATTTTCTACATATTGAATTGATACAACAGCAAGGTTAATTCGACTTTGTTTAAATTGGAAGTGTTATTTTTTGCTACATATTGTTTATTCTTAAATTGAACCCAGTCAAAATAAGAGATTTGTTAGGACTGATAGAATTAAAACTAGAAAGAATAACACCGAATCACCAGAATACGCTATAATACGTTTCGGATCATTACACAACAAAATACATCTTAATAAAAGCAATAAAAAATTAAGTATGTTGAATAAATTTGGCAATCTGAAAATTGAAGTATTTGATTATCATAAAAAATAATTTTTGAAAATTGTAGTATTTGAATATCATAAAAATTATTAAAAAAATATTTTGAAAGATAAATATACAATAAAACATAATAAAATCCATCATTAAAAAATTGCAAAATGAATAAACTTCTACATACCTTTTACATGAATCAATAGAATCGATTATTGCAGGAACGGAATAAGTTCATTTCCTTTCATTACATGAATGTAGAGATCATTTCAAACCTAGAGATATAACTTTCCCTTTTATGCAGAAAAGTGCTTCAAACAATATCCCATGTCTTTAGCCAAGGTCATCTTTATAGTGTGTATAATTTTGGACTTCATTTAGCAAGCGTCATTGTTATTATAGTTTTGCTGAAACTTTTTATTTCCCCTAGAAAAGTTGCACTACTGACACGCTGAGAATGCTTTTCTTACAATAAACCATAGTTACATGCAACTTGTTTAAGATATTGTTATGGACAAGGCAAGAAAGAAGGAACAGTAATTTTCAACGTAATTACTGCTGTCAATACGTCTTCCGGTTGCGATAAGAAGCGTGTTTTGTTTACTGTTCCCCCATACTCTCCTCGCCTTGCGGTTTATCTAAATATCTTTAGAATGTTTACTTAGAACTTTCTGGGATGGTCTGGTTGGCTTTAGAATTTGATAGAACAATGGAGAGCCCTCTAGTTCTTTCTGGATTATAATAAAAATGTATATAAATCAGAAACTCTCATAAATATCAGTCTGTTGTGATTCGAACGTTAATGTGATAGAGTGACAGTTACTGTTTCCGCTCATACAAACCGGATTACCAGTGAGCGCTGATACAAACTGCGTTATAGGAACGTTTAACTTGTTATGTGATAAACACAGTATATTGTGACAGATTATTATTTAGGCTTCTTTAACAGCTGTTTATACAGTGACTCGTAAGTGCTTGTAGTGTTTCAACTGTTATGTTTTAGACGTTTCTTCCTGAATTATTGAACAGTTATTATTTGATATTTGATCGACCTTTCAACAGTTAGTGATTGATTTTTGTACAGTAATACAGCAAATTATTTATTAGTTATCGATTTATCTGTTTCTGATTGCTTTATTTTGTGTGATATTACTGATTAGTGCAAGTTGTTATTGTGTTGATAAAGTGCGAGTGTTAATTTAAAGTGTTGCCAGCATTATTTTAGAGATAGAACCCATAACAATTTTTTTTAATTACAATTCGTGTTAAATTACTAAATATTCACTGAGTAATCAATTTCAAAATCGTTTTTACTATAAATTATGCTGAAGACAACTGCATTAAATTAATGCTCTATAAAAACCAGTTACACGCACCGGGCATTTTGGTTCCAATGGTTGTAAGCAATATAGCTGATACAATTATTTCAAATAGGATACAGATACAAAATCCTATTTAAATTTGAATTTGCCGCCAGCACATTGGACCCAAAATGTCAGGTGCGTGTACCTGGAGTTTATAGAGCAGTTGTCAATGTCCGCAGTAACGGAGGTCTTCATCATAATTTATAGCATTAAAAAGATTTTGAGATTTTCTTTGTAGTGGCGAAGGTGATATTGTGGAAGGTATCCATAATGAATAATAAGATGAAATTGTCACAACCATATTTATTAAAAGTATTGAGAAAATAGTTTCGGTTGTTATAACACTATCAATCTCAAACAAACTAAAGTACAGAGTAGCTTAATAAATTAATGGTACAAAACCGAAACTAGTTTCTCAATATTTGTTCATAAATGCGGTTGTAACAATTTCGACTTATTAATCATGATTTTGAGATTAATTACTTTGTTAATATTTGGCAATTTAATAAGAATTGCAACATATTTCTAAACGAGTTACATGTAACTATGATTTCAGCTTTGATTTAATGTGAATCTCTGCATTAAAAAAGGATTTAAAAATTAATTACAGTTACATGTTGAGAAAAGGGAAATTATGAGGTAGATAATCGGGTAAAGAATTCATCAAACTCTGCTGGCCAGCGGCAGATGACACCAGATGATCGGTGGCAGTATGATGGAGCGGCTCTCCCAAACTGGTTACAAGCGCCGGTTCAATCGGCGGATGAATCAGACCATCTGTCGGCAAATGATAGCTGGACGGGTCGTCATTCAACTGCCTATCAAACATCACCGAATGACTCGAGTCAACGAGGACTCCCGACGCATGACTCGAGTCAACGAGGACTCCCGACCCATGATTCGGGTCAACTAATACACCCGATCCATTATTCTTCAGAGACTCCTCAGATTGTAGCATTGTTTCAACAACGTGAAGATTGTCAATATCCAACGATTGACTGTAAACTAAATGCTGCTGATTTTTGTTTTCTTGCATATAACTCATATTGGGGTACGAAAGCATCTGATTGTCTACTTGTTCGTTAGGTTGTAGCATCATATTGGGTTCACCAGCAAGGTGTAGAGACAAAGATTGAGAATCCAACAGATTGTACACAGACTCTGTTACATTATTCTCGTTCAATTCCACGTTGTCCTGAGTTTTGTTCGTCTTTCGTTGTTGTTTTTTAGTGGAATTATCGAGATTTCCATCGGCTGCCATCATTTTTTTGACGCGTTTCGGCGTCGCACACCCGTGAGCCACCATCTGATGCCGTCTGAGATTACTTTTCAGCTTGTAGGATTGACCACAATGACACTGATGACTTCGTTCGGTAGAATGACACGCCATATGTCTGTTCAACACATTTGCCGCTTTAAAAGTTTGTCCGCATTTTTCACAACTGAAATTCCTCTCATCCGAATGTATGTAGCTAAGATGTTCGTTCAACTGGTTCTTCGAATTAAAAACATTGCCGCATTTCTCGCAGATAAACCGTTTCGTATGCAAATGTGTACTAATCATGTGATCCTTCAACTTGGATTTGAAACTTGTTTTAAAGTCGCAAACGTCACAGGAAATGACAACTGTTTTCCTTGTTTTACACTTGAACTGATGATCGTTCAGTTTACGTTTTATGGTGAACGATTTGCTGCAGTACGTGCATTCGAACACTTTTGTAGGAACTAGTTCTTTGACATGCGCATTTACCGAATTGACGTGCTGCCTGTAATCGAATTTATTCTTGAAAACCGAGCAACAATCCTGGCAAAAATGGGTCTTATCATCTGAAACAGAACCAGAGTAGTTTTTTGTTAATATTTAGCAATTTAATAAAGATTTTAAGATCTCCCTAAATAGTAAGTAAGAAATAAATTTTATTTCAATTAAGTTTTTACAATTAGGCTAATAAGGTATAATAGTAGTTTATGCAACGATTTTATTTTGACCCTTATTAAGGCACGAGTTAGATGTGAGTTATAACACGAGCGAATGCGAGTGTTATAAATATCTCACGAGTGCTTTAATGGCCAAATAAAATCGTTGCATACACTATTTTATCTACGACCACTAGTATACATTATTTAATTAAAACAATTTCATTTTACCTGTGACTGTCAGAGATACCTATAACCTCTCATCTCAAATACGAAAAGTTATAGTAGATTGTTAGGTTAGCAGCTTAGTTAGCAATTTGATCAAATCAGCTGATAGTTTCACAATATTGATTCCATCAAAAATGCTTCTGATTGGTCCAGAACCCGTGTTATAATGTAGAACCTGTACTATAATGAGCTCTCTATACAACGGGTTCCAAAAAGCATTTCGAAAAGACAGCTGTTTTGGCATCAATTGTGAAACTGTAATGTGTACATTATGACATGGTCGTAGATAAACAATATTATGGAACTTCTACCCATTTGAATAAGTAGTGATGGCTAGTACAATTTTTAAACCAAAATAAAAACATAAAACAGTCAAAATAAACTCATGAATTCGGCGATTTATCACAGAGTCTCCTATACATATTTATGACTAAATTAAGTAATAGTGAAAATTACAACTACTGCAAATTTTTGAGAAGTTTATCAATAAATTCAAAGGCTTGAAGAGAACCAGCTATATAGATTTTTTTAAACTAGGTAATAAATTAAATAAATATTCAACTTCAACAACATAAAAAAAACTATTTACAAAACGAATAAATATTTTATTTCAACATCATAAAAACAAAAACTATTAACAAAATGGTACTACTTGTTATGACATATTTATTGGCTGAAGAAACATAATATTGTTCAAGTGGAGAAAAATTACATAGAATTTTATTTATTTAACGAATTAAGTTAACATTTTAACGAATTAATTCAGTGGTGGAGTACACCATTACAGACTGGGATTGCAATCAACGATTGCCAGAACTCAATCCGAAAATCTCAATTTGATGTACAAAATATTGTCTTGCAGAAGAAATACTATAGTGTTAAGTATTGCACAGTACTTCAGCCCATATTCAAGTATCAACCTTGAGAATTTCTTGACTCAAGGAATACTTGGAAGTCTTTGTAACTCTCCCTTCAGATAAGGAAGCCTCAGGGTTGGTTTATAAATAATGGTCATAGTGACCCATCTTTGCATTTTCGTATAAATGCATATCTGAATAATTGGTGCCTGAGTCTACGCACAGGACATAGTAGCCCAAGTAGGCTTATTCCTTAAAATCGTAAAATGATTATAATTTTGCGATTCTTGAAGATAGTTTTAATTGGCGGGCCGCTCAGCGCAGTTAGTTGGGGCGTCACAACTTCAGCTTGCTGTCGTTTCAGCGGTCGTGGGTTCGAATCCCGCTTCTCCGTCTGGCATCTATGTGTTATCATTCACCTCATTACTCACGCACAAGTCTCGGACTCATGTGGGCATCATGAGCATTAAAAAAATAATGTTCCTCTATTGAAATAGCCCACAAAAATACTTGACATAATAAACAAAATTGAAAGCAACAGGAAAATTACAGAGGAATATAACTCGTCGTTAGCGAACAAGCTATGCTTTGCTGATGGCGCCAAAAAAAAAAAAATGTATTAATTGTGTGTGATTGATTGTTATTTACAAGAGTTTGGCAATAAAAAATTTTGAATTTTGGCAATATAACAGAAAATGCCAAAATAGACTTACTTGTGTGTAATTTCGTATGATAGAATAGACTGGAATGAAAATGAAAGACTCTGTCGCATTCTAAACAGTTGTACTGCATTGGCAGTCCACTTATAACATGGCCTTCTTGCTCGTGCGACTCCAATAATTTCGAATTCGGATACGACTTGTCACAGGTCACACATTGATACTTATTATGATCCTGAAATTTAATTAAGAAAATTTAAAAGAAAGAATTACACAAACTAAAAGTAAAGTAAACTTATTTCCATTAAATGTTTACAAATAATAGGATATAACGAATATTATGGAACTTCAAGCCATGTGAACCAGTAGTGATGGGTAGCACAATTTTTAAAACAAACAAAAACATAAAACAGTCAAAATAAACTCATGAATTCAGCGATTTACCGCAGCGCCTGCTATACATATTTAGGTCAAAATAAAGAAAATTTACTTTAGAAAAAGAAACCCCTTCATATTTAATACAATGGAAACTGAAGATCCATATCTTCCTCCTTGACAAATAACAATTGATAAACAAGAAGCTGATAAAAATACTAGAATATATATATATATATATTTTTTTTTTTGAGGATGAAGCCCACATAGGTCTGAGACCTGTGCGTGGGTAATGAGTTGGATGATGGTGATTTATGAGTTGGACCTACAGTTTTAGGTGGGTTCCGAACCACCGGGAAGTGATTTTCAGCAGAGAACAGTGTCTTTTTTGTTGGCCAATATTAAATACAAATTTTATTGAATTAAATTAAATACTTATTTTATTGAAAAAGACAAATTAACAATAAATGCAAAGATGCAGCATACCAGAGTCCAATACTGTTCTCTTCACAAATTTTGATCAAGCTATTTCATCCAAACCTTTAGGTTAGTTCACAATAAAACTTAAGGCAATTAAGGTTTACTTATTAAGGCAATGAAGAAAAAAGATAAAAAACATAGGAAAAATTACAAGAGAAAACTAGGATGATGAAAGGAAATGTAATAGAGGAGAAATCACAGCCGTTATGTTTTGATAGTGTTTACACAATTTTTGTAGAAAACAAACAACCAGTATCAAATAGCAGTGTAAATAATTGAAACAATTCCGATAAATCCTCCTAAAAAGTATTTTGAATGTAATGATATAAAAAGAATGTAAAAATGTTATAAATGCTTCATTGGTTCTACATTATTGTAATAAAAAAGTCAAGTGATGGAGAGTAGGAGCAACTGAGGAAGACGCAGGGAATCGAGTGAGGTGGAGGGGCTTTGTTGGTGCGGCCAAATATCTACTTAGATATGTATGGCCATGGCAGTAAGTAAAAACGTTATTACATTGGAATTTTCAATTTGTTTAGAATAAATATAAAGTCACACAAAATAAATATTCGAAAATAATAATGAAAAACAACAAAATAAGCTTAAAAATACACAAACAAATTGTAAAATATAGTTGATGAAAATCTATAATGAACAAGTATATGATATTGATGAATACAGGAATGACCTGATAGTAACTGAGATTTGACATCAGTTCAATCACATCATTGAATTTCTTGAAATTTTTTGTAAATATTCAATTATTGTAGTTCCTTATATTTCTCGAAACAATAAAATCTTTAAATTGATTCAGTCTCTTGTACTTTTAAATTTACAAAAAAATCTTTAGTTTTTATTTTAATTCTTTTGCTTTTATATTTTTTAATATCTTGTTTTCAATAAATGTGGTTGTGACAACTTCAAGTCTTATTATTCATCATGGATAACTTCCACAATATCACCTTCACCACTACAAATAAAATAAAATAGAGGCATTTCAAGAATCCCGAGAGTCAAAAGACACTGAAGGAACGCACATACATTCGGCCCTTACTCAGACATCTCTTTTTCTCAAGTGAATTGAAAGCTGAAACTTCAACATAAATTTAAGTAACAAATAGTAAGTTACAAATATTACACAAAGACAAACTCACCTTCACGTGTGTTAGATATTGTTGTTTTCTATAAAACGTAGCATTGCACAATTCGCATTTGAACATTTTATCAGAGTGCGTTTTAACGTGATTATCCAAATTTTCTTTTGTGTTAAACGCAGTACCACATATTAAACAAATTAATGATGATTCTTCTTTATGGAATGATTTGTAATGCTTTAAGCGAGATCGTTTTTGCACAAACTTCATATCGCAAAATAGACACCTGTAATGTTCAGAAGTTAAAATAAGAACATTATTCGACATTTTCAAGGAGTAAAATAAAATTTTGTGTTTATTATAAATGAGAAACAGTTGATACACTACAATGAAGTACTATACAATCAACTTATTTAAGAGAATCGAATGATAATAAGCACGAAACAATGAAAAATCTACAATAGAGCATTTATTTAAAATACTAAAATAGAGTATAATTATTTATTTAAAAAAGAAAATAATTTTGAAGTTTTTTGTATAATTTTTAAAGGAAACTGTGAATATACAAATAACATAACAAACAGTGAGAATAAAACAAAATATGAATATACTGTACAAATTCTATAATGGTATAGTAACCAGGAAATTAATTTTTGATAAATGTTTTTTTGAGGATGAAGCCCACATCTGAGACCTGTGCATGGGTCATGAGTTGGATGATGATGATTGATAAGCTGGACCTACAGTTTAAGGTGGGTTCCGATCCATCGGGAAATGATTTTACAGCAGAGAAGAGTGACTTTTTGCTGGCCAATCTAATCGGTCACCCTTACAAAGAGGGCCCAGGTGTTTGTAGCTTATCTCTATCTGATTGAACAGATACCTGCTACGGCTCACGGCAATCTCTCCCCAAAATCATTGTAATTATTCCCTAAATAATTTAAAATGATTGTATAATGTTAAATTACATTACAATCTTGGTAATAACATCTTTCATCAACGAATTCCTTTCTGGAACGATTTTTTCTACCTGGATAATCGATTTCGTTATACAGGAGTACAACTAAATAAAATTAGGATTATAACTTGAACGTGCCCGTAGAATTTAATAGGATTCACTATCCGATTGAATAGATACCTGCTACGACTCACGGCTATCACTTCCCTAATTTCAAAAGTACTTTATGGGAAGTGATAGCCGAGTGCCGTAGCAGGTATCTGTTCAATCAGAGATGAGCTACGAAACTCCTAGGCGCTCTTTGTAAGGGTGACCGATTGGATTGGCCAGTAAAAGACTCTATTCTCTGCTATAAAATCACTTTCCGGTGGTTCGGAACCCACCTAAAACTGAAGGTCCAATTCATCAATCACCATCATCCAATTCATTACCCACGCACAGGTCTCAGACCTATGTGGGCTTCATACTCCGAAAAAAATAGAAAAAAAGAGAATTTAATAGGATTCTACTACTCACGGCTATCACTAATTTCAAAAGTACTTTATGGGAAGTGATAGCCAAGTGCCGTAGCAGGTATCTGTTCAATCAAAGATAAGCTACGAAACTCCTAGGCGCTCTTTGTAAGGGTGACCGATTGGATTGGCCAGCAAAAAAGACTCTGCTCTCTGGTGTAAAATCACTTCCCGGTAAAATCACCCACCTAAAACTGTAGGTCCAACTCATCAATCACCATCATCCAATTCATTACCCACGCACAGGTCTAAGACCAATGTGTTCAGTTCAAAAAAGACTTTGTTCTCTGCTGTAAAATCACTTCCCGGTGGTTCGGAACCCACCTAATACTGTAGGTCCAACTTATCAATCACTATCATCCAATTCATTACCCAGGATGAGGATGAGGATGAGGGCTTCATCCTCAGAAAAAAAATTTTTGTATCTACGTACTTGAAAATAATTGTAACTGTCTTAGTTACTACTCACTTCAAAAATATTTTCTCCAACTTCGTGTTATGCTGCTCCGTCATATGTTTTTCCAAAAGCTTCCTGGAGTTCAAGTTGGCATCACACACGGTACATCTATTCCGTTCATGGCCCTTCATATGAAGAGAGTAATGTTGAGGATTGGCAAAATGACGATCGCACAACGTGCATGCCAATTTTCCAGCCCAATTCTGCGAATCTTTCGAACAAACTTCCAATTTCTTGTGTATGTCATAAATATCCAAGGAACAAAACGATTTCCTACAATTGTAACAAGTTATAATGTATTCCTTATGGTGGGCGCTGTGTTTCAGTAAGTGATCGGCCTCCGTAAAAAGCAGGCCACAAATGGAACAGCTGTATTTAGTTGCTAAATCGCTAATACTATTTTCAGTCTTTGCTTCTGTGATTGATGTTGTCGCTTTATTATTGTCCAAATAGCCCGAGTCATTTGAAATTGAATTGCAGTCTTCAGTCTCTATGCAACCTGGAAAAAATCATTCGATTTCATTCAGATAATTTGAAAGAGGGGAAGATCTTGCCAATCTTCAAAAGTGGTGATAGAGAAAAGGTGGAAAACTATAGGCCCATTAGTAAAATTTTTGAAAGAGTAGTTCTAAATAGGTTACTTCTGCACCTTCAAGAAGCTAACTTTATCTGTGATAAGCAGCATGGTTTCCAGAAAGGGAGATCAACAAAGACAGCCATAGTTTCTCTAGTTGATAAACTAATAGATATAATAGATTCAGGTGATAAAGCTACTGCAATCTTCTTAGATCTATCAAAGGAATTTGATTGTGTTAATCAGAAATTTATTGGAAATACTGAAAAATGTAGGCGTAAATTGGGTTGAACTGAAATGGTTTAAATCATTATTGGGAGAAAACAATGTGTAGAACTAACTACAAAAGTTGGGAATAGTATAGTAGAGAATAAAATAATCTAATAAATTATAGGTCCAAGCTGGAATGCCTCAGGGTCAATACTAGGTCCATTGCTTTTTTTGCTACATGTCAACCGTTTACCAGAAGAATTAAATTAAATAGTGGTAGAGCCCTCTTATTTGCAGATGATACATCCCTCATTTTCAGCAATTCCGTTCTAGATAATTAAGAAATAAGTGCACATATAGGTGTGCAGTCCATTGTCCAATTCTTAAATCAGTTGAAATTAACAATAAGTGGTAAAAAATGCCAATACCTTCAATTCAAAAATAAACATAATTCAAATGCAGATAGGGCTATGAACATGTTTGTAAACGATAATCAACTAGACCAGGAAGAAAAAATTGCATTTCTAGGAGTTTTGTTGGATAGACGTTTGACCTGGGCTCCATACATTGAGAAAATATGTTGTAAAATTTCATCTGGGGTATTTGTCCTGCAACAGCTCGCAGATTGAATGACAAAAGTTACTTTTTACAGCTTACCATGGGCTCTTAATGTCACATATTAGGTAAGCTGTCTTAGTATGAGGTAATTCATCAAAACAAAACCTTGATAGGATGTTTAAGATCCAAAAGAAAGCGGTTAGGTATGGAAAGAGTAAATAGATTAGATTTATGTAGGCCGTTGTTCAAGAGACTTGATCTCCTAAATGTACCCTGCTTATATGTGTATGAACCTACTTATATGTAAAAAAGAGTGATAGTAGCCAAAATTTTGACGTACACGATTATAATACAAGAAGCCGAGATTATCACTTGGTGAGTCACAATAGTAGCGTATTCAAACAAAACCCTAATTATATTGGTAGGAAACTCTACAACAAGATACCACAGTTTTTAAAGAGTTGAAAATATAGAAATATTTAAAAAACAATTTAAAAAATATTTAGTTGAAAAAGCTTTTTATAGTGTACAAGAGTTCCTTTCACATCAAAATTAAGCCTCACCTCAACTAATTGATATAGTAATTATGGTTACTAGTGTATAAGATAGTATAAATGTTAATCTGACTTGTCTTATACTCCTTAACTGGAGTCTCCAAGACGTATCTATAGAAAAAAAGAATGATTTTAAGAAATACCTGCAGTAAGAAATGATCAGTCAGTTTAATAGCATTTATATACTAGTGATCAGTAGACCTTATGCACAAGAATAAGGGAGCTTGCACAGAGAAACATACTCGTTGTAATCAATGATAATCACTATCGCAAAATTAAACAGAGCAAATACCGAATAGATTTGAGCCCATGCACATTAGAGGAGTAATAAATAAATAATAATTTTATTTATTATTATTATTATACTATTATGAAGTTGAGTCTTGAAATTGATCTGAATGGAACACTATAAAAAGCTTAATCAACTTAATATTTTTAATATTCCGATATCTATCTCTTTACCAGCTGAGGTAGTTTGTTATAAATTTTCCCAGCAATAAAACTAGGGTTTTGTTCAAATAGCCTAGTGCTATGGCTCACTTAATGATAATCTGCTCGGTTTTGTTAATTTATTATAACTATATGCATCAAGATTTCGGTTTATGCCACACGATTTTACATGCAATAGCCTATAACTTCATACACATATGAGCAGGGCACAGTTAGGAAACCAAGTCTCTTGAATGAATGAATGAATCTATCCTTTTTTCTCTTTCCGTACAACCAACAGTTTTATTTTGGATCTTAGACACCCTGTCCAGGTTTTGCTTTGATTAGTTACCCCATACTTAGATACCTGATATGTAAGTCCTGTATCGCGTCTGTGACAGAAGCCTATACAGAACGTCTGATAAGAGGTTACCTTATTGGTTATAAATCTATATAATAAGAGAGAGTAGGGATGTGTGTGTGTGTGTGTGTGTGTATATGTGTGTGTGTGAATATGACAGTCTTACGGATTTCACAAGAACGGCAGCGATTTGGAACACTAAATTTGGCACAAAGCTTCAATGCACCTCGAAGCCTGATTCTTAAGTTTCTTTTCAGACTTTTCAAAATTAATATTCAAAATTCACTTATGGCACTATTACTGTTTTAAAATGAGTTGAGATTCAGGAATCTCATAGAACAGTTAATACATGATATCACTACGTCACTAATAAGCTTTAAGCCAAAGCAATACATATGTTCCGTATCAATATTGTAGCTCCTAATTCCCCTTTCGAAATTGTATTGGCATTGGCGATTGAAATCCATATATCACATGCTTAATTTAAACATCCCGTTGCAAAGCACGGGTAAACCATTGGTAATGAATAGCAAGTAGACATGAAGTTGCTTTTCATATGAACTATACTGAATAATGTAATAAATTAATACATGAATGGAATGCATACGGTTTGTTAATACTTTCTAATTGATGTTCAATGATGAGTTTAATGAGTGGTGGATGGTTAATATGATTTATTAGTACAATAATTATGCATAATTATTATGTATAATTATGCATTTTTTGGTAATTCACAGGATTAGTAATAGAACGACTTCCAAATTTTATTATAAATTGAAACTAGTAAAATGAAACTTCTCCATGGGGAACACATGATGGTTTTTGAAAAACAAAGTAATTCGAACAAGTGAAAGGAATTAGCCTACCTTAGATAAGGTAAGGAAATGTCAATTTTACCTGAGTCAGAAGGAGGTGAGCTATCATCTACTTCCAGATTGATAACACATTTCTGTAAATAGTCATAAGCTTCTGATTGCTCTTTAGAATCCAGTTCTGCTATTGCACCCAGCATGCTTGCAACCTGAAACACAAAGAATTTTTTATGATTCAAGTTATCAAACATCAATATCAGACATTTTTCAAAATTGTCATTATATGACAAATTAATTTTGCTGAAGTTCCTTATCTTTCCACCGAAATGACTGCAGATATCGATATTTGATACACTTCTGTATCAAAATCGGATCATCAAAATATCTTGGATATCATATCGTGTATCAAAATTTCTGTATCAAGCTTATCACAAGAAAAATTCCGTATCTAGAACGTACAATGAACAGAAAAACTGTAGCAGAATCATCAGTTCTGTATGAAAAATAATTATCAGATCCATACTTAACAGAAAATAAAAACTATTTATTCTAAACTTCGCAAGCATTATTACCTAAGTTTGTGTTTCATGAATTTAGAACAAAAATGATTGTATTCAATTAAATTTGGTAACATTCCAGGTGTGATCAGTTCCCAAATAAAATAGTTTTTTCAACTTTTTCTGGCCTAAGCTAACCTTACCGGTTTCAGCCTCAAGAAAATCGAAATACAAGCCAGTAGTGTGGCGTTGCACACGACCAGTTCCAAAATCAAAGGTTTTCTTTCTTTCTAACCTTTACTGGCTAAAGACCAGAAAAGCTAACCCGTCATCATTAATTTTGTAAATAAGCATTTTGGAACTATGTCTATGTATGCTTTTTTCATTATTTTAGCTAGTACAAGTCTTTAAGGTATACAGATGATTATGGGTAGTTAAAACGCAATTTATCATGTTAAAAGCCAAACGGCAGTTCATACGGAACAGCTCTGTTGATAAGTGACTAACAATAGCTCAATTCGATTTCAATTTCCTAGACCTCTGTAAAGTGACTAAGGTACTTGTCTACATCAAAAGAATCTGAAAATGAGAACATGAAGTTGAAAAATTCATAGTACCTTAACTTATTCGGATTTTTTAACTGCATCTATCTCTCCAGAATGTTTATCGAAATGGTAATTGAATATAGTGAACTTCAGAATCAAGATTTTAATTAGGTTGAGATAAATAGCTGTGCAACTTACCTGGCTTTTTATATCAGATATGCTCATTTTCTTTTTCACTCTTTTTGTACTTTCAGTGTCCTTACTACTCATTTTATTAAAATTAATTTAAAGCTCGTACTACTTATAGGTTAGTTTCATATAATAATTTTTCCTGGCGAATAAAACCAGGACATTAAAACGAAAATAATTCAAAAGATCTAATTAACCTCACTCTCAAAAACAAGTACAGCCGTCAACGAAAACGAAAGCAATTTGACAGACAAGCCAATCATATGGTAAGGCGTGTTCACACTAATTCACTTGCCAATAAACAACAAGGCTGAAGATCTCTACGTCTAAAATAAATTTGAAAATATATAATAAATACCGAATACTTGTAAAATTATAGTGCGTTAGATGAGTAAAGAATTATTATTCGAAAGTTTACCAACTGAAAAATATCTGGAAGTAATCATTGGCAGTTTTTTTTAAATCGAAATATAATGATTCAATTATCAGTACTAATATGCAAGGTTTAAAAAGCAACTTGATATGAATGCTACATAATAGTAAAAATAAAAATATTGTAGCCTGAAAAAATATCACACTGATTGAGGCTTGCACAACTTCTAAAACCGAACCAGTGATTTACTTCCTGAGAGCTTTCAGGTAACTGTTAAATGTTGCCGATGGCATTTGATTTGTCTATTCAAATTCATAGACGAACCATCCCTGATCTATGATAATATCAATCAGACGTCACCGGCAACATTTACCGGTTACTGCTCTCATGAAACCATTGAATGCCCGGTCACGGGAAGTTATGTTGTGCTACCAGTGGCCAAACGTTTACCCATTGTTATATACTACTAGATGCGTAACTCTAACGTTGAAGGCTATGGCATAGTGAAGCCACTTTTTTCTGGCGGGAAAAGGCCAAATCGGGCAAAAGTTCAAATTTAACACAGGCTCTTATGGGAAAAAGTCAATTTTCATTTGAAGATTTCTCGCAACTCCCTTGATGGATTTCAATAATTCTTTTTTTGAAAGATAGCCCATGATTTTGTCTTAGATATAGTAGTAATAATTTAGCATTCCAGATTTTTTCTGGTTCAAGCCAATTTCAAACTCAGAGCAGTGCATAAGCAGTATCATAAGTATGTGATTTCAGGAAAAACATACAGTAATTTTTTTCTCAGCGTATTCCTATGTACTTTGACGCACTGAATCCGAATCTGAACTCTCGCACCTCAAAAAACGCTCGCTTCACAAAATATTTCCAAGATGGCGGCCAAAATTTCATGAGCGAATTTTCTCAATCTTTATGGAGAAAAAATTCTAGAGTAATATTGAATCTAGAGTCTGTGATTCCCTGATTTCGAATATATGATTTTTATTCTGAGAAAATTCGGGAATAAAAGATATTTTAATAGAGCAAACATCAAAGTCTAGCTTTTTCAAATTTTGACTAAAATAACAATAATAGGCTATTTTGTGGAGCAGACATACTGAATTATAAAAAACATCATTAACTTGATTCAGCAGTAGGCCTCCAGTTGTGTCTGAGGTAGCATTAAAACAATGCGAAATTGCCATCACACAAATATGTAAATGTTAAACTCTTTAGTGAAGATTTTTCTTAATTTCATTAACGTTTAAATATCAAGTGAGAAAGTAATATTATGGAACTGCAACACCAAAGAAAATATAAATTTAATGTATGAATAACTAAATATAAATATATATATATATATAATTATATATTCAGATATCGCATGCTTCAAAATTCAGTAGGCTCCATTTTAAATTCATATTGAGAAGCCCAAGAATGCTCACCAATGCCATTGCAGTTCAAGCAAAATCGCTTGATTAAAAGAGTTATTTAATAAATTACTGTATGGTATATCACGAGTAATTAATGCTTAAAAGAACAAGATTGAAGTGGTTAATATGGTAGTACATTATTTTTAATTAAAAAAACCCATAAAACTGAGGAAGCAGAAAACAATCTTGTAAAGCTACGCTCGCACATAGACAATAAAAAGATAAAATTACTTGTTTGAAAATAAACATTTCCACCAGACTTGCACGGATTGGTACATCCATAATCACTGCATGAACTAATCATGTTAAAAAATCATTTAACATCACAAAACAAGTCATTTGAGCACTGACAAATACCGGTTTTTTCCATTACCGCTATACAAATTTTCGTGGTTTTGCCCGATTTAGAAGCGGGCGATGCTAGCGCTGTGACTTCACAGCGGATCCCGGAGTTACGCACCTAGTAATATATATCAATGCGTTTACCGAAACCCATTGCTTTGGTTTAGCTATCAACGAATCCTCGCACAGTACAACTTGGCCGGGCACCATGTATGGAATGTTTGTATGTATATTTCGTGATTTAGGTATGTTAGGTGCAAGTTGATTAGTCAAGTGATTGAGCTTGTAATAACAAATATATAAATTATTACATCGAAATTCCTTTTTGGAGTTTGCTCAAATTCACCGGTTAGCAAAGGCTTTCTCCACTAAAGGCCCACTCATAATAATGACAAATGAATGGCAAACGAATCAGTTTATTTGGATATTGCATTTACACATTCAAAATGGAAATAAAACGGAATTTCAACAAAGCATTAAGGAGCGAACAGTGGTGGGCTAAATTTATAAAAAAGAAAATTTTTATAAAAGAAATCCCACTCTCTTGTCACCCACCGAAGAAAAAAAGATTTTCCAACTAATTATTCAGCGTATAGGTGCCACACGCGACTTGAACAAAAGGTATAATTATAAAAGAAGAATACTGAAAAATCTTCCTTCTTGAACTTTCAAGAGTAAAATACAATTACAGGAAAATTAGTTAAAACTAATCACCAAGTACCGTACCGATAACATGGCTGAACGGTAAAGGGTCTCCCCACCATTTAAGAAAAATTCCAATAATAATAATTCAGGGAAATACTTCTCTGTAAAATACAATAAACTGCACATGATGTTTGAGAATTTCAGGAAAATAAATATGAATACGATTTCCAAAACACTGTTTATTCTCATCGAAAAACGTCTTCTTAAAAACTCTATTTTTATTTATTTAATTCAAACGTACGAGAATACATTTTCAAATAGTTGCATTGCTTAAAAGAAAACAAATACTGTTGGATGGATTCAAGGAAAGGAAAAATGTTCTAAATGATAACGGAATTAGTAACAAATTTCATGAAAATAATAATGTTCTAAAAATCGTTGTAAATACATGTTGAACCAAAATTGTATTGAATAAATTCAATTATCAAGACTCTATTAACCCCAATACAGTTGTACTGCAGGGGTGCCTAGTATTTCGGTCTATCACAGTATTTTGTTCGAAAATTAATTATTTATATTAAATTATATTATGGAAATTGCAACAGTACAGAATGTATAATTGTATGCTGTGTTGCAAAAATATATTTTTTTCTACTCTGTTTCTGAGCAATATATTGACTCATCCTGAACTTCTTACTGTCACAGAGCGCTCTGTGAATAATCAAATTCCCTTCATAAATAAATCTTAAATAATTACCAGTTCCATTGTGTGAAATTAAATAATTCTTTTACCTACAATATTATTAAAAGTAAGAGTACATAACAGCAACAAATTGACGTTATATAAAAATAATTATTACATGTTCCAAAATACAATAATTTCAAACTTTATTTTGGAAAACATCTTATTTTTTTAATAAATGAAACACATGGAATATATATCATTTTTATTTAGTGACGTATATTGTGTTCGGTCAAGTACTTTTGAATAAAGTTTTTTGCAAATAAGTTTACAACTTGAAGATTTCCAAAAAATGTATAAATTTTTGAAAATACAATGATATATTTATATTGATATAAATCATGAAATACATCATTGTCATTAAAATGTGACATATATGAAAAACAATATGAAAGAAAAAATATTTAAACAGAATTTATTAATTTCGAATTCCTTTAATTGCTATTAGTTTATACTGAAGACTTCCGCAATGGCGGATATTGACAACAGTATTTAATAGCTGATGGAAATCGATGAATGCTACTGTACAAAAATATCAGTCACCATATCCGCCATTGCGGAAGTCTTCAGTATAAACTAATAGCAATTAAAGGAATTCGAAATTAATAAATTCTGTTTAAGTAAATTTGTCAGTTTGTTCAATTGTCAGTAACTTCGAACTAACTTGAAAAAATATTTGTAAAGTTCGACAGGCAGGAATACACTAAAAGTGGTGCTTTTGGTATACGAACCTATCGAAAGCAACAATAGTAGTGTTTTCCGGTTCTACCCTTTTAATCCAAAGGTCCATTTAGGCTTGAAAAAGGCTATCGAATAAAATAATAATATACTATCATTTACCTAACATATTTTACTATTTTAAAAGGGTGCTTTTACTCGTTCATTTAATAAATAATCAATAGAAATCTATTCCATATCCAAATAAAATTACCATTTATGGTAGCAAATGGTTGTACAAAGTACCATACATGATTTTTCTTATGAAGATGTTTTATACACATGAAGTATCCTATAATACGTAAAAAAGTGTATGCAAAATATATCTACGAGTAACCTAAAACTGTACACAATTTCCCACTGAATTCGTATATGATACAAATTATATACAAACAATATACAATGCTAAAAAGAGAAAAATGTACTATACACTCATGACTCAAAATAACGATTGTTAGTCAATCAGAGTTAACCATTAAAATCATGGTTGTACAATTCTGAAAGTGATATCATAATTTTTATGTAATGTAATTTTTAATAGAGTAGAATTATTAATATAATTTGATGTACTGAATAGATTCTCCAGAAGCTAATGGAGGATCTCAAAAATGGAAGAAAGTACAAATCAGTACTTTTGTTTAAAATACAGAATTTTTAAATAATTGAATACATATTTTGTCTTCATTTTAAAAATGCCTCGAGAAGCAACGTAATAGGGAATTTCTTATGCTTACGGTAACAAGTAACTCAATCAAGTCCTGCAAGTTTTGATATTGTGGAATCTTTTCATTAATGAGGTGCAACTTCCGCCAGATTTTCACTAAACAATGGTCCTGCCATTTAGAAAATCGATTGGAATTTACAATCTCTTAATTAATAAGTTCCAATCAAGTCTACCAAATTAGTCGAAACATCCATGTTTGATAAAACTAAAATTATTTTATTAATGAAATATATTCTACTCTTCAGAAATAATATTCAATTATTGTAGAAGCACTTACAAATTACCAATAGTTTTCTCAAACTATAATAAAGAGTTAAAAATTCATCTGTCGACAATACAATATTAAGCTAAAATTAAAACAAGTCGAACCCCTTAGTTTTAAATTTACTTTTTCCGAAGTTAATGTTCACAAATCAAATAAATTTGTGCATACAGAATCCAACTTTCCAAAATCTTAAACTTAAAACTTATAAGAATTATGAAATTTACACTATGTGTACATTAACATTCTTTTACGATGTACTCTGGTACAGTTGTGAATTGTGCAACATAGCTGAGGTGCAAGTTTTTTGTACAAAAAAAGCTTTTAACAACACTGTAAGGCATAACTGTCATCCTTAAAGTTAACAATGTGTAAGTTTCCGTAACTCCGAGTTTTTAAAATAAAAATCAATTACTTTAACCATAATATAAAATAATGTAGAATATTGTCGTAAAATAGCAATACTTGAAGCATCGCTAGAGTCATGAGAGATAGTCGCATTAATTGATTCAATCGCCACCATCGAAATATTATCAAAATTACATTTTCAAGAAGATGAATGTTCCTGAACATTTATAAAATTTCCGAATCTACGAGCGAACATTCATTGTCGAAATATTAAATTCGAGTTTATCACACAATTAAACATACAGGCAGCATTTGGTTTAAGTTATCTGAAATCAAAAAAGAAAAGAATTAATTCGTTTAATGTTTAAGCACAGAAAAATAGTATAATATCATCTAAAGAAATCAAAATACCAGCATACCAACCTTTTTACACATTAATTTAATAAAGAAGCATGAAGTAAAAGAAAGTGAAGGGAGCATAAAGTCATAAAAGTGTAGCCGACGCCATCTTGAGCGGCTATCCGGCGACTTTACTCCACTATAGATATACACTAATGTTGTAGTTGTTTTATACATACAGGGTGATTCAGGAGGAAAGGTTCAAACTTCAGCAACTGATTTTAGATTTAAAAATAGGAAAAAAATTCATTATAAACATATGTCCGGAAACGCTTCGTTAGCAAGTTATACAGAGTGAAAGATTTCGCCCAGAATTCAGTACCCTCGGGAAAATAAAGTCATACTGAAATTCTGGGAAGGTAAATTAAGGACCAAATACTGTTATTTCTTATGGTTTTTGATCGAAAAAAACGAATAAAATAGGTCCCAGAACTCTATCTTCAGTAGTTTTTATGATATTATGATACACGTTTTAATAAACACGTTTTTTCAGTTTTGAAGTACAATAACTTTGATAAATGCCTGATATTTGAATGCATTGTAGAGAATTTAATTATGAAAAATCTGATGCAAATAAACCCAACAAACAACGATTGAATACCTGCTACGGCTTATGGCTACAACTTCCCCACTCTAGAACTTGAATGAATTAGCAATAGACTACATTTGGAAAAACAAATGAATGAATGGAATACTCACCACTAATTACTACGGCTACCAAATCACGAGAACTGACTTTCAACCATTTTCTCATGCATCTCCTCATGGTGTCTAACCCTGCTGAGCAATTTCAGTTGTATGCAATCCATTGCCATATCTCTGGGGTCAGTCTTTATCAGCTGCAAGTTCCCCGTATTTGTCTAGAATAGATGAATCGAATTAGAAAATTCTAGTAAAATTACACAGTACAGATGAAACTTAAAAAATATGTTTCTATGCAGTGTTTAAAACTACCATAATCTAGAATGCTTAACTTCTGACGACCGGCTGTGATTTTGAAATCAATTACAGTAAAACCTGTGTAAGGCGGAACTCCACCGGACTGAAAAAATTTCCGTTTTGGCAGGTTTCCGGGTTAGACAGGGTGATCATACTGTACAAAATTCCTAGGGACCGGATGAAACATTCCGTTTCAGCAGGTTTCCGTCTTACAAGGTCCGTCTTATAGTCTGTTCAGCGAGCCTACGGAGTGAGTAAACAAACATGTGCGTGCGTGCAAGCCGAGACCCAACGAAGCCCGATTCACAGACAGCCTAGTTTGCGAAACGCATCGAACAGGCAACAGGCCTACCCATTGAAAACGTCTTTCAATAATCATTTTCAAACAGCTACATTACTTGGATAATACTTATTATTTATTGTAAATGGAAATGGACACGAGATTAATAATAATAATATCGTGTGACCTGGCTGGCTCAGGTCTGATGTCAGAGTTATCAGGTCGCACCTGAATAAGTTCAGGGCCTCTGACGTGACTTAACGACTGTTTTTTTAGACAGCCGGGACCGACAGCTTAACGTGTCCTCCGAAACACGGGAGTGGCCCGAGGTAAAAACTTTCGGTCAGAACTGGGATCGAACCCGAGACCTTTGGGCTAGCAAACCAGCACTTAACCCACTCGGCTACGGCCACTCCAAGAGATTAATGAATTATATGAATAATATGGCTATTTTCTTACTTTCGATGCTTAGGTAATGTATCCAAACATTCAGCAATCACTGGTTTCACTATTATTAGAATTGTTCATAAATGTGTCGATTGAATTATTTTTACCTAAACATTTGAAATGAAAATACCAACTTGAAAACAGAATTTAAAATCTAATATGTTCTTGAAATTTAAATTATTGCATTATTTAATAATGCAATAATAATTATTTATTTCACAAACTGGAAGTGCAACAACAGCTGTTAAGAATGAACTGTAGGTGGCAATGTTTGTGAATAGGCCAACCGACCGATGCCAGTACAATTCTCGGAATTCCTCACTCACACACATTCAGTTTGTTTACTTCACTCCGTAGGCTCGCTGAACAGACTATAGACAGGTTTTACTGTACTAACTCAATTTACTTATTTATTCATGACAAAAATACAATAAAGCAAAGATACAACCACAACTAGCTTTCGCCCACAACTGTTCTCTTCGCAAATTTACAACACTGAAGAACCCAAATGTTAGGTTATGTCAATTTTTCACAAGCAATTTCACTTTGCAAAACAATGACCAATTCTAGAATATTAATATTCATGAAATAGCTAAACACTTTTGTACTGAATGGTGCGATGGGTTAAAAGTAGCGTCGTATGATAACAGCTTGGTATAAAAGTGGAACGGATAATGAACCATCATTAAGATAGGGCGTTTGTGAAACCGGGGGTTAAGCTGGGCATTCACGTTCCAACTTGTAGTACGACTTGCAGTACTGCTAGATGGATAGTCGACTCCACTCACGCTACCACTTACAATCCAACTTTATTCCTAGTCAGCTGTGAGCATCGCTCTCGAGCCGAAAACTGTAACCGATTTTGCCCGAAGGTCAAGCAGTGACTGAGATAAGTTGGACGACTTTGGTCCGACTCCCCCACACACGCTCCAACACCGTCGACAGTCTGAAGTCGTCCCTCTACAATTCCAACTATCCAACAAGCCCATTCACGTTCCAATATCGGATCCAACCTTATAGGTTGGACTGCAAGTGGTACTGCAAATCGGAACGTGAATGCCCAGCTTTAGAGATATTTTCAAATGTAATGTTAATCTGAATAAATTAATCGGATATCTTACCAGGCATAAGGTAGATAGTAAATTTCGGGCGACCTCTTCGCGAGACAGCCCCGCGACTGCGGCACCGAACTCGATGACAGTTCCTTCGTCGCCAGGAAACTGGTCGAGAATGCGCGTGCCGTAGTCGTGTATTCGGAAGGCACTTCTTTTTTCAGCTAATTCCAATTTGGGCCGAATCAGTTGATGCCATAACGAGACGCGTTCGGCTAGAGATGTTAGTTCGTTGGCCTGCAAAATATCAGAATATATAATAGCTATATTGTCAAGGACGCTCAATTAGGAGAATGCACGAGTGTGTTTTTGTTGAGAGAGTGGACGTCAGTGCGATCTTGTTTACTTTCGAACACAAACATACACAGAGTGTTTCAGGACGAATCTGAAATATGGGTGTTACCCTTTAGGACGACCTAACAGTTTGATCGACCTACTGCTAGCGCAGCCTGCAGTCCACAATAACCAAACCTAACCTAACCTGGCTAGATGTGACTGAACTTTTGTTTACTAGGTCGGTCAAAACGACAGTCGTACAAATGGTGTCCTCCCCTGCAATACTGCACAAGCTTATTCCTCTCATAAAAATAATGGAAAAAATCATATAAACATGGGTCTGGAAATGCTTTATTAGCGAATGACGGCTGGTGAAAGATATCGCCTGGAATTCAGCTTCTGTGAAATACTGAAATAAAAACATACTGAAATTTTTAGGGCGATAAATAAGGTTGGTAATTGCACAGGTTTTATGTCAAATGAGCTCAAAAATCCAATAAAAATTGTCCCAGAACTGTATCTCCAATAGTTTAGAAGAAAATTGGGGTAAAGCACTGAAGGTTAAGGTCGAAAAACATTTTTTTGCGTTTAGACTAGAATAACTCCGTTAAATTGCCTATAAACAATAAAATATGTTCAATACAATTTGTAGAGAATTTGATTCTGAAAAAATAATGCAAATAAAGTCAACGACGGAAGTTTTTTTTTTTAAATAAATTTTATTAAGAAACACACAAAACTAAAAACTAACTTTATTGCATACCAAAACGCAGGTATTTAAACCTTTATTTATAAAATTAAAAGTTATGATTTTACATTTAAGATTAAATACTGTATCCCGATGAATCAGACAGCCTGTTAGTTCCTAATAAGTGTCATACAGTAATTCATTGGTTTTTTTTTTTTGAGGATGAAGCCCACATAGGTCTGAGACCTGTGCGTGGGTAATGAGTTGGATGATGGTGATTAAATGCTGTAAAATCACTTCCCGGTGGTTCGGAACCCACCTAAAACTGTAGGTCCAACTCATCAATCACTATCATCCAACTCATTACCCACGCACAGGTCTAAGACCTATGTGGTCTTCATCCTAAAAAAAAAAAAAATACAAGCAAATTTTGAAATCCTTACACATACATCGCTAGACATTCCTTGAAGGAACATCTTTGCAAAATTTCATAGATTTTTTTGAGGATGAAGCCCACATAGGTCTGAGACCTGTGCGTGGGTAATGAGTTGGATGATGGTGATTTATGAGTTGAACCTAAAGTTTTAGGTGGGTTCCGAACAACCGGGAAATGATTTTCAGCAGAGAACAGTCTTTTTTGCTGGCCAATCTAATCGGTCACCGTTACAAACAGGACCTGGTTCATTTAATTCAATTGACTGATAACATGTGCTTTTTTCAAGTTTTATATATTTTGGCCTATCAGCTACTTTATTATGGCAAAGAGATTTTCATTATATTTAATGTCTGATGCATGTCAAAACATAACTCATTTCGCTCAAATATGGGAAGCAAATCAGCCATGTTTATTTTTTGTAACATAGTAAGTGTGACTTTGATATGATCATAATGATTAACGGTTTTTCAGCATAGATTTGAGAAACCTCTCTAATGAATCATTCAGCTTCCCTACATTAACATTATATTCCTCAGATGAGATTACAAGGTAATTCATTTTCAAATTCCATTAACTATTTCATGCAGTTGTGAATGACACTGTTCTCTGTTGTAAAATCACTTCCCGGTGGTTCGGAACCCACCTAAAACTGTAGGTCCAACTCATAAATCACCATCATCCTACTCATTACCCACGCACAGGTCTCAGACCTATGTGGGCTTCATCCTCAAAAAAAAGTTTATTTATTATTTTATTACAAGAAACACTATCAAGTAAAGATACAACAAGCACCAACTGCTTTCTTTACAAATTTTCAACTAAAAAAGTACAAATTTTAGGTTATATCCAAGTTCAACTAGAAATTTCACTTTGAAGTACAATTACTAATTCTTTCCAAAACAAGAATATTAATTTAAAAGTTCACTTTAAAAACGAAGCACTAAGACACTTCAATAGTCCAAAGAAAGCGGATATAGTTTTGAGTTTTGTTCCACATTTCAGAGCCGAAAATGTACAAGTCTAGTCACTTCAATCACATGTCTTTGGTATAAGGTCACTTTATCATTTTATATATATACTAATCATTGGAGGTTTTTGGTATAATTTATAGGATTAAAAGAAATTTCAAAATTGATTATCTTGTTAACATCTATTCAAGATTATTGCTAGCCCAAAGGTCCCGGGTTCGATCCCAGTTCAGACCGAAAGATTTTACCTCAGGCCACTCCCGTGTTTCGGAGGCCACGTTAAGCTGTCAGTCCCGGCTGCCTAAAAACATTCGTTAAGTCACGTCAGAGGCCCTGAACTTATTCAGGTGCGACCTGATAACTCTGACACCAGACCTGAGCCAGCCAGGTCACACGATATTATTATTATTTTATCTATTTAAGAAAATAAAAATAAAATAAAAACCATTTTTCTGAATAACTAGAGATTGCATAAAATTTACCTCATATTCGAGATTTCTCTGTTGGTAGGCCTGCATGGTTCTTACGGCTTCGTTTTCGTAGCTACCTTCTTGCAGTCTGTCATTGTCTGCCATCCTTATATCAGGCAGGGCAACATTATCCACCAAGCCGTCGTCATAATGGTCTTCAACGAAACCTTGAAAACCTGAACACAGAAAAAGATCGTTGTACAAAATTATTCAAATAAATTAAGATCTATACGATTTAAAAAGAGATAGAGGGATGGACGTGCACATGAACGATTCAATAAATCTTTAGATTACGATTGTGACTTGAAACAAGCTACGAACTCCTGAGCCCTCTTTGTAAGGGTGAAGATTGGATTTGCCAGCAAAAAATATTCTGTTGTCTGTTGTTAAATCACTTCCTGGTGGTTCGGAACCCAACTAAAACTTTAGGTCCAACTCATTAATCACAGACATCCAACAAATACAAGGCAATTTATTTTCAAATTCCATTAGCTATTTCATGCAGTTATAATTTAACTTTCTTAGTAATGGCGAAGGTGATATTGTGGAAGGTATCCATAATAAAAAATAAGACGAAATTGTCACAACAATTGTGACAATTTCGTCTTATTTTTCATTAGTTATAATTTAATTTGTATAATTATCATTCACTTGGTGAATAAGATATGTATATGTATTATATTAGATATGTATATTATATTATATGTCTCATTTAGTGAATGAGATATATTATATGTCTCCTACAGAAGGCCTGAGTGCCTTTCCACTTTTTCCTTTTAAATATCCTTTAAATGCAAGCAAATTTTGAAATCCTTACACATACATCGCTAGACATTTCTTGAAGGAACATCCTTGCAAAATTTCATAAATATTTGCGCGTTGAGCTGTAAATGCGTTACAGACACACAGATGCAAAACGATCGTCTTGAAACAGAGACCACTCTTCGTTCGGCCAATTACTTTTATTTGTTGACATTGTATCTAGACCAATCAGAGCTCAGGATTTCTTCAAAATGAATATTATGCAATAGTCACGTCATTTTGAAATCAATTTGAATTCCAATTCAGAAGCGATCAACAACAAACATTCATTTTAGGTTATGTTAGTGTGTGTAAGTTATCTGATTGATAGATATTTACTGTAATGATACATTTTTAAGGTTATAATAATAATGCTTTTGAAACTCGTTAATTCAATTAAAATGACGTTAAAGGTCGTATGGTTAGTAAGTTGACCTAACCTATTGATGTGTATATCGATATATCGACTTATTGTAATCGATAACAAATAATCGAATATGTCACTAGCAGATAATATAATACATTTTTCATGTATATAATATATAAGCATGTATCATATATATAAATATTTAATAAAATACAATCTTATGTAACATAATGTAATAATGGAATTGATGAAATAATTAATTCTATCATGCATTTATCTATGCAGTACGAATGTTGTTATCTCCAAAATGTTCTCTAGGTTTTGCATACAGGGTGGGGGAAATGTTTGGAAACGGCTTAATATTTCATATACAAAGGTGATTTTGCGGTAGGTATGATTGAGGATCCTACTCAAATTGAAAATACTATTTTACTGTGACTTTAAAAATCTGGTCCGCCATCTTGGAACCGCCATTTTGAATGTAACTTTTTTTTTTAAATAGGAAGGGGGTCATGCGATACATGATTTCAATACAGAATTTTAAGACAAAATGAATGCCGAAAACCGCACATCGATATGTCAACCCGTTTCGGAGATATTTACATTATTAATCGATACCATGAAAAGCAGAAATGAAATAAATAAGTACATTAAAATCTTACCTATCAAATTTTTTGTTAATAGTGTTTGCTAATAAACATTAAAACCCAATTATTTTAATAAATGTTCAAACTGTTTTCCTTCAGCTGTTTGACAATGTGCTAATCTTAAATAATAGCCATCAAGCACATTTTGAATCATTTCGCGTGGAATTCTGTTAGCCACTTCAGTTATACATTCTCTCAGTTCATTAATTGTTGCTGGTTTCTTTTTGTACACATTGTCTTTCATGTAGCCCCAAAAGAAATAATCAAGTGGAGAGAGGTCAGGTGACCTAGCGGGCCACTCTATTGCACCTCTACGACCTATCCAGCGTTGGGGAAATGTTTGGTTCAATATATCCCACACTCCTAATGCATAATGAGGGGGCGCCCCATCTTGTTGAAACCACAAGTTATGTAACTCTTGTCCGTTGATGTTCTGGATGGCTGGAACAATCAAATTTATTAACATGTTCTCGTAAATGGCACCTGTTAAATTATTCTCGATAATAAATGGTCCTACAATGTGACCATTTACCATACCAGCCCATACGTTTAATTTTTCAGGATACTGTGTATGACCCTCCTTCATCCAGTATGGGTTGACATCGGTCCAGAAACGATAGTTTTGCTTATTTACATTGCCGTTAAGCATGAACGTAGCTTAATCCGAAAATACTACATTATTAAAGAAGTTTGGATCATTGTCATACTTGTTCATCATTATGTCACAAAACTCTACCCGGCGGTCGAAATCATCCTCATTCAGTTCTTGTAATACATGAAGCTTAAACGGATGGAAATGAGATTCCTTAAGAACTTTTCTGACAGAACGAGTAGACATACCATGTTCCTTGGCAACGCTTCTAGTTGATGTATGCGGATCTTCAACAAATGATTGCATTACCTCTAAAGATTTTTCATTGTTGGTGGCAGTATTTGTTCTTCCAGTGCGAGCACGATCAGTCACTTTGCCCGTTTCTTGAAACCGCTTTACTGTCTTAAAAACAACACTTTTACTAATTGGATTTCTGTTGGGAAATGTTTCGTTAAATAAATCAGAAACTTCTTGGTAAGACCGTACTCTATCTCCATAGCCGCGCATCATTAACAAAGTTATTCTCTCGGTTTCATTTAAAAATGCCATTGCGAACGACTTTAAACACACTCACTACTTCATGATTGAAAAAGAATTCATTAAATCAGTTGGATTATTACAGATGATTTTAGGTTGATATCATGATTATTGTTGATATTATGATATCAAGAGTCAGATGTTCATCACGCGAAATGATTCAAAATGTGCTTGATGGCTATTATTTAAGATTAGCACATTGTCAAACAGCTGAAGGAAAACAGTTTGAACATTTATTAAAATAATTGGGTTTTAATGTTTATTAGCAAACACTATTAACAAAAAATTTGATAGGTAAGATTTTAATGTACTTATTTATTTCATTTCTGCTTTTCATGGTATCGATTAATAATGTAAATATCTCCGAAACGGGTTGACATATCGATGTGCGGTTTTCGGCATTCATTTTGTCTTAAAATTCCGTATTGAAATCATGTATCGCATGACCCCCTTCCTATTTAAAAAAAAAAAGTTACATTCAAAATGGCGGACCAGATTTTTAAAGTCACAGTAAAATAGTATTTTCAATTTGAGTAGGATCCTCAATCATACCTACCGCAAAATCACCTTTGTATATGAAATATTAAGCCGTTTCCAAACATTTCCCCCACCCTGTATGTAAAAATAGCTTTCCGTTTCCTACGTTTCTACTCACTTGCTGGGGAACATTGGTCAAAGCAGATCAGTTGTAACTTCTCATAAATTTTTAGAGTTGCAGTGCTTTGAGCAAATATTATTTGTAACGTAACTTTGAATTTTCTAATTAATAACCTTTATATTGTGCATCGTGACCAAAATTCTTACAATTATTGATGTTGGAATACCATAATTTCAGATATAATTTCAAGTACTAGTTGTAAGTTGATATTTATGTTAGCGTCCATTTCATGCTTCGTGTATTTTGTTTTAGAATTATCATTGTTATTGTGTTTTAACTATGTCTCATGTAAGGTTTTACGTTGTTAGAAGGTTAATTCATATTGATTCGTGTAATAATCTTTTCTTTTCAATTTTTGTATCGTTAGCAATATATTAGGTGGCAAGTTGACCACATAATTAAAAGTGTATGTATTTTCTAAATTTTCGTTTATTCGTTCATGTATTGTTGAACCCTTTCATCTTAACCAATATCATAATAGAATAGAGGTACCGATTGCCGAATCCTTAGGTACAGTGTTTCATAGGCCAACCCGCACATTAGTATAACCTATTGTGAAAAGGGGGCACTGTATTACTAAAACAAGGTATTTAATATACAGTTTGATACCAGTTTCTCAATAGACTGATTAAATTTGATTATGAATAAAATGAAACTAATTAGTAGCTTGCGCTATTCTACATACCTCCTCCATCATCATCACTTTCAGGATCCATTTCCTCAAAGCCTTCAAAATCTGGAAAATTAAAGAGTAATAAAATATATTAAAAAAAAGTTACTTATAAAAATATTCTAAACACGATAAAGATTTCAACTTAGACGATTTTACAATAGAACACATAATAATAATAATAAGTATAGTAATTATAATTTTAATTCCAGGACGAAGTGAGAGTTTGATTGAGATTGATAATGGTGTAACAACCGAAACTAGTCTTTCGAAGTTTTAATAAAAATGTGGTTGTGACAATTTCGTCTTATTATTCATTATGATTCCTATTCATTTGGTCCCACAAAGGTTGCATCTTGAACACTCCACTTATCAGCAAATCAACATTCATTTTGAAAACCGATGAAACCCGATTCTAAAAAGTTTTTAAAAGCGAACGTATGCTGCTGAATGCGGTACGGAACGCAGAAAAATGGCAGGACCGGCTGGCATCGATAAGCGAGCAAAGCAGAGAAATCAAACTTGTTTTAATTCGCAGCTCTGCTCTTTCAAGACCTCCTCACGTGACGACGTAATGCTCCACTGTACAACTACATTACCACAGCATGTGTTTGAATTCGACGCTTTGCTCTATGCTCTCGGACGCTTCACTATGCACACGGCCTAAGATGTTTTTATTCGTTTTATTTATGTTTTTCATGTACAAACGTGTAGTGTACAATATATTTGAGAGTTGTGTGATATATGTGTTGTTTATTTGCCATACGCTAAATAAATAAATAGTAATTATCATAACACATTGCCTACTTTTTTATTTACACATAACACATTTTTCATCATAACACAAAAATTACGATATTTACGACAATTCTGTTACGAAGTAGTAAATTTCAAAATCTAGCAATTTCAATCTTGTAAGTGACCACTTGTTAAGCTTCAATGTTCTAGAACGCGGATTTCGACTAAATAGACAGCGGACAGGGACGCATACGCTACAATATAGCCTAACTAGATTGGCTTTCGAAATATATTTTACAATAATATATGCTATTAATTAGATATAATCAGCTATTATATTCATATATTATCTTCTATTACACTTAATCTGATAAAATAATTATATGATTATAATGAGTCTTACCTCCACACTGCTTTCTCGCTGCCTGATTGATGACCAATTCTGAAAAACATTGAATTTTTGTCGATTAGGAATGACAGAATAAAAATCACTTCAAGTCATTAATTAATTTAAGCTTAAATTAAGTCCTTAAAAATCACAACTAAGTCCTTAATTAATTTAAGCTTAAATCTATAAACTGTAAACTGAGGTGTCCATTCGCAAATAATTGCGTCAGTCATCAGGTTCGCCTCTTAGTTCTTTCAGCAACTGAATATGGGAATACTGACTTTTTTTCAGAAGTCAATCCCTTGACCATCTTGTCTCTTTCCTATTCATCACTTTTCCTCTCATTCGCTGAATTCTTTGGATGGAAAAAATAAAAGAAAGCAACTGTGTTTTCTCCATAGTGAAATAAAAACATTAAATCACAATATTCACTAATCAAATCACAGTACACTACAAATCTAGTCTGGATCGGAACTGAGTAGAAAACGGAAGGGAAAACGTTACTGCGTAGACACTGGACAAAACGTACGTTTTATATTTCGTTTTGCACGACAGACAAAACGAACAGTAAGACGTAACGTGTAAACCGGCCTAGGAATTTCACTTTGAATAAAATTTATTACTTATGAGAAGAATCACTCACCATTATACATTCGCCGTCTTCTCAGTTGAATTTGTCTTTTCAGTTGTCGTTCGGCCTTGAATAGAGTAAGGAACTCGTAGTCCTGAAGGTCTCCATCAACTTTTGAACTTTTCATATACTGTTCAATCATCCAATCGATAATTAAATACGAATTGGCCTCCTTATCCATATCACAGATTTTTCGTTTTCTTTTCTGCAACAGGAAAACAACAGTTTATTAAAGAGGTCAAAAAATTGTTTCTTTCAAATATTCAAACGAATACGATTAAAAAAAAAACTTTAATATATAACCTAAAAACGATAGTGTTATTCCATTTCGGTTGCAGTTCTGTATCTTGCCCAAGAAACAATCGAATGACATTTTCGATAATCGATATATGTACCAACCCCAAAGCTAAATCTAACGTTCCTTTCATATCAAATATCGATTCTCTTAGTCGATTGTTTCGTGGGGAAGATATGGAACAGCAACCTTTACTTCTAATAGATTATTGTGTGCTAAATATATAAAACGTACAAGTCCCAAATAAATAAGAAGTCCAACCTATAAGGATGAAAAAATTGCTAATATTTCAATTATTACAACTCTTAAGCCGCATTTACACGATCTAATAATGTTGTACAACAAAGTTTTATAAACAATGCTTTATAAAAAAAATTATATGAAATTGCTATGAAAATGAAAAAATATTGATATGAATTTAAATATCATAACTTTGCTTTACAACTTTTTGAATTTGGAGACTGTATTCCATTGTAGTTCCGAAAATACTATATCCTAATTATTTGCTAATACGTGAAAAGTTGTACGTGCTTGTATTCCACTGTTTTGTTGTAATATAATGTAAATACAGCGTAAGAGTGAACATTGATTACTGATTTACTTTACTTTCAATTTTACCCGGATTTTTTCTATTTTTTTACCCTGATTTACTTTTACTGGTAATCACTTACTGGTGTCTGCAGTTTACTTAACTGTGTAAATAACTAAGTTTCATGTGTCACTTTCAAGTCTTTCCAGCATAATTTTCAAGTTAGAACCCATTAAATTATAAATGGCTAAAACAAGAGCGCTTTCCTATTGTAATGTAACAGCATAATCAATTTATTTGCCATGAATTTTCACAAAAGGAGGAGAGAACCATTGTTGGCTATCAAAAGAAAAATGATGTCAGCGAAAATTCATGGCAAGTAAAATTGTGCTGAAAAAACGAGTGGCTCAGGGCAGTCGGCGTCGAGTACGGGAGCTGGTTACATCCATAGATATATTTTAATGTTATTAATATAATATATATAGTTACATCTACGGCAGATGACCCACCCCACTCTTCCCTGCTGAGCGAGCCCGTTTGTAAGTAAATTAAATTCTTTTTGATAATTCTTGATAAGCTCATTAGCGTTTATCATTTTTTACAACATTAAAATAAATTTAGATTCTTTTCTTGACTCAATCTGAAGTCATTTTAATAGTAGCACCTTTCTTCATGAGATTAGTTTTTTTTCGGAGGATGAAGCCCACATAGGTTTGAGACCTGTGCGTGGGTAATGAATTGGATGACGGTGATTGATGAGTTGGACCAACAGTATTAGGTGGGTTCCGAACCACCGGGAAGTAATTTTACAGCAGAGAACAGAGTCTTGGTACAGGAAACACCTCTCGTATGCCAAGCGTTACCCCATTAGAAAATAAAAAAGTATTATACTCAACCTCCACCACGTAATAAATTATCTAAAAGAACGGTTCCAATCTTTTAATTAATTTATTACACGGTGGAGGCACGGTTCCGTTCTTTTAAATAATTTATTACACTATCATGCATTTTATTTTCCCCCAAATTAGATCAATAGAAATTTTCTCTACCTCCTTGACATCGTCCACAGCTTCAGGCTGTTTTAGTATTTTCCGTTTTCGCAAAGGCTTCTCAGGCATATTCTGATCGAATAGAGATGGTTCCCATGCTTTTTTCTTTAAATCGACCACATGTACAATATTTTCATTCTTCTCTCTGTAAAATATGAAACAATTAAACCAAATAATAAAATAATTAAGAGCCAAAAACACCCAACAAAATTTTACAATAATTAATTAACTCACCAGCTGAATTTCTGAGAAAGACTAAGCAGAAATGATGAACCTTCTACTAAGGTAATATACTAAAACTAGTATAATTTTCTACTAAAACGAGTGTAATTCTCTTGAAAAGTAACTTTTTTCGAGGATGAAGCCCACATAAATCTGAGACCTGTGCGTGGCTAATAAGTTGGATGACGGTGATTGATGAGCTGGACCTACAGTTTTAGGTTGGCTCCGAACCACCGGGAAGTGATTTTACAGCAGAGAACAATGTCGTTTTGCTGACCAAACTAATCGGTACCCTTACAAAGAGTGCCCAGGAGAACCTAGCTTATCTCTATCTGATTGATCAGATACCTGCTACGGCTCACGGCTATCACTTCCCCACTCATATCTAGACCAGGTTTTACTGTTCGCCATCAGATAAACATTATTTGTAAAAGCAACGAAAGGAATAATAATAAATTGCTTCTTGAAAACCTATAAACTATAACCTATATAATAAACAGCTATTTGTTGGTATATGTCAACAAAACACTGGAGAGTGAGGGATTGAAGGAGTAGAGGAAGAAGAATGAGGAGAAAAATTAAGAATGCAAAAGAGAAGAAGGCAGGAGGAGGAGAAGGAGGAGGAAGGGCAGGAAGAGGAGGAGAAGAAGGAAGAGGAGGAACAAAAGGAGAAGGAAGAGGAGGAGGAAGAGGAGGAGAAGAAGGAAGAGGAGGAGAAAAAGGAGAAGGAGGATGAGGAAGAAGAGTGGGAGAAATAGAGGGGAAGAATAGGAGGAAGAGGATGAGAAAGAGGAGGACGAGGAATAGCAGGAAGAGGAACAGGAGGAGGAGGAAGAGGAATAGCAGGAAGAGAAGGGGAAGAGGAGAAGAAGGAAGAGGATAAGGAGGAAGAGGAATAGCAGGAAGAGAATAGGAAGAGGAGAAGAAGGTAGAGGACAAGGAGGAAGAGGAATAGCAGGAAGAGGAAAAGAAGGAAGTGGACGAGGAGGAAGAGGAGGAGGAGGTGGAGAAGGAGGAAGAGTAGGAGGAGGAATAGCAGGAAGAGAAGAGGAAGAGGAGAAGAAGGAAGAGGAATAGCAGGAAGAGAAGAGGAAGAGGAGAAGGAGGAAGAGGACATAGAGGAAGAGGAATAGCAGGAAGAGGAGAAGAAGGAAGAGGAATAGCAGGAAGAGAAGAGGAAGAGGAGAAGAAGAAAGAGGACGAGGAGGAAGTGAAGGAGGGGGAGAAGGAGAAGGAAGAGGAGGAGAAGGAAGAGGAGAAAGAGAAGAAGAAAAAGAGGAAGAAGGCAGAAGAAGAAGGATAGAAAAGATGGTAATAAAAATAAAAGGAAGAAGCAAAAGAATAAGAAGAGGAATAAAAAGAGCATGGCGGGGAAGAAGAAGAATGAAAAGATGGAGATGTATATGGAGAACATATGGAAAGAAGAAATAAATAAAAAAAGTGGAAGAAGAACATGGAGGGGAAGACAAAGAAGATTGATAAAAAAATACTATTTAATTAAATTTGTAGATAAGTTATTACACATTCTAGAAATCCGCATTCAATTGAATCGAGCAGCCTGCTTGTTTAAAATAAAGATTAATTTTTATTGGGAAATGACATTAATGCGACATTTCTTTGTAAAAATAACGTTAATACAATAATAATTATTATATTCAGTACCTTTTCTCAGCCGCTGGAGGAAATTCATCTTCGTGCAGAGACTCGGATGACGGGTGATTCAAATCGGGATTGGACGGAATCAGAGGAACATCGTCAGCAGGATTTAAAGTAGCTAATTGTTCACCTACTGGATGCACTGAATCGTTATGTCCGGGGGGCTCATCAAACGCCATGAAAGAATTTCCACCTGCAAAAAAATGAAATAAAATTAATAATCTAATACATTTTTTTTTTTTGAGGATGAAGCCCACATAGGTCTGAGACCTGTGCGTGGGTAATGAGTTGGATGATGGTGATTGATGAGTTGGACCTACAGTTTTAGGTGGGTTCCGGACCACCGGGAAGTGATTTTACAGCAGAGAACAGTGTCTTTTTTGCTGGCCAATCTAATCGGTCACCGTTACAAACAGGACCTACGAGAACGCAGCTTATCTATCTGATTAAACAGATACCTGCTACGGCTCGCGGCTATCACTTCCCTTACAACATTAGAAAATAAATTATGCTCGAAGACTTTCTTTGTAGTCAAGTGGCAAAGGTGATGATGTGGAAGTTATCCATAATGAATAATAAGACGAAATTGTCACAACCACATTTATTAAAATTTTGAGAAACTAGTTTCGGTTGTTATACCATTATCAATCTCAATCAAACTGAGTTTGGTTGAGATTGATAATGGTGTAACAACCGAAACTAGTTTCATAAAGTTTTAATAAATGTGGTTGTGACAATTTCGTCTTATTATTCATTATGCTCGAAGACAGAAAAAACACAAGGTGTAGGATTAAAATTTCAAGAAACAAAGACTACGAAAATTTGAAAGGACAACAACTTTAACGACCTTATTTTCATGAAAATGCAATTATTCTTTATAATAAATTGTATTAATATAGATAATAAATTTATATGTTTAATAATAATAATAATAATAATTTATTATTATTATTTTTTATTTAGGCGTTTTGCCAGATTGACATGTACATGAGCATAAACTACTAGCTAAAACCACCTCCAAATCTAGAGTCCGCCTATTATTAGCATATTAGCATTTTCATAATAATAATAATAATAATAATAATAATAATAAATAATAATAACAACAACAACAACAACAACAACAACAACAACAGTAATACTAATGAGCTGAATATATCAGATGAAATAATCAAAAACCGTAACAACTTCAGAAATATTTTGAAAACCCAATATTAAAGGTTCCAGGAAAAGTCAAGTTAGGTTGACTTTACACAGCAAGAGGTGGCATAGAGTAGTCAGGTTAGAATTAGCGTTATTATTAACTTTATATTCTCAAACTCTCTATTAACGTGCGCAACATCAGCTTTATGTATGGCTAAGTTATAAAGTAGACATATGAGGTTGGAAAATGATGTCAATACAGCTTACTTTATTCCACGTCTAATCAAACGAGTATCATACTGAAGCTATTTTAATAATACTGTCACTTTTCAGTACATGAGTCTAGACCAATCAGAGCTCATGATTTCCTCTAAACTGTGTCGAAATGAATGTTACACAATAGTCATATCAGCTGATTTAAACATTTCGAAATCACACTATCACACTGGATTTCAAATCGGAACTGCCGACAACAATCACGCATTGCAGGTTATGTTATATTTTGGGCAAATTATCGGGTTCATTGGTAAGTCAAATTGAACGTAATTTATTGGTAGGCGGAGATAAAATATTGTATGAAGTATATGTAGTATATGTAATATAGTACAAGTATGAAGCTATTGTATTGTGCCTTAAAGCAACTCGTGAGATGATCGTAACACTTGCTTCGTTCGAGCTCTTGCATATCATGTAGTTTATGCAACGATTTTATTTTGACCCTTATTAAAGCACGAGTTAGATGTAAGTTATAACACAAGCGAATGCGAGTGTTATAAATATCTCACGAGTGCTTTAATGGTCAAATAAAATCGTTGCATACACTATTTTATCTACGACCACTAGTATACATTTAATTAAAACAATTTCATTTTACCTGTGACTGTCAGAGATACCTAACCTCTCACCTCAAATACGAGAAGTTATAGTAGATTGTTAGGTTAGCAGCTTAGTTAGCAGTTTGATCAAATCAGCTGATAGTTTCACAATATTGAATTACGATATTGATTCCATCAAAAATGCTTCTGATTGGTCCAGAACCCGTGTTATAATGTAGAACCTGTACTATAATGAGCTCATTATACAACGAGTTTCAAAAAGCATTTCGAAAAGACAGCTGTTTTGGCATCAATTGTGAAACTGTAATTTATACATTATGACATGGTCGTAGATAAACTACTATTAAAATATAGCACAAGAGCACCACCTTACCATCGTCAAAATCATCATCGTCATCATTAGTTTCCCTTCGCCTGCTTCTTTTATGCTCATTGATGAATTCCTCTTGCAGTATACCACTACCCAATACCCTCCAATGTAACCTGCAATTAGATATATCATCATTATTAATTTATTAATAACTAATTTATTAATAACAGTCATTAATATTCTACTGATTTAAAAATAGATAAGTACTGCAATTGATTTATTGTGATAACACATTTACATAGACATTTATTATTATTACTGCGGATGATACCCACATGAGTAATGAGTGGGTAATGAGGTGAATGATGAGACACATCCATAGCTGAATGAGATTCAAACCCAAGGCTGCAGGAAACGAAGCCAGCCAGAGCCTTATCGTATTACAGACAAGCGCTACAACCAACTGCTCTACCAGAGCCGCCTATTGTACATACAGCACTAGCTACCAACACTATTTTTCTTATGATGCCCACATGAGTCTGAGACTAGTTCGTGGGGGATGAGGTCAATGATAATGACACAAAGATGCCAGGCTGAACGAGAACCAAACCCTCAAAATGACAAATTTCTGAAAATTATGTAAAGTAATAAACAAACAAACTTGGGCGCTCTAACCCATAAACTTTGGTTTCTGTAGATATTAAATTATTTTTAGATTAAAGTGAATAAATGCTTGGGCATAAACGAAGTTTTCATAAAATGATTGAATGTTTATGATACTTTTAACAACTTGCAGTCAATTTTAATAGAAAATAAATAAATATTTACTCGCATAGACTGTTTATTCGCTATTAAAATTGACTACAAGTCGATACATTTATCAAAAAAAATTAAATATTAACACGCAGATCGGTATCGATCAAGAAATTCAAGAATAAAAAATTGTTTATTGTTAATATATTTTCGCCAGGCTAAAGCCTGCAACAAAAATTTTTCAGTACAACAGAATCTTTTACAGTCGTATGGTACATAATACCATCTGTTTTAAAAGAAATAAGTTTCTCAATACATAATAATTTATTAAAAAAAGCTTAGGAAAGAAAAAGAATATAAGGTAAAACGACTATGTAATGATAAGAGAAAAAATAATAAAAGATAGAAAAACATGTAGAGACAAGTGTAAAGATAATAAAACATAGTGAGTGAGTGAACAACACAAAAGGTTCAGATCTATAACAAATAACAAGACGTCAAGTTGTCACAACCACATTTATTGAAAACCGTGAGATACTAATCTACTTAAGGGACATTTAAGAAACTTTACTTGAGATACTTTTCCCAATTTTTTTTATTTTCTACAAAACCAATAACGAATTTTTCAAATCATATATTTCTTATCTCAAATTTTATATGTGTTAGCCTACATAATCTTGGAATGTGAATAAAGTGATAAGGAATCAATGTCAGAATAACCTGATATAATATTGCCTGATGATAATAATAATAATAATATTACCGGAATTCTTCCTTCTTTCCAATGGGCTCATTCGCTTCATCATAAATCAAGCATGCAACGCCATCTTTGGGTTTTCCTTTGGTGGCTGCATTTAATACGATTTTACTTTTCTTGTCAGGGTCGATAGGATTCGTTTTCGGTTTCAGGTCCAAGGATTGTTCTGGAAATAAGAAGCAATAATAATTTGAGAACTTACAAGACTAATGAGATAATGTCATCTAATAAGCACTATAACAATCACTAATTTATGACAAGCTGGATAGATTCAATTTTAACACTAACCGAAACATGGGTGAAACTCACGTAAACAGAAACATCCGGTCTCACAGACCAATCTTCTTATTATCAATAATTTTGCAAAAAATATCAATTAAAATATTTTTCTTGAGTAAATTTCAATCATAGTAAAGTAGAATAAACATTTTAGTTGCAAATTAAGTGATGGAAGTATAGAAAATAAATGTGAAAACATCAAATATGTAGAAAACGTATAATGTTGGATGTAAAAAAACACACAATACAATAATCTATATATGATACACTATCAGTTACTGCTCCAAACAATAATCATGTACTATGAAGAGATATTTGTTCACTAATTTTCCATAAATACTAGCTTAGAGACCGTTTGGCCATCTAATCTGTTCGGAACTATATTTTATATTTGCTATATAATTGTTCCTTGTTCCTTGCAGGAATAATGGATTCTTTAAAAAATGTTTAATTATTTTGTTTGTATGTGTCAAAGAAGAATCTGAATAAATTTTGATTTGATATTTTATATCTGGATTGTAACTTATGTACGTATAGCACCACTAGAAAAAGCCAGGATTTGCTCTTAAGTTGATTAAGGAAGTAATGGATGCTAATAATAATCTTTCTACTTTTTAAAATCTCCCTACAATTAATGAATCAATTTTAATTATTATTTTATATTTTATCAATAATATTTTGAAATCAATTAAAGCTAATTTTAGTTTTTAAATCTAGTAACTAAGTTTTACTAGCCGCGAGCCGTAGCAGGTTCTGTATCTGTTCAATCAAGAGATAAGCTGCGTTCTCGTAGGTCCTGTTTGTAACGGTGACCGATTAGATTGGCCAGCAAAAAAGACACGTTCTCTGCTGTAAAATCACTTCCCGGTGGTTCGGAACCCACCTAAAACTGTAGGTCCAACTCATCAATCACCATCACCTAACTCATTACCCACGCACAGGTCGCAGACCTATGTGGGCTTCATCCTCAAAAAAAAAGAAAGAATTTTAATTTCAACTAAAGTATTGATTTATTTACATTAATCTGATTAATTTACAAACAATTGTTTCTTTCCCTTGATTCTTCTGCCTGCAATGAAAATAAATAGGCTGAACAAAAAAAAAAAATAATAATAATAATTTTTTTGTCAGTGGATAAAACAGAATTCAGGCCAGATTATGAGGAAAAAATCATCAAATGCTTGCAGTTCCTGCGAAATTTGTAAGACATACTCAAATAAAACAATATTATTGTTTCAAAAACAGTTATATTTACAGTATTATTGTGAAAAACAGTTTCAACGTGTTTGGACACGTGCTCAATTCAGTTCAAGCTTCGACTGTAGGTGACTCTTCAGACCTCAAAGTTATGCTTTAATCCAAAGAGCGTACTAAGCAAACCAGGAGTTTGTACCCTACTAAAGTGAAAACATAAATTCGTATAAGGAACTATGAATTGAATCTTACTTGAGCACACTGCTACAATGAAGTCAAGATCGTCAGTTGACAGAGTGGCAGGGGTGCGTTTCTTTTTACTCTGAGGCTCACCGCCAGTCTCGCCATTCTCATTTTCTTCCCCTTGCTTCTGCCTGCAATGAAAATTCAACAAATAAAGTACATAGAAAATGAAATAAAAAACATTTTTTAGTGTTTCGTTTTAAGTGAACTTTTAAATTACTAGTGGTTAAGTGAGAAATTTTTTTTATTTTTTGAGTGAAGGTTTTTAGCAAATCCTAAATTTTTAGTCTGTGTTAACCTCAATGTTTTGGACAATGTAACATATTCAAAATTTGTGAAGGGAGCAGTTTTGGACTTGAGTCTGTTGTGCCTTCACACTCGTTGTAAATTTGTCACAATAAATAAATAAATACGAATTTGAACTGTGGTTTGGAAATATTTAGAAAAAAAAATCAAATGTGAGATACAGTCGCGCACACATGTGAATAAACGTTTCTGTAAATAGTAGTTTCGTTGAATTAAGTTTTGTGGCTTCGGAAAGATAGCATCCCATGTAGAACCGACAACTAATCTAAGCAACATTGAAATAGATACTGGCTACATCAAGTCTAGTATTCTTTGTCGTTTTCTCAAGAGCAGAAAATCAAGCATGAAATGAAGTTCATGCATTCAATACTGAGCGAGGCAGCCATTTTGAGTATTTGTTGTAAAAATTCAAGTAATTTTATACTTGAAGCCTATCACAACCTTTGATGAAGGTCAGCCTCTTTCTCGCTTAGCCAATAGTATCATTCCATGTTCAGTATATATTCAGCTTCTCTGTACTTTAGTTTTAGTTTGATTGAGATTGATAATGGTATAACAACCGAAACTAGTTTCTCAAAGTTTTAATAAATGTGATTGTGACAATTTCGTCTTATTATTCATTATGGATACCTTCCACAATATCACCTTCGCCACTACAAAGAAAGTTAATTTTATATAAATTGTACAAATTATAATTGTATTAATTATGGTATTATTATAAGTAGTATAATAATACAATACAATGTATTATATTATGTATTATTGTATCAAATAATTAATTATTATTGTATAAATTATAATTTTTGTATAAATTCAATCAATTCGTGTATATTGTACTAATAATCATTCATGTTTGTGAATAAATTTGGTTTACTTTTTTTTTTACCATTCGATTACCTTCTGACTTAATGATCGCTCTGTATGATCAAGTGTAATGAATTCTGACGTCACTGTGAACTTACTTAGATTTTCCTAGAGCCTCCAGCAGCTGTATCACAAATGTCCACAGAACATCCACCTTTTTTGAGAAGATGTTTACCGAATTCTGCAGCAGATAAGCAGCTTCGACATAGTTCATCGATGCCAGGCTCTGGCCCACCGCTCTCGATATGTACAATCGATACTCTTCGAGATACTTGAAAAAAAAAAGAAAAATGAATTTGATGCAAACCAAGGTGGGGTGAGACATAGCAGAAATGAAAATAAATAATTATTGAGTTCTTATATTTTTACTTATTTATTTTAAAAACTCCAAAAAACAAATGTAATAGTACATATCAGATACACTACATTAAACTATGTGTTTGTACAGTACATATAAGAAAAAAAAATTTCAAAGATTTCCATCAGCAAAGCCAAGCTTGTGCGCCGGATGCAAATCAAAACATCAATAATAACACTTATAAACAATAAAATTAGTAAAACTGGTGTTGATATTGTGAAATCTTTCCATAATTGAAACAAAACAGAGGTTGCCAAATTTCACTAAACTTTAATAATTTGAGTCACAAGACCATGGTTTCGTGTTTTACCAACACATCTTCGGCTTTATTGAAGAAGCAGGATGCCTCTTTAATAACAAATATGGTATCCAAAAGCTACTAAATAGTTGGGAAAGCAAAGAATATTTATATGGGTAAATCTAACTTAAGGCTATTTACAAATATTAAATAATAATTAACATAATGGAACCTAATATTCTAAATCAATTTTAAATTTATCATAACTACTCTAACCAGCTGATTTGTCATAAACCTAAATACCCAGCTAACCTAGACAATGAAACCTTACTGGAAAGCTATACTCAACCCATTAAGAAAAAGATAATCAGACCTACTAAAATGGTCCTGTGACTCAAATTATTAAAATTTAGTGAAATTTGACAACCTCTGTTTTGTTTCACTTATAAACAACCTTAAAAATAACTTATATCTAACATTATAAGGATACAGAGCCTATTTTAAAATAAACATTTGTCTGCACCCAAGTATCTATTGCAAGAGTTTTCGTTTTATTCGTGAATGGTATCAGCTCTATGGGTATCGGAGGTTAAGAGGTTTACAGCAAATTTAGAGTTTGATATCTGCAAATGCGTTTATTGAGATTTGGAATGAAAACTAGATTTCTTAACGGTCAGGCGGGCCGCTTAGCGCAGTTGGTTGGGGCGTCGCAACTTCAGCTTGCTGTCGTTTAAGCGGTCGTGGGTTCGAATCCCACTACACCGTCAGGCATTCAAGTGTAATCATTCACCTCATTCCCCACGCACAAGTCTCGGACTCATGTGGGCATCGTCAGAAATAAAAATAAAAAAAATATTGTACTCAATCTGTCTGAATTTGAATAGTTCTCTATTGCAATTTATGTATACAATAAGTTTCTTCATAAATAATTGTCTTACAGTTAATACTTGAAATTCATCAAAAATCAGTCTACTTGTATAAAGTCTAGGTCTTAAAGGCCTAAAATTCACTGGTAAAGTTTATTTTTAATTATTTATGTTTAAACATCAAGTGTAAAAGCAATAAGCAAAAGCAAACTACACCAGAAATGAAAATGTTTGACAATGCTACTGCATATTTAAAGCCCGTTTCCACTCGAACAAATTTTGCTGCAAACAATTCTGCTGCGAGTGGAAACGCTCAACATTTTTACAAGAAAATTTGTTGAAACCTGATTCCTAATGCAACTTTGCTGAAAACTTTTGCGCGCACGCGCAATGACAGCACAATGTTAGCATGCTCTAGATAAGCCACGGCGGACTGTATGGGGAGTTGACTTTATCTAAAGCGCTGAGCTCTTTTATTTGTCTTTATCCAGTGTTTCACAAACTTTTTTTGGAATATCTTTTGCAATCTTGAGTTTACTAGGAAAGATACCCTTCCTTAGAAAGGCGCAAGTTGAAAATAAATGTCTAAAGAGGACTGATGATTGAGCTCAACAACTTGAATAAAACATAAAAATTGGGGAATTTGATTTAAAAAAATGCTTTCACGTCCTACTAGCTCTGCTGATTTCATACCAGCTCGATTTTTTCTCGTACTATGAAACTAAAGGTTTAAATTTTAAAGCTGAATAAATTGATGAAGTGAAAATTTCAAGAAGTTATTGGAAAGTTGCAGACTGGAAACGGTGTTTTTTTCAGGCAGCTTGTTTGCAACATTGTTCCAAACTTAGTTCGAGTCGAATAGAGGCTTAAATAATATGAAGTAGTCTGGCAGCCGCAGTGGCGCAATTAGTGAGAGTGTTACCTCTGATAGCTCACTGGCTGGCTGCTTCTCCTGCGGCCTTGACTTCGAATCTCGCTCAGCCTTGAATATTTTCTTATTTCATTTATTTATTGTGACAAATTTACAATGAATGTGGAGGCGCAACAGACTGAAGTCCTAAACTGCTCTCTACACAAATTTTGAATATGTGAAATTTCACCTCATTACCCACCAAGAAGTCTGATGCCCGGTTTCTCAGTCGTTCAATAAATCCTTGAGTAGCTATTGATTCAATAACGGCCCTAAAGCTTGTTTCACACATACCCGGTAGTCGGGTATCCGACTGGGCCATTGTATCATATAGAGCGCTCCACACTTACCCGATTTTTGAATTTTTTGGATGATGCCCACATGAGTCAGGAGACTTGTGCGTGTGTAATGAGGTGAATGGTGAGAAACATCCATGGCTGAATGAGACTCGAACCCAAGGCTGCAAGAATCGAAGCCAGCCAGAGCCCTATCTTATCACAGACAAGCGCTCCAACCAACTGCGCTACCAGAGCCGCCAAATCATGATACAATGTAAACTAGGTAAACGACACCGGTTTTTGCCTGACTGCCGGGTATGTGTGAAACAAGCCTTAGGGCCGCTATTGAATCAATAGCTACTAAATTATTTACAGAGCGAGTGAGAAACCGGGTATCAGACGTATGAGGACATCATACAAAAAAAATGTTTCTTGGAAAATAAATAAAACAAAATAAAAGAGCTGATAAAAGATAGTATAGTTTAAACCAGGTTAGGCACCGTACAGCATTTTAAGGCAATTTAACAAGATGATATAGTTGAATTGGGCACTGCAACCTTTGCTAGCCTTTTCAATCATTGTTAGCTAACCCAATTGAAAATGCAACTGCTCGGAAATGATGAACAAATGGCAAATTGTTTTTTCCTATAGTGACCCGAAAAAGTGCCTATTTTTGCACTAACTGTAGCACGCAAAATAGTCTATTCCTGCACCAGTGCGAGAATGTAAATTCCAGTGCGAGAAAGTACTTTTCCGCACTCCAGATTTGCAACCTAACAACACAAAAAAGTGCGCATGTAATACGCAGGTTCCCTATTCTGCATTCTAAAATAGGTTGGCTACTCCGCTTCTGCTACGAAATACAGTCAGCTGTAGTTGTTGTTGAAATCGATTTGATTCGAAGATAGGTTATGCGAGGAATTGTCAGGTTATGTATGTCCTGTTTTGTTCTGTTTAAATTACTTTATACATTACTGTAGGAAAAATTTAATGTGTAATCCGAGCGCAAAGTATTGTTTCTGCACTCGAGAAACTTTTTTCACTCGCCTTCGGCTCGTGAAAAAAAACTGTTGCTCTCGGTGCAGAAAAAAAAACACTTTTCGCTCTAGCTACACAAATAGCTATTGCACACTTTCAGAGCTTCTCCTAATATTGTCTACATTTTTGTATTATTAATAGCGTTCTAAAAATGTATGTGAATTTCAAGGAAAATGGAGTTGAACCACTTCCAGAGCAAAATTATAAGATACCAATTTCACAAACTAAACTATGAAACTTGAATTACCTGAGACAAGTCATCTTCCCAATTATTCCTGGTAATGTCCTGGATAGGCTTGAGAAGTGCCCTGAAACCACTCTCATCGTCAGCCATATTTGAAAAATGCTGAATTTCACTTCTCAGATATAACTAGATTATCCTACGTATAAGATATCTCATCTGAAAAGAAACAATGAACGTAGAGTTGAAAATTCTTAGTAACAAAAATTATTTAAAACTAAAGAACAAAATTATTGTTTGTAATTCTCACAATGCTCAAACCCCTTAGACTGACAGAACAGTCAGGTTCTGACTAAACTGCAACTACAATGACCACCATTCACGGGCAGAGTTGTAAGGCTCGCAGACTAAGAGCATGACTGTACGGTCATTTTTAGGAGGAGTGAAAGAGAGTGAGAGGAGAGAGAGCCCAGCGCTCGAAACAAAGTGAAAAATTTTCTTTGTAGTGGCGATCTGTAGCTTTGTAGTGTATGATCAGCATATAGCTGAGATATCAGTTACTCTGGCTTATTCTCACCACACACTTTCACTTCAAGTTCATGGGTTTAAGAAGATAGGTGTTACCAGCAAGGATATCTACTCAATGACAAGTAAATTTGTGAAGGACGTTATCAGGGTAATAGCTGCTCCATTGGCTACTTGTATAAATCAGTGTCTTGCTCAGTCTGTGTTTCCGGATCAGTTGAAACTTGCAAAAACTGTTCCTATCTATAAGAAGGGTGATGTTTCTGATCCTGACAACTATAGGCCGATTTCAATATTGCCAATTATCTCTAAGATATTCGAAATTGTTGTTGCTGGTCAGCTGTATGATTTCTGTGAAAAGAATGGCCTGTTTGCCTCCACCCAGTTTGGCTTTAGGGCGGGGAGATCCACACTGGATGCTGTGTTCTCCATTGTGACCAAGATCTATGAAAGCTTTGAGTTGCGTAGTCTTGCTGGGCTAACACTTTGTGATCTCAGCAAGGCATTTGATATGCTTGATCATCAGATTTTGCTGAATAAGCTAGAGTTTTATGGTGTTAAGCAAGGTCCTCTCCAATTGTTCCGTTCCTACTTGGGTGGACGCAGGCAGGCCGTTCTGGCAAATGGTGTATTGTCACAGGTTGGAGGCATTGGTTGTGGTGTGCCACAGGGTTCGGTATTGGGACCTCTGTTGTTCCTGATCATGATCAATGATGTTGCCCTTTGCAAAGATGGGCTTACAGTGTGTTATGCGGATGATACATCCTTTCTGAATGTTGGTGCGAGTGTTGATGCTTTGAGAGGATTGATGGCGTCAACAAAGGAGTTTGCTGCCAACTGGTTCAATGCTAATCACTTCTCTATGAATCTCAATAAAACGCAAGAGATTATTTTCAGTTTGAGAAATGGAGCTCAGTTTGATTTTCCCCCTGTTAAGCTGCTTGGTATCACTCTGGATAGAAAACTGCTGTGGAGTGAACACATTCAGGGTTGTTTCATGTTTGTGTTGTAGGTTGAGCAGAGTGGTATTCTTGCTGAGAAATCTTAGATGCCATGTCTCACCAGAGTATGTTAGGGTGGGCTACTTTGCGTTCTTCCAGAGCCTGATGTTATATGGTCTCACTCTCTGGGGTGGAGCCTCAGATGTTAAAATAATTTTGCTGATTCAAAAGAAAGCAATCCGAGCTATGTGTGGAGCTGAGGGCTTGGCCCACTGTCGTCCACTGTTTGTAAAAGAGGGTATACTCACTGTTTTTAGTCTTTTCATATACCACTCTATTGTCAAAGCAGTGAAAAGTGTAGATCTCCTCCCCAGAAGAGAGAATTTCCATACTTATGAGACCAGAGGTAGATTAAGACGTACCTTACTGTAGGCTTGGAGGGACGCGGACTGGCTCGGCCTGCCTCTCGGTGAGACTTCTTAACAAGCTTCCTTTTTCAGCATGGGATCGGCCAGGGTTTGGTAGGTGTTTGAAAAGATTCCTAAAATCCTTTTTACTCACTAAATGAGTATTTTATGTGTGCTGACAATACTATGAGTAGCTATTTTAATTGTTTATTGTAACTGAGCTTTGAATGATCATTCATGACTTGTCTTTTTGTGATTCAATGCTGTATCAGGGTGCGCTCACATTATGGACAGAATAATAATAATAATACCCCAGCTTTGTGCCAAATATCTTTTAACTTTAATTTGAAGAAAAATAAATTTGTGTAATGTGTAACCTTCTTCTTTCTCTAGGCTATTATTCCAATTTATTTAGGGTCAGCCCTGCTGAATCTGGGTAATTTTGAACAAACCTCTGATTCCGGATTCTGTCTACCCTAGATACTCCACCAGCGACGCATTTTCATATCTGCAATATGCATCTGTTCATTCGACTTTATAATTGGCCAGCATTCAATACATAAAGAGTAGAGGTGGTCCAACTGCCCTTCATAAAAATTGGTCTTGATTTCTATTAACATTCTAGTCACACAGGATGCCAGACAGGGTTCTCCATTTAAGCCCGTTAGTCTAGATTCTATTTAGCATATCTTATTTGTGTAATGTGAAATTAATTTTGAAATTCAGCAATTATATTAATGTAGTCTACTATATTTCTATATACAGATAGTAGATGAGTAGGCTATATTAGACTATAAAAATCGATAAGCTTGGAAAAAGTTCCAACTTTTTAGGATGAAGCCCACATAGGTCGGAGATCTGTGCGTGGGTAATGAGTTGGATGATGGTGATTGATGAGTTGGACCTACACTTTTAGGTGGGTTCCGAACCACCGGGAAGTGATTTTACAGCAGAGAACAGTGTCTTTTTTGCTGGCCGATCTAATCGGTCACCGTTACAAACTTGACACAATTACGTTTTATTTTTAGAAAATTGATTAAGAAAATGAAATACTGTGGGTAAAAACTGGCAACATGACAGGTACAAACAAACTTATTACCATCATTATGTTGCTTATTCAAAGTAATATCAGCACTATTAGGCTGTTACTCTTCGCATAACTAATTCGAAAATGCTATAGATGAAATATCATAAAAACAATCAAGCCTGAGAATTTTTATTTTGAAAGATAACGACAGTAAAAACTCAGCTCAAAGCATAGATTTACCAATTATGTCTATTTACTAAATTAAGTCTGATTTGCATTTGCATGACTGAGGAAAACTTTAGTTGTGGAGAATAAGAATGAAACTTCCATCAAATTGATTTGACAAGCTAGAGAAAAAGCAAAGCTTGTAAATGGGTAAGTGCATATAGCATAACTTTGATCAACAGTATTATCAGCAAATGAAAATAGGACAATATTTTAGAATGGAAGTGCCATGACCTGAAGAATTGAAGTTGGCAAAATTTTGAAAGACACAGATTTTTTATAAATGAGCTTGAATGTACACAGCGTTTGAGAAGCATTAGGAATTAAAGTATGAAACAACAGTACTTATGATGCTATACAAATTCAAATAATTGGGATGTTACCAAACATGATACTGGAAGATTAATTTGACAATCAAGTGTCTTCAAGGTTCCAGAAATTTCAAGTTAATTTCTGTTGTGTTCTACGGAAATTTGTGGTATGAATTGGATGAAATATGATAGAAAAATAACCAAATAACTGGGCGCCTTTTTAGGAACTATAAAATATTGTAGAAAATTACCTGAGGAACTAGGTCATCCAGTCAAACCAATTGAATCTGACCCTTGAAGCACTTATTGTATTGAATAGCAGCACATATCAAACAAAACACACACAAATAATAAGTATGAAGCCTCAAAATGATTTTGACCGTTGGAAACGTTTTGGTTTTGTTACTTTGCCACCATTTTGAACTATCATAATCATCATCATAATCACTTTCACAAGCGGTCACGGTAGGAGACCGGTTCACAGGTGGACAGCTAGTAAGTAGTAATAGGAGCAATAATATTGTAAATTGAAATTCTCGTAAGCAAGTGATGGCCGTGGCAAAACTTGAAATAATTCTATGTTGTTTTCATGCGATAATATGAATGTATTATCTGGTATTCCCTCATTTATATCAGGATTATTTTTATGATCTTCTCAAAAATTAATGATCATATTCTCCTAAACGAGGCCTTGCGTAAACGGGGAAGTACTCGAGTAACAAGGCCTGGAATGATATATTGTCATATTTATGTCACTTCATGAATTCTATGGCCATTAATTATGTTGTTAATTTACGAAACGTCCCATAGAAATTGCTTGAGATTAAGCTGTAAATTTGATGGAAAAATTGTCTCAAAATTGAACTCCTGGGAGCCACCGGTAACATTTACCAGTTACCGGTAAAGCTCCCAGGAACTCAACCATATTCGAACAATAACAAACCACCTATTTACTGTTACAAATTTCAAAATTTTTATTATACTCGTCATTTACGTACAATTTTTAATTTTTAAAATACTCTCTTATTAATAGAATATCCGTAAATATTTATAAAATATTCGAAGATAGATTTCCAGTAACAGATGTTTTCTACATTTTGGTAGAATTTTAAAACCAAACATGGACACAGTGTTTTGAAGACAAGCCCAATTTTTACCGTGTAACACTTTGCAGTCATTTTGTGCGCTCAAGGATATTGAAAAATTAGTAGGCGTTACTGTTCAGTGATTTTGTAATAACATAGAATTACGTCGACACAATTTTATTTCCTTTTCTGACACGTTCAAGTTTTCCAAGTCTCGAAAATGGGTCTTTCGGGATGCTATGCATGTCTGAAATATCTTGTTTTCTTAATCAATCTCATATTTTGGGTGAGTCAACTCTTCTTTTCATGCTGCAGTTCAGTTTTCACATTATTTCACATGTTTTGTAGAATACTGTTCGGTACTTACTTTCAAGAATAGTGTAGCTGGTAGTGTGTGCTTGCTGCTTATCATTTAAACGCAGAGCTCCTTAGATCTTCAAACGTTCACATTTTAAAAATGTATAATATTTCTGCTAAGTACTATTTGATAAGATTTTGTAGTTTTCATACACGTCAGCTCTGCCTCTGTTGTTAAAACGAAACTGAATTTTTTTAAATGTATAAACTACAAAAACTTTTACAAGACTGCAACATCCTCCCGACAATCTGGTTTCCCCAGTTATCGACTGAGGGTGTTTGCACAGTGTAGCTCGCAGCTGCACTGTGTCTCAACCCACTTCACAGCATGTGTTTGATTTCACAGCTATGCTTTAGTACCTCTGTTCAAGTACCCTAGAAGAAATGTACAAGTAAGTGACCCTATCCTTTTATATTCAATGAAATCACTGACAAAAGTCTTGTTTTTTTACAGATAACAGGGTTTACCATAATAGTCTTATCGCTATGGATGTTGATAGATCCGAAGTTCTATGTAAGCATGGCCCAGGATGAATCGAGCTACTACAGTGGAGTCTATCTATTCCTGGTGATTGGTATTCTAATGTTTATTGTTGGCTTCTTGGGATGCTGTGGAACCATCAGAGAATCGCAATGCATGCTGGTTTTGGTAAGCATAATTCACCGTTTTAGTGTTGGTAATACGGTACAATTAACAGACAAGTATATACACTGAAAAACATAAACTCTTATCAAATACATTGAAAATTTACTTTGTGATTTAAAGCTGCATGAATCATATAATCCAACATCTTGAAGACAATAACGCAGACTATAGTAGGTAATAAATATAGAGCGCTATTTTAGGGCCATTTATATTCTTCTAATTTCGGTTAGTGGAATATAGCTAGAATATAAAAGAGGGTGTGCCTCTATGATTAATATCGATATGATCCAAAAATTTCAAATTGAAGTGCCAAGGAACCTGATCAACTCACCTTGGTACATCAGAAACCTGCTCAGGGATCTACGTATTCCATAATTATGTATCCTGCAAAATAAGTCGATTTCTGCTGTGCATAGCTACTAGATATCAAGATATTACCAGAAGGCTGAAAAGGACAAAGTCTTCTGAATTGGTGCAGTAAAAGCAGGCCTTATATAGGGCTATTTAGCACTACAAGTCGTCAAAGGATGAACTGAAGTCATAATAATTTTCAAATCAGTGAAAATAGTTGACGGTCAGTCTTCAAGACTATTTTTAATGACATTCAGATTCTTGGATTTCTTGTTCCATAACGATCTGCGTTGTTAATACCTACTAACGTTTTGTTGTAAATTGAACGACTTGCAGTCAGTTTTATATTGTGATTATATAATGTGGCGTACATTTATTATGTATTCACAATATAAAACTGACTGCAAGTCGTTGAAGTTACAACAAAAAGTTAACATTCAGATTCTTGCTACAAGATTATATTATTTTAAACGCCGCAAGTTTTCTGAGTCGGCTATTTCAAGACCGCTTTGTCATACTTGGAATAAATAAAAAAAGTTTCATTCCCTATAGTAAATTTTATTCATTTATTTTTCAGTTTTTCTGTGTGTTACTCATCATTCTGGTAGCCGAAGTCTCAGCAGCGGCTTGGATGTATTCCAATAGTGAGGATCTTGAGAAACTAGTGAAGGATAATGTTGATGTAACTGTGCATCAGGAATACGGAGTTGTACCAAGCAGAACGGAGACATTTGACACTATTCAGCAAGGAGTAAGTCTCAAACATTATTCTATATTTGATGTCTTATTTAAAATCATTATCTATTTAATAGATTTCATTAGCACTAACACCGCTACAATGGTCATTAGCTCAGTAAGTAATCAATAGTTTAATAAAGTAATCAATTGCTCAGTAAGGAATTAACCACATCTTGTTAGCCTACATTATCTGATTGCATAATGGCTATTTGTAAAAACAATGTATCAATAATGGTTTTTTTATTCTAATTGTCAAGTCACGTCATAGGCTGCCTGAACTTATTTAGGTGCTACCTGAAAACTACCAGTAGACCTGAGCGAGCCGGAAGTTGTCTTGCCAAGATTGCAGTGTTATGGGACACCATAAAAATTCTTCTCTTTACTTTTCATCTTCCTTCTCAAAAAATGCGTTTCCTCTTAACATTCATCTGTAATTTTACCTTAAGACGTACTTATATCTCATGAAAAGTTTTCCTCTCTATTTATTAATCTACATTCTCTATAAGACTTTTATTATTTCCATTTTCTGTCTTAAAAATATATATTTAGCTTAAAACTATAATCAGGAGGTTCTTCCAGTTTCCTTCCCCTTCGTTTTTACTCTCGCCTTCTCCTCTTTTTTCATCTGTTCTCCTTTCTTTCTTACTCTCTCTCTCTCTCCTTCATCTCTTTCTTCCCCTGTATTTCTTCTTAGATTGAATATTATGTTATTGTATTTATCATCATGTTTTATTTGATCTTTATTTTCCATTTTCTGTCTTAAAAATATATATTTAATTTTTAATGGTCTTTAACTTGATAATAATGATAACATTTAATGATACAGTGAAATGATTCTATCTAAACTGTGTTTAGGAAGCTACTTTGAGCGTATGCCTGCAAGCTTCCATTTTTACTTTGTAAATGTAAGTAAACTTCCTGCAATTCATATATAAAAATCGATGCTCTTTTTTATTCACCCCATGTGTTTTAAAAGTGTTTGAAGTGAAAATTAGACAATCTAATATCAAAACTGACACTGTATTTCTATTCAATATATGATTTTCACTCACTTCTACTGGAGAGATGCATTTCACTTCTGAAGAGAAGCTTCTGTTTAGAAGTGAAATGCATCCCTCCAGTACCTCTAGTATAAGTGTGTAAAAATTATAATTTAAATAGAAATACAGTCAGTTTTAATATTAGATTGTTCAAGTATTTCGTCATGGAAAACATGACAGATGAAAATTAGACGTATATTCTAAAATTATTAATTGTTTTCCAGTTGTTCTGCTGCGGTGCAAAAGGACCCACCGATTGGCTGAACAGCAAGTACAACAACCTGGGCCAGCACGGAGTGGATCTGTCCATATCGTCGCCTCCCCTCACCTACAAGATCCCCCTCTCCTGCTGTGCCGGCGAACCTCAATCAGCTGATTGCCTGGCTGCTACCAAAGCAGCTGTAGCAGCTCGTGTTCCACCAATCATCTATCAAGATGTAAGTTTCAAATGCAAGCTATTTGAATTGTTATTTTTCTTTGGGCAGCTTTTCACTTGCAAAATTAGTGTCTTGAAACTAGCATCTGGGAAATTCAAGTGGTAGTATATTTATTTAATAGAAGGTTGCCCAATCCTTTTGAATAGAAATATCTAGAATGTACCTCAAACTATAATCAGATAATCAGGTTTTTCCAGTTTCCTTCCCCTTCGTTTTTACTCTCGCCTTCTCCTCCTCTTTTTTCGTCTCTTCCTTCTCACTCTCTCTCTCTCTCTCTCTCTCTCTTTCTCTCTCTCTCTCTCTACGTTGCTCTGTGTTTGGACTGATGTTGGTCTGCCATTACATTGATGTCCCCCGCTGACAACCTAGCTCGCTCGACCTCACTCCATAATAATCGGGATAGCGGCCTCTTATTATACGACAAGCTTCGGCCCTATAAAAAGTTATTTAAAGCTGCCCACCTTAACGTACAGTCCCTTAGCTGTCACATTGATGAGCTCAGGGCAATTTTTCGTTTTAAAAACTTCAACATTATCGGAATTTCTGAATCTTTTCTAAAACCAAGCATCTCATCCACTCAAGTTGCACTGCCAGGCTATACCTTATTTCGTAATGATAGATTGAATAAAGCATGTGGGGGTGTGGCAGTATATGTACAGGACGGTATAAAGACTAAAATATTAGCTACATCAGAACAAGAATATTCAGCCAGGCCGGAGTTTATGTTACTTGAATTAGCTCTATCTAGTTCAGATAAGTTGCTTGTTGGTATTTGTTATCGCCCTCCAAAAATAGGTCATTTCACAGATTTTGAAAACGCTTTGCTGTCTTTTATGCCTAATTACAGCCGAATTCTAGTTATGGGAGACATGAATACCGACCTTAACATGACTAACTGTAACTTTGACTACCACCAGCTTACAACAATTTTTGAATGCCTTAACCTGACTATCTTACCACTCAATCCAACTCACCATACCAACGAATCTGATACATTCATTGACCTTCTCATAGTTAGTGATCCTGATGAGGTAGTACACTCAGGTCAAATCTCAGTCCCAGCTGTTTCTGCACACGATTTGATCTACTGTGTGCTTGCATATAAACCACCTAAACCTGCACAAAAATTCATCACATTCAGGGATTTTAAAAATTTCAATGAAGCTGATTTCATCACTGACGTAGCTCAGACTCCATGGCATCAGATTGAGGATTTGTCATCAGTTGATGAAATGGTAGAGACCCTTGAAAACTTGATTCTTAACATATATGATAGACATGCTCCTACTGTGACTAGAAGAATCAATAGTAAAAGACGAGTACCATGGATGACTGACGAAATATTACAGTTTATGGCAAACAGGGACTCAGCTCATAGGAAGGCTAAGAGAACGGGTGACTTGAACAACTTGAACGAGTATAGACGACTAAGAAATAAAGTTAAACAAGAGCTACGTAACTCCAAAGTTAGGTACTTCAATTGTTTCATCATAGACAACAGACAAAACTCTTCATTACTATGGCGTGGTATTAAAGAATTCGGCCTAAGTAAGCAGAAAAAACATACGCCAATAGATCTTCCATTGGATGATATTAATGAGCATTTTCTTTCACACTCTAGTCAACGTAATGAGACAGCCATTCAGAACCACATTAATGACCTTGAAAATCAGATTACTGACTCAAATATTCCCCTGGATTCTCAATTTCATTTTCATTCAATTACAGAACAAGAAGCTCTTAAAGCAATTCAACTTATTCGCAGCAATGCAACTGGGGCAGATGAAATTCCTATTAAATTTGTCAAGAAAATATTATCTGCTGTTTTACCTGCCATCACACTTATTTTCAATAAATCTCTTCAAAATGGAAATTTCCCTAGAAATTGGAAGCATGCTCTAGTTCGTCCTTTAAACAAAGTTGCTTCCCCCAATAAAGTTGAAGACTTTAGACCTATAAGCATTTTGCCTGCATTATCCAAAGTACTGGAAAGATTGGTTCATTGGCAGGTGGTCAAATTCCTTGAAAGAAACAATAAGCTTCATAACTTCCAATCTGGATTTCGAAAATCTCATTCAACTGAAACTGCTCTATTGCGTGTCACTGAAGATATCAGGTTAGCTATGGATCAGAGAAAATGTACTATTTTGAGTCTGTTTGATTTCTCTAAAGCATTTGATACTGTCGACCATCAGGTTCTACTCAGTAAATTAGCTCTTCTTGGTTTCAGTCACAAAACTCTAGCATGGTTTAAATCTTATCTCACAGGTAGAAAACAATGTGTCACAGATGGAAATGATAGATCACAATGGAAAAGTGTAATACATGGTGTACCTCAAGGTTCAATTCTTGGTCCCCTCCTCTTCACCCTGTATGCAAATGACCTCTCCTCAGTAATAAAGTTTTCTAGTTTCCACACTTATGCAGATGATCTTCAAATCTATTCCAGCTGTTGTACCTCAAACATCAATGCAACTGTTGACAAGATGAATGAGGATATTAATCAAATTGTTGAATGGACTAGGAAAAATGGTCTCAAACTCAATCCTGTAAAAACTCAGTCTATAATCATTGGCTATTCACGCTTGATAAATGGTATTGACTTGAAGCTTGTTCATAAAATCACTGTTGATGGCAATGCAATACCATATTGTAGCCCAGTTAAAAACTTAGGGATAATCATGAACTCAACACTTGACTGGTCAGAGCAAATTATAAGTACATGTAAGAAGGTTTTTTCAGCTATGCATCCTTTGAAGAAAATGCAAGATATCCTACCTAGAAGTGTCAGACTGTTACTGGTTAAATCTCTTATCTTCCCGCATTTCATGTATTGTAATTCTGTAATGAATGATATGACAGTGACTCTGAATGATGGACTACAGCGCAGTCAGAATTATTGTCTACGGTTTGTCTACTCTCTTCAATGGTATGAACGAATAACTCAATCCCACATTGCTAGCTCAACTCTCAAACTTAATGATCAAAGGTTATTCAGGATTGTCAAACTTGTCAAAGATATTCTCAAATATGGTAAACCAAATTACTTCAAAAATGACTTCAAATTTGTGTCTGAAGGCAGGCGGAATGATGTCTCACATACCAGAACTGGGGATAATACTCTTAGAATACCTAATCATCGTACTACCATTTTTACAAAATCATTTATTGTAAGTGCTTGTCGTGCTTGGAATGCACTTCCAAATTCCATCAGGTGCATTGAGAGTCGAGCGAGCTTCACCTCATCATTAAGGAAATATCTCATGGAGAAAATGACTGCATCTGTCCAACCCTAGAGCAACTTCATTCCCCTTCTTTGTAAATAATATTTCATCAGTATTGTATAGCTTATTGAATAATGTTTCATCCCTCACCACAATCCATCTAAGAAAACTTGTACAGAATCAACTATCTCAAATTATCTTCTCTTTTCATCATCCATCACCATCATCATTATCGTAATTAATTTTTTTCCAATTCATAATTTATAATCTTTTATTCTCTATATTTTTATCTTATTCCATCTTATACCTGCTACTTTTATAATAAACTCTTTTCATACAGTATCAAAAATAACTACAACCAAATTCAAATAGAACAACTCTCTCCTAAACTATACTGGTTAAGTGTCAAGAATGGACGAATCTTTGTCCAAACTTCGCCATTTCATGTAATTGCATCACTCAGATTGTCATTACCATAGTTAATATCGTACAAATGAGATCATTGTATATAATATCTTGCACTATAAAAAAAAAAAAAAAAAAAAAAAAAAAAAACATTATCTGAGTTCACTATAGTATCTATGTGATGTTGATAATCTTGTTTATAACCATTCATATGCATAATTTGTAAATTTACATGAATAAAGAAAGATAATCTAATCTACTTCATCTCTTTCTTCCCCTGTTTTTTGTCACACGGCAGCATGAATTCTTCCTTCAGATTCCAAATCAACGTACAGTCATGTACAATCAGTCCTTCACTGCTACTGCCTCAAGACTTGGGAACCTCTTACCATTGAATATTGTATTTTCACCTACCTATAAAACATTTAAATAGGCCTACAGACTTTTCAATTTTCTGAATGAAGAGCTATAATTTTTTCAAGTTCAATTCAATTTTGCAGCGGTAGTTTATGTATACAACAAGTTCTATTATTTTGTTTTTTGTGTTCCATGTATCTGTTTTATTTCATTTTAATTTTATTTCTATTATCATTATTTTTTCTGCATTTGTATGTTTGTATATTTAATATGTATCTGTCACCATAGGCGATAAGCCTAGTGACAATTAACAAATAAATATCTATCTATCTATCTCTCTACTTCATCTCTTTCTTCCCCTGTTTTTTCTTCTTAGGTTAAATATTAGGTTATTGTATTTATCATCAGGCTCCATCAATGCAACTAGCTAATTTTTTGTCATATGGTCGCTAACAGTTTTTGTGATAGAGGGACGCAACAAGACTTATATAATATATTAGATTTATTCATTTATCTAGACACTAAATGCACAAGAGAAACATCAGGCTTCAAGTTCAAAATTGCTTCTATCACAAAATTTCAACTTAGTCCAAATCTTTATAGGTTAGCTTTTTGGTTTCATTGACATTTTCATTTGAAAAAAATATATTATAACTTAATACTCTTCTATTTCAAGTAAGTTAGATTGAAAGTTCAAATAATTACTACATCAATTAGTTGTGGCGCGGCTTAATATTGATGTGATAGGAACTCTTGTACCCTGAAAAAAGCTTTATCAACTTAATATTTTTTAAATATTTCTATATTTTCAAAACTCTTTAAAAACTGAGGTAGATTGTTGTAGAGTTTCCTACCAATATATCTAGGTTTTAGTTTGAATATTATATGACTCACCAAGTGATAATCTCCTCGGCTTCTTGTATTATAATCGTGTACGTCAAGATTTTAGTTAATATCACTCTTTTTTCATGTAAGGTAGCTTCATGTTTGGTGATGGTGCTTCATGTAATTTATTGTTTGTAGTTTTCATTGTTAATCTTATCAAGTTTGTATTGTATTTTTCATTGTTAATCTTATCAAGTTTGTATTGTATTTTTTTTATTTTATTGCGTATTGGCAATAAAGTTTTGGTATGTAAAATTGTCAGTTTCTTCATTGAATTATTTATTACTTTATCGCTGTTTTACAGGGATGCAGTGAGCGATTGGTGGAGAAACTGAAGGAATATGTGAGCACTTTTGTGGTGATTGGGATCATTATTGCTGCCTGTCAAATTCTAGGACTTGCCTTCTCGTTGATTGTCTGCTGCGGAATTCAACAACGCAATCGTTACAAGGCTTAGAAACAGCACTAAGGCAACAAAAAAGTTGCCTCAGAAATAACATTTTCAAAAGTCCACAGCCAACATCAAAAGTTTGTACCTTTCGACTCTTGCACAAGTACTACGCAGAAAACAATATTCTCAACTAATATTGTACTTAATCAAAATTTTATAAAAATATTTCTATGACTGAACATTTTATGGAATTTTGTACAATTTTACTTGGAAGCTTAGAGACTGCGTCTACGACTGAAAAAAAACATACAAAATAGAATTTCCCCACTACTATAACAATATTTTTTATACAATATCATTAGAAATGACTTAATTTTTGTCATATGGAGATTAGAAATAAGTACTAAGTACTTTTTAAGTTTGAATCTGTCATCTATTCAACCGCTTTATTAAGAAAGTAGGTTAAGTAATGAAGACCATAAAATGTTCAATTATATTTCAATGCAATACTTTTTAGAAAGTGGTTTCGATGGGGAAGTTGATTTTGATAACTAGCCACCACAATAAGTTCGTTGCACTTAGGCTGAACCTGAAGGGAATATTAGGTTTAATATTGTCTTGGCTGATTCTGCAGGGAATATTATGTTTTAATATTGCCTTGGCTGGTTCTGAAGGCAATATTATGTTTACCATTTCATTGTTATTGATGAAAATCAATAATATAGGTAGTTCGAAGGAGTTTGAGTATAGTTAAAGAATGGTTAGTTCGTATTTACTATATTTGAAACAAAATTTTTATCAGAGTTCAGTGGATTCAAATATCCATAATGAGAATAACTTAAAATGTACTTGAGAAAATCGTTAATCAATTAAGTGTTGCCTTTTACAAGACAGCTATCAGAAGCTTCCATTTTAAAACTTTTACGAATCAGTTTTTAATATCGAGCTGCCATAAGACATATTAGTGTAAGGAAACATCCGAACTTTTTAATAAAATGAGAATACACAAATGTACTGTCATCTATAGTTTCTGTCATGAATGTCTCATTTTAAATTAATATTAATATGGCGAGTACATTATTAATAGATGGTTTATGTATTGAATGAAGTAGAATTTGGCAATTTTAAGTCATTAACTAGAATGATGCATTAATTGTTTTGAGCATTCTAATGTCATTAACGTTTGTTTTAAATTAATTTAGGTGAAGTAATAATAAATTGAAAAAATATACATTTAGCATGTTGCTAACTCCTAATATTATAATTTAGTGTGTAATTCTATTAATAATTTAAAAGTACAGTAGTCAATCTATTGTTTATGTATTTAGTTTACGTAAATGATAAATGTAATGTTGTTGTAGCTAGTCTGTAGGTATAAGAGAACTAAAAGGACTCTCTCATTTCTTTACTTTGTAGAGAACTGCAAAACTGTTCAAACCTATGATAGTTTACACAGTTATTAACGATTTCAAACCGTTAATAACGTTCAAACCTTTCTTTTAGAATTTATATTTTTGTATGATTTGATTTTTCTACTTTTATTCATGGATTTTGTAGTCTTTAATAAAAATTCAATGTTCAATTTTTTATTATGAAAAGAATCTTAGATTTTAATAGAATTTTAATATGAAAACATGCTGGAACCAAACCAAAGAATTTCATAAAATGATTTATTTTTATTTGTTAATCATTGAAAATGATTTGATGGAATCAACATTTTATTTCATTTTGCAAATAATTCATAAGTGACACTCTTAAAGTGGTCGTGATTATTGTCATTTAATCACTTAAATTGGATTTAAAATACTCAGCATCAATCTTTACCATGTTACATGAGTATAAAATGGAATATAATTTTTTTAAGAATATATAAAACAAGTAAATAAACGGAATTTTCAACTTATGTATTGCAATATTACTGTTTGTGGAACGATCAGTACATTACTTTGCTAGATGCAATCAATAAACTATTTCTCTTCTACACATTAGTTTTATAAAATATAAAACATTACATTTACATAGTCAATTATGTAATCCATATAGAAATGCATTTCTAGAAAGATAAGCTTTAATTTGAATCTCTCTACTTATACATATTATATAGAACTCCGTTTTCTAGTAATTTTTATAGATTTATGTTCATGTGTTGTTTCTTTACAGAAGTGTTCATTTTGTATTGGATTTTTCATCTTATTGGAAATATTTCACGTTTTTTATTAGTCCTCACAGTTTGGGAAATGGATTTATCTAATAAACATAAAAAACTAATTATTTGTGCCATATATTTTTTTAAATACTTTGCATATATTTGCAATAATAATTATTTTACTAGTTTTTCTAATATTCTTCATAATTTTCAATTATTATAAATTTATTGCTTTCTAGAGTTAATCTCATCTACTTCTACTTTGAATTTTTCAAAGTTATTTTTCCGTGAAATATACTATTTTCCAACAATCTAAATTTATCAGGCAATCAAATAAACTGATTACAAATTTATGGAGCTTTAACTAGAAATATTTAATTAAAATAGCTTCTATCATAATCACATTTTGTATCAATTTTCAATTACAGTACAATTCTATGCAACCGTTTTAGAGTTTGGTTTTTGTTTTTCTATTTTTATAAGATTAAAACTACATATAAGTCAATATTTGTCATTGTATATTACTAATATTTTACAGAATTAATTATAATTATTATTGCTAATTTTAAATGAACCGAATTAAATCTGCCTGTGCTAATTCTATGTAAAGTTTTTCTATGTAATGTTTTGCAATGTATGTGTTCTATCTAAGAATAAGGTCTAACATTCTTGTAAGCACAGTATCTTGATGTGTTCAACAACATGTAGCCGAACAATTTACCCAGAAAATGTTGTCAATTTATTGTTGTGTCAAAATGTACAATTTCTTTTTATTTACGTTTTTTTAAATAGTTGTCTTTATTATTTCATTTTGTTTTGTAGAATACTATACAATAATGGATGCAGTCATTTTGATGTCTATATTATGCTATTAATCTGAATTTTAAAAATAACCAAAGTAAATTATTTCTCTTACCTTATATTTTTGTTAGATTGCTAATGTTTTGTTTAATAAAGAGTTTTATTGATAGTCCAATAACTTTTATTCTTTTGCTAAACTTGAATAATTTCTTCCATATTCTCATCCTACAAAACAATTGTATTCTTGAATTTCTTTATCAATCTGCGTTGTTAATATTAACTTTTTGCGGTAAATTTAACTACTTTCAGCATACGTGAGTAAAATATTATATTTAGTCGTTAAATTTACCATAAAAAGTTGACACAATTATTGTTTTTTATGTGTTATATAAAAATTTTGAATAATTTTTTTTAACTAAATAGAATACAGCTCACTTATGTATACTTCATGAATTTGAAGAACCTTGAGTCTTCTGGACTAATAAGAAAAATATGTAATGCTAAACGTTACTTTTTCTACAGCGTTATCTTATCCCGGCGGAGAGATATTCTCATCAGTTGCATAAAATACTGTGTGACATCTTCAACTATTGACAACCTTCTTTCAATTTTGGGAGCTGTTTGATGACATTTTATACAAGTTTGTACTGGTGAGCAAGGTCCCCAATTTTAATAGTATAATATTAATATCAGTGGCGAGGCGTCCGGTCATCTTTTGATCCGGCGATGAGTAGAGAAATTGGACTGATAATATTGAAATAATCTCAACTCAAATAATGGACATTTTTAGGCTTTAAAGTCCAGAAATATGTTCAAAAACTGAAAATTGTATCAAAAACCAATAAGAATATGATGAGTACACGCTCAATATGGATATGAAGCGCAAAAGGCTTGCAAATCACTCCAGTCCCGGGTCCCCTCCCGCGCCTGGCTCGGAACCCCCTGCCATCTGTTTCCAAACCATTCAAGTAATGCTTGTGATACATCGCAACCGGCTGCGATGAATAAGGCTTCGTGCGTTCTCGGCCACTGTCGTCGGTTTCCGGTAGCTGCCTCCTCATGCAACTCCGCCCCAGTTGCTACATGCAACAGTCAGTTTCAGTTACAGCGTTGTGGAAACAACGGGAATTTCGCATATGCGAAATATGTTCAAAATATATTCACCTTTTACAATAATTATTGTTTTGCAAGATAGTTGATCGTTTTTATATTTTTAGAGTGTGATTTATTATTATACTATTAATAACTCATTAGATAGTTGAATTTATTTTGATTTTCAAATGTATGCCCTCAATTAGATCGAGTGAGTGCATCATATCAGTCCCCATTATTTCGGCTGTTTTCCGCTTTCTCCTATATTATCCATCGTCGGTCTATGTTATTGGGGAAGAAATACATTACCACAAATTAAGAAATGTAACCTGACATTACACAAGAGGTGTAATTGGAGAAAATACTTTTTAGTTCTCTGCCTTTGAATGTGAGTTAGGCAACTCAGAGGAGAGATTTCAGACCCCTTTGGGTGGTGGTGGGAGAACCCCTTTGCAATGACCGGTGAAGGATTACACGCCTCGCCACTGATTAATAGAATCATTGATCAGGGATAGTAATGGTTCGTCTATGATAGAATATAAGGACAGCTGCCCTCATTTTCCCCTTGGATTCGCCCCTGTGACCTTCAATTTGAAAGAATTTGGTACCATTAACTGCCCACTGGTACCGTATACAACAGAACTATTGTATAAAGTGTATAAAAATGCATTTTTACATGAATCCCAACTTTTTAATCAGTCACTTTTGCCTGTTCGATAAAGTACAATCATAAGCAATGTTGTATTGAGAGCCATCTGGTGGGCCTTGGTCCCCTAGAAATGTGGAATAATTTATAATACCTATATAAACACGAAAGTTCTCTTACTTTATTTCAAATTTATTAATAGGTGGATAATAGATCTAAAACTAGTATTCATTGATTTAAACTAATATAAAATTAATTTTATATACATTCTTTCATATTATTAAAATATTTTATATTGGTAGACTTGTACAAATCACGCTGCAAGGTCGAACAGCTGGTTCCATTTCAAAGTCTGTAATGAGAGCGCCGACTGATTCTGCTAGTTTTTAGTTTCAAAAGTTAGGTTTTAGTTTGTACGTGTTGTGAGTGGTTTAGGAAATTATAATGTTGTGATTATTAGCTGTAATAATTAGCACCCTTCTAATTTTTATTCTATAAATCATTTTTCTTCAGTTAAAAGCTTTCTTCTCTCGATCATGTCAATTTCAAGTAAGGAAGGATCAAATGAAAGGTACGTAAACTTTTTGTAAACATTGCAATAACCTCTTTTGTCTTCTAAACAAAGCATTGCTCAGTGGTTAGTTATCTTGTATATAACGCAAATATAGCATACTATAATAAATTAGATTCAACTTTCAAAATTTAACAATTAAATACTTCATAATTTAAAGCATGAAGTTATAAATGTTATTGGACAACATTCAATTTAATGATATAATGTCTCATGCTTTTATAACAATTGAAATCTACAAATTAGTTCAAGGACTCGGGTATTCTTATATATTTGAAATCGATCTTTTAAACACTACCTATGTTCTTTTAATACATAACTTCAATATTTGTTTATTCGCCAGTAATTCACTGCAGTAGTGAAGTACTAATGTAAGAATCATCCTCTCAATAAAAAGGTCTGGAATCAGGAAGGTAGTTGTTTAATTCACCCCACGCATTAGGGTACTTCTGATATAGGTTTACAAAAATTAAACTTGTAGATTTGTTTCTTGATTAAAATATAATCTGCCATAACTTACAAAATATAAGCATAAAAAGGTTAATCAAGGGACTTTTAAGGGGTGTATACTAATATAATAGAATGAATTTTGTAATAGAAATTAATGCAATTTTTACCTGGTATACACAAATGTATACCAAAGTCGCTTGCGGACTTAGTTGTCTCAGCCTCAGTTGCTTCAGGCTGCCTTCGTTTCGCTTAAGAGGAATAAGGCGAACACGGAGCGTTTGCCAAGCGTGGAGTCGATTCCGCGCTTGAAATAGGTCAATTGACTGGCATTGGTTGGACCGTCAAATTCAATAACACTCAGCCAATGACAGCCATTTATTTAAAGCGTGTAGTCGGCTCCACGCTTGGCAAACACTCCGTGTGTGGACGGCATTGTATTAAAGAGGCCTTTTTTAGGTGTTGTGTGAATGGCAAAATTATAGAATTATTTTTAACAGGAACTTGAAATGTAGCCTATGTGTAGTTTTGCAGCCATTTGTGATAAAGGCAAAATAGAAAATTGAGTATAGCAACACTGGTGGTTCGGAGCCCACCTAAAGTTGTAGGTCCACCATGTTCCTCATAACATGGCTCAAACGGTGAGGTGGAACTACCAGTAAGGGTGTCTCAACCAATAAAAGCCATTCGATTATTATTATTATTATTAGAATTGCAACATAAGCAATAAGTTACGTATTTCTTTGTTAAACTTCAATCATACATAATTCTATATCAGGTTTTTATCGTTATTTTTTCGGAAGTGTTTTTGGGAGTTTATTGTAGGTTCTTCTCTACTTAACAACAATGTGATAACAGTAACGACATTATTGCTATCCGACACTGAATCAAGGCTGAGATAGCGTTTCTAATAAATATGGTTTGGTATTAATTTGGACCAATTCTTCCACTACAGATATGTTTTAAATGCATGTCTGTATTTCATTTAAGTTTTTCAAGTCAATTTACTTTGATTTTCAATAGCACTGAACTCTGAAAAACTTAATTCCATCTACTCTTATCTTCCTTCATTGAAACACGTCTTAAGTCTGATTTGTGGAGCCATGCCGTTTACAGTCTATCTTCTTACTCCCTGACACGATGACAGCTAGGTGATAAGATAAAAGTTGTCATTTTTGGTCCAAGTATCTCTTCATTCCAAACATTAGAAGTTATATATTTATTGATGGTTCGTGCCTTCAAAACAGAAAACATTGTAGCTTAATTGACTTCCATTCGTGAAAAAGTCATTTTTCTTCACATTATGTACCTTCTTTATGATTTCTTTTTAAAGCTGGTACAAAATAGATGCAAGAAAAACCAACTCATGTTTAATTTTTTTATTTAAAATTAAGATATAACTTCACATAATACAGCATAAGAATCATTTTCAGAAAAAAATCTACTATTAATTTTTTTCGGTGGATGAAACCTACATGGGTCTGAGACCTGTATGTGAGTAATGAATTGGATGAAGGTGTGTTGGACTTTCAGTTTTAGGTGGGTTCCGAACCCATAAAACTTATCTACCGTATCAATTAATCTTCTATTAAAATTCATTTTTCAAAGGAATTCATCTCGTGGATTTCTTGTTCCATAACGATTAGCGTTGTTAATATTAACTTTTTGTTGTAAATTTAACGACTGGCAGTCTAGTTTTAAATTTTGAATGTATAGGATGCCTTGAAGATGAAATTCAATAACTCGAAAACGTTCGGCCAAATGTGAGTACATTTATGATATATTCACAATTTAAAACTGACTACCAGTCGTTAAATTTACAACAAATAGTGAATATATCTCCTAGAATATATCGTTCTAGAAAGCAAAGTAAGCAATGATTTAGAACGATGAATTCCTAATTGCTGTCATGTATGACTTTCCAATCAAAACTAGGTATCATTTTTTTTTTTTTTTAAATTTTCTCTAACTTCGCATCATCACATCACTTTTTTAAATTCCGATTTATAATAATATTTGTTTCTTTTCATGTAGGCTATACTTGAATATCTAAGATTACTTTTTAAAAAATATTTTTCTCTCCAACTTCGCATCATCACATCACTTTTTTTAAATTCCGATTTATAATAATATTTTTTTCTTTTCATGAATACTTGAATATCTGAGATTTTACTGCACATAATGATATGTCTTTTCTATATTCTAAGATTCTAATATATCAATAGACTCCTCTCTGCTCACGCGCGAGATACTGGCACTGATTCATGTAATTTTGTTTTGAATAATATGATTAAGTTCTTGAATAAAGATGAATTTGAATCTAACCTTCATACGCTTAATAAATGCTAAATACCTTCCTTATTCAATTGGATTCATTGATTTTTCCTCGATAATGCTAACCAAGTAATTAGAAGATGTTTTGATGCTATCTATAATTTCAAACATTCAATTATTTAGAATTAAATTGAGTACCGTACTGTATATAAAATTTCAATATATAAGATTAAAAAAGTCATGAGATGTGTTCTGAAGAGACAATGTTTAAGTTATTCTCGTCTGAACCCTGTCCAAGGGTTAAATGTGTGCAAGGCTATTGAATGAATACTTGGCTCGTTGATAATCTATTAATTCTATTTGCTTATGCATTGAGGAAGCTAATTTATTGAAGATTGTGGCTATTCGAAAATGAAAAAAAGTTAATGAAAATGCTAGGCATCATTTGTAAGGTAAATTTAGGAAATTAAAATATGATTGCTTCGAGCAGGATTTATTGATCATGAATAACTATCGTATTACAATACGTAAAATTGTTAATAAATAACAATTGCTAATACAAATAAGGTATTGAAACACACCTAAAATTATAGGTCCGCCATTCATTACATCCTTGTACCACCTTATATACACCTCATTCCCCACACTAGCCTCAGACTCATGTGGGCTTCATCAGTAATAAATAAAACACAATGTGAATTTAATTATAATTAATAAATTAATGTGATAATATGTGTTTAATTATTATGAACCCCAAATATTACCAGAAATAAGTCGAACACTGGTGAGAAAATACGTCTGAACCCGTACATATAATTTTTTTTGCGGATGAAGCCTACATAGGTCTGAGGCCTGTGCGTGGGTAATGAGTTGGATGATGGTCGTTGATGAGTTGAACCTAAAGTTTTAGGTGGGTTCCGTTCCACCGGGAAGTGATTTTACAGCAGAGAACGGTGTCTTTTTTGCTGGCCAATCTAATAGGTCACCCTTACAAAGAGTGCCCAGGAGAACGCAGCTTATCTTTATCTGATTGAACAGATACTTGCTACGGCTCACGGCTATCCCTTCCTAATTTACCGCTCTATTGTTTCACAACCAACTGGTAGCCCCAAGCCCTCTCAACTATTGTCCTTTTGGTACACATAATACTGTTTGAAATGTAATTTTACACCTATATACAAATCTGTGATGTTTTCCATGACGAAATATTTGATGAATAATCTAATATCAAAACGGACACTGTATTTCTATTTAAATTATGATATCACTATTTATGTGATATCACTATTTATATGATATCACTATTTATATGATATCACTATTAATTATTATAAGCTATCTCAAGCTATTGTCCTTTTGGTATACATAATACTGTTTGATTCGTGTAATCTTTCAACGATGTTCACATATCAAAGGATATTTACAGAACGTTAGCATTAAATGATTTTATTGAACAACTTTTTTTTGTGGTTGCATTGAGGCTTATATTGAAACTAAATTCGTTAGAATAAAGTTACATGATACTATTGTATCAATAATTAACTTTTGCATTATTTTTTTTTTATTTATATAGAATTGCATAACTTAATATGTTGAAGTAAATCAATACTGCTAGCAAATGTTTTCAAGCTACAGCTCTTTGGATACTTGATGCTCTTGACAGACCAGAGTATCTAGTTTCAAAACTTGTAATAATTGTATAAAGATCAATAATAACTTTGGACTTGATTAATGTAAGGATTGACATTGATCAATTTCATTCAAATGGAATCAGTTTTTATAAGAATGTAAAATGAAGAAATCCTCATGAATTAATAATTGTTTGTTCCCTTTAATTAGAAAAAGAAGAGGAACACATTTGACAGTGGCGGATTCACGCGTGGTGGGGGGGGGGGGGATTACCTCAAATTTATCATTTCAAACCTTATTTTCAAAAATCCCCTCCCGGGCTACCCCTTCCGTGTTGGTACCCCCCAAAATCTGCTTCTAGATCCGCCCATGCCTGTTGAAGAATTCTAAGATGACAAGCGTACTGAATAAAATGTTCACTATAATTACAAGATATGAAAAGTCACTTTAGTCATAGTCATTGAATTATTATTTACTGTTGGAGAGAATCATATATAATCGACAATAAAAAAAGCTTTCAAGGTGAATATTTGTATTCAAACGTTAGTGCATTAAAAGACATTCGTGCAGTCACGCCAGAGACCCTGTACTTGTTCAGGTGTGACCTGAGAACTCTGTCACTAGACCTAAGCCAGAAAGGTCACACGATATTTTTATTATTGTCATTATTAATAACGCCCAAAAACTATCGCGTGAATATATTTATATTATAATTGTAGCGTCTACTAGCTATTGTGCCCGTCCTTCGTACGGATTATGTTTAGAAATAAGACAATCAATGAATATGATTCGGCTTTTTTGATAGCAACGATCATGAAGTTGTTAGCAGCTTAGGCCTCGTTCAGACGATACAGTTTTTTTGCGGTACGGTTTTTTTTACTGTACGGTGTCAACTGTACTGTGATGTTCACACGGTCCGGCTTTACTGCTTATTGCTGTGCTCTCCTCCTTCTCTCATTGCGCTTCCAGTTCAGTTTTATTTACTCCAGTCCAGGATTTTTTTTATTTGTGTGAGATTTTTTAAATAAGTTTCTTACTGAAGTTTCTCTTAAATTTTGATCATGTACGCAAATTCTGGTTTCAATATTCCACACATTTTTCTCTCTTTATTTTTATATTAATCTTAAGTCTTGTCCCACAAGGCGGGTCTCTCATATATTAGAGAAATTAAATTTTCACAATTAATATCTTCCACGTCTGGACACTGGAATTCACTAATAAAAAGATCAATGCTGAAGAATATCAATGAAGAAGATCAATGCTGACGATCTGAAGACTGCTTCCAGCATAATAAGCGTATCGTTTGAACATATCCATTACCGGTACAATACATGTGCCACCGGATACGGATAGTTATTTTGCGGTACAGCTGATTTTAGCGATACAGTTTTCGAAGACAAAACCGAATGTAGAAATCGGCTAGAACAGCTTTTTTACTGGATCCAGTCGAAACAGTATTGTGTGAACATACAATATGAAATTTACATGCAAACGAAAGCACTGCAAAATAACTGATACAGCAAATTTACTGTACCGCACAAGAACTGTATCGTGTGAACGGGCCCTTAGTAAACAACTTAGAATGTAAACAATTCAGTGAGAGGCATCGGAGAGAATATTTTTTGAGAACAGCTGATTGATATATCATGATAAATCACGTGATTTTTTCTTACATGGTAATAATAGTGTTACCTGGCGAATTCCCAAGAGCCTGGCACAAACCGCACCTTCCTAAAATGTTAATTTCTGTTTTGATAAATTGAAATTGGAAAATTTTGTTTTTTTTTCAACGAAGAAATAATTGATAAAACATAAGATGAGCTTTAATTCACCAGACATATGTTTCCTAAAAGACTGCAATGCTCCGACTACACAAGTCTGCAGACAGCGTAAATAACGCCGCGAAGGGCCCACCATTTATATTTGAGAACAGCTGATTGATATATCATGATAAATTACGTGATTTGTTCTTATTCTTATGTGGTAATAAAACTTGGAAGAAATGTATCCAAAATCGCACAATACTTGGTTTTTAAACGTTTATTATTCTGTTGAAAAAAAAGTTAATTTAGTTTTTTATAGCTAAAGACATTGTCAATAATGTTTTCAATACTGTTCAATAACTAAAATCCCGATCGATGCTCTCGTTTTTGAGGAGAAGGTCGCGTAAAATGTATCCAAAATCGCACAGTACTTGGTTTTCAAACGTTTATTACTCTGTTAAAAAAAAAGTTAATTTAGTTTTTTATAGCTAAAGACATTGTCAATAATGTTTTCAATACTGTTCAATAACTAAAATCCCGATCGATGCTCTCGTTTTTGAGGAGAAGGCCGCGAAAAATACCTTTGCGGCCGTGACAGACAGACAGACAGACAGACAGACAGACAGACAGAAAGTGAGATAAGACTATTTTCGGCTTATTTAATGTATAAAACGTAAAAATAACCAAAAAATATACAATTCTGATAAATGTACAGACAAAACTCTAATTTTATTTATATAGATAGTGCAAACTAAGAAGGTAGAGACTCTTAGATGTATTTGCTTCTGATATGAAATTCTGTTAGTGATGTGGGTCGGGAATATTCCCAGTGGGAAGGAACTTATGATTTGGGAATATTTCCCTGGCCAAGAAATTTTGGGAATTTATGGGAAGATATGGGAATTTATAAAATTGCTTAAAAATAGTTTAAATTGATCAATCTCAGTCACATTTCACGTGCTAATCAATAAATCATCATTTTCATCACATTAGGGAAGTACTACACCCTTTCATATGCATATTTTTGCTCACTTTAAAAGTAGAAGTACCTCAGGTTAGGTCCATTTGTCCATTTCATTTTAAAAAGTACTATTTCACAATATTATAAATTGATATTATCAACAATTATTCACAATAATGTGATCATATGGAATATATTATTTATAATCATAATACTTAATTGTAATCATAATAGTTTAGTTTGTTGTTTTGATTTATAATTTTTTACATATTAGGTCCATGAAGAAGTCTTAAATAGTGTTTGTGTGTTATGCAACTATCTTCAAAAAGAGCAATTACTTAGGGCTTAGGACTAGGAGAGCAGAGAGGTTCTTTGGGAAATTTTATAACCATTAATATCGAGTTGGATTATATTACGAATGTCAGACTCAAATGAACTTCTCTCTCTGAAGTTAATTGCGACGTTAATAGTTATTTATGTATTAAGAGCGTGAAGCGCGACTTTATCGCTCGAGCCAAAACATTTACTGCGCGACGCGTAGCGGAGCGCAGTAATTTTGCGAGAGCGATAAAGAAGCTTCACGCGCGAATTGCATACAATATTTTTCCTAAAACTGCAGTTCTGGATTGCAAAACAATAAAAGCTTGTAGTTTGTAACATCACAGACCATGCGCGGATTTGGTTAGCGTTTGCCTTTTTTGAGGTTATGTGAATTTCACGGATTCAGTGATCCACCAATGAGAAGACATCAAAATCAAAACAGAAGTGTAAAGAAAACAGCTGGCGAGCGTAAAGTACTTTACCGCTTGCGGAGCAGTAAAGAGGTATTTTACAATTAGTTTTCAGTACGTAAAGAACTACTTTACGAGCAGTTTTAGGAAAAAATCTTAAAGGGTTGTGAGATTGTTTATCAGTTGTTTTCTTTTTTATATTTAATTCAACTCAAGTATGGTATGTTAGTATGGTTTAGTTATATTTTGTTGTATTTTATCATTTCTAGTTTTTGAATTTATATTCTACTTGGTTTTTTATTTTGGATTTTTGGGTTTAAATTATTGTAGGCTTCTTTTTTGCAAAGTAATAGATAATTTATCATTATCATTATTATGCCATTAAACTGGTTGTGCAATACAAGTGGAAGTACAACCAAAATTTTTTTGACTATGGTTACCTGACTGACAGACATTTAATAGAAAACAGATTTAACTTTGAAGACATAAAAGTAGCATGATAATAGTGGTATACAATTAAATGATTGAAAAATTAGAAATGAGTGCTCATTTCTCCTTACACCTTTCATGAAAATGATCATTCTATAAACTTTAAATTACTGTGTTCTTTGAACTTATTACAGTTTTCAAGTTATTTATCCTAATCATTTTTATTATATTACTGTTGTATAACATGTGATTGCCACTTGGTGTTATAAAAAAGGCATTTTTTAGTCATTTTACACTGAAATCATAAATTCCCGGGAATTTATGAATTTTGGGAATATTTCCCTTAAATTCCCTGGGAATATTTCCTCAATCTTAAATTCCCGGGAATTTATGAATTTTGGGAATATTTCCCTTAAATTCCCTGGGAATATTTTCTCAATCTTAAATTCCCGGGAATTTATGAATTTTGGGAATATTTCCCTTAAATTCCCTGGGAATATTTCCTCAATCTTAAATTCCCGGGAATTTATGAATTTTGGGAGTATTTCCCTTAATTTCCTCAATCTTAAATTCCCGGAAATTTTACATCACTAACGTCTGTATTATTTTGAGGATAATAAATTGAATTGATCGAAGTTCAGGGCCCCAGACTTAACGACTGTTTTTAATGCATTATCCAAATTGCACTTGCATAAATACACCTATATAGGTGAAACTCTAATAAGAAATAAAGACTAATTCAGTATTTCTGTACTTTATGAATAGAAAATAACTTTTGTTATAAAATATTATTTTTTAGTCTTTCGTTTTTGTTGACAATAAAACGTTTTAATGTTAAACGACAAATGAATTTTTTTATAAAATGTGACACATTTGCTTACTGATGAGCTGAATGATTGATTAAATCAATAAAAATAATCAGAGCTAAATACTATTTCACATTGAAACATGTAAACCATAGCGATTACAACTGCCTAAATTAGAATACAGACAATGCTAGACCGGAAGAATTTCCTGTGACAAATGACAGTAATGAGTAATGAGAGCAGCCATCCAACAATGCAAAGTGTATAATCAGTTATAGAGTTGGTTACATACAATATTGTCTTGTTCTATTTAAACCTGAAAAGTCTTGTTATTCAATATTCTAGTAGAAAGAGAAAATAATAAAATAAGATCAAAATAGAAGAATCTACATTTGTTGTACATTAATTTTTATAAATTCATCAATATCTCAAATGATAAAATTAATTTTGAAAATCAAAATATTGTTTTTGTCTCAATCGCTCGACCTTGGAATTTTCAATCAAATGTTGAAATCAATTTTGGAAATCAAAATATTTTTTTTAAACCCTCAACTTTAAATGTTCCTCACATTTTATCCAAAATAAATTATATTAATAAACATGAATATGTTTTTCAAGTTCTCTATTTGTGCGTCTAATTTTTTTGAGGCTATTATTTTTAATGATTGAAAAATTAATAGCTTCGAATATTCCTGATCACATCTACGTTCATTATTATTCATAAAGATAAAATTACAGTGCGCTAACTGAAAACTTCTATGTAACAATGACAATTTAATCAGCGTTTATATTGTGATCATTTTCTGACGATAAATAGACTGAACAGATTCTATTGAAACTTTATGTACAGTGAGACTAAAAACTAACTGTGAGGAAACTCCTTCGTTTAAATTTTTACATCCAAATAAGAAAAACTATCAAGTAACGTCCAAACGAGAGACACTAGTTGCCGTAGAACTAGACCTTATAATAAGATTTTGATTACATGAGTTGCTAGAGCAAATCTTTTTTGAGCAATCTATTGCTTTTGTGTATAACAAACTGTGAGGAAACCCCTTCGTTTATAATTGTAAATAAGAACATCTCTCAAGGCTCGTCCATACGAGGGACACTAGTTGTCGTAGAGCTAGAGCTTAGATCAGATCTATCCATGTAGATTTTATTACACGAGTTGCTAGAGCAAATTTTTTGTACAATCTATTACTTTTGTGTATGAAAAACTGTGAGGAAACCCCTTCGTTTATAATTTTAAATAAGAACAACTCTCAAGGCTCGTCCATACGAGGGACACTAGTTGTCGTAGTGCTAGAGCTTAGATCAGATCTATCCATGTATATTTTATTACACGAGTTGTTGCTAGAGCAAATTTTTTGTACAATCTGTTACTTTTGTGTATGAAAAACTGTGAGGAAACCCCTTCGTTTAAAATTGTACATCCAAATAATAACAAATCTCAATACTTGAATCAACGAGAGACACTAGTTGCCGTAGAGCTAGAGCTTAGATCAGATCTATCCATGTATATTTTATTACACGAGTTGTTGCTAAAGCAAATTTTTTGTACAATCTAATACTTTTGTGAATAAAAACTGTGAGGAAACCCCTTCGTTTACATTCAAATAAGAACAACTCTCAAGGCTCGTCCAACCGAGAGACATTAGTTGCCGTAGAGTTAGAGCTTAGAGCAGATCTATCCATGTAGATTTCGTTACACGAGTTGCTAGAGAAAATCCATCGCTCTTGTATCTATATTGGTAGACTTGCTCTAAGCTTTCGTTCTAGGCAACTAATGTCTCCGTTTGTCGTGTCCGTAGTTGTTTAAGATTTGATTTTGTTAATCCACAATTATTATAAAACCAAGATACTAGTTCCAGAAGTTACACCATTTTTATTTCCGAAGTTTGGAATTGTATAGATGCTGAAGCTAGAAATGTATATTATTAAATTATTTCTTTTACAACCAACCACTTTTTCGAGATACCCTCACTTCCCGCTATTAAATGCTCAATAACTACTAATCGGATTGGAATTATGATGACATTGTTGGAAAGAGCACAACATTTCGCTAAAGATACACGTATTTTCAATATGTAACCCGATCATTTAGGGTGTTTTTAGGGGTCAAATTACAAATGAGTGGATTTTGCGTGAAATTTCAAATCGATTTTTCTCTATTTGTTTTTAGGGTGACATAATTAACATTTTACATTAAAAACTTCCTCATTTCTCAAGCTTTAAAATGAGCCTAAAATGTTTCAAATTGATGAATTTCAAATGCTTGTAAAAAACTGTCACAAACCCACAAGAATAAGTGTCTAAGGGACAAGAGCTGAGAGAGTAGAAATTTGATTTGAAAATCTTGTAGTAATCAGATGGCTTTACACCTTACATGGGACACTCTGTATAGGTGCTCTACAGAACAGCGGTAAATTTGCATGCAGTTTATTTTCTAGATTTTGTGACTCCTACTGCTATTTTTTTTTTTTCAGAACGAATGGCATTGTAAACGACAGTGAACTAGAAACAAATGAGGAATACCAGCAACGATGGTTCTCAATACGAATAATGTATTTCACAATGTTCCTCATGTCGCTTGGCTTCAGCATTGTTTTAACTGGCGTTTGGCCATACCTAAACAAGGTAGGTTGGCTCATAGTATGAAAGGCCCCAGTAGCATTGTTTTATCTAGGGATTTTTATTTCTATCAACATTATTCGCTCATTCCCATTTATTTTTTTAAAATCATTTCTCGAAATATTCCTGAACTACAGAATATGAATTAACTGTTTTAGCTGCATTCATTGCTATTTAATTGCTGCTCTATGCGATGGAAAATGAATATTTTACTACAAACAAACTTTCTTTGTAGTGGCGAAGGTGATTGTGGAAGATATCCATAATGAATAATAAGACGAAATTGTCACAACCACTTTTATTAAAAAATATTGAGAAACTAGTTTCGGTTGTTATACCATTGAGTTTGATTGAGATTGATAATGGTATAACAACCGAAACTAGTTTCTCAATATTTTTTAATAAATGTGGTTGTGACAATTTCGTCTTGTTATTCATTATTCATTATTTTACACTTTTTTTTGAGGATGAAGCCCACATAGGTCTGAGACCTGTGCGTGGGTAATGAGTTGGATGATGGTGATTTATGAGTTGGACCTACAGTTTTAGGTGGGTTCCGAACCACCGGGAAGTGATTTTCAGCAGAGAACTTTGAATAAACTACTTTCTTAACGTTGTAAAATTCCTTTTCGTAAGCTAATTTAACTTGAAGAATTCTATTTTTGATTAACAAAATCATTGTTTTCATAAAAACCTATTAAGCTCACCAAATAGTTACAATCTGGAGTATTAATGTATTTCTTATACAGTAAAATTGAAATAAAAATTCTGTGACCAAAACACTCCTGCAAATACAAAATACTTGGTATAGTACTCAAGGAGTATTGCAAGAAAATTAACAAGTAAAACTTTCCATAAGATTTTGCAGAAACTAAGAATACAGGTCTTAAAATTAAGATATTTTAAGGCTGTGCGCTGGGTTTTCTCGATGTATTCCTGAACTACAGAATATAAATTAACTTTTTTAGCTACACTCATTGCTATTTAATTGCTGCTCTATGTTATGGGAAATGAATAATTGAAATAATAATAATAATAAATAAAAATAATTTTTTTCGAAGTTTCTTGTTTTGAATATTATTAGGGCTTTGAAATTTCATCTATTGTTGTGAGAAAAAACCGTTTCCTCAATTATTTTGGGGGTTTAAAGTTGAATTTATTCGGTTTTGGGGGGCAATTGACCTCATCTATGAGTGATTTTAAACTTTTGATAAATTTTCCATAACTGAAAGATTGAGGAATAAAATGAGATTTTTAATTTCAATGTAATAAATAGTTTTCTCAAAATAGTTTGTTTACAGATTTAACCAAATCTATTTCGAAAAATCTAATTGCTTGATTGGAGTAAAATATATGTAATATCAGTCAGTTCAAACTAACTTGTGAGATACGAGCCGATATGGCCAAGTTGAAAATGAATGCTGCTGTGCAGAAAGGTCTCCATGGTCTAGTGGTTAAAGCGCTCAACCGGCAATTGAGAGGTCCTTGGTTCGATTCCCGGTGGTGACTGATATTTTTGTACAGTAGCATTCATCGATTCCCATCATCTTTTCAATGCTGTTGTCAATATCCGCCATTGCGGAAGTCTTCAGTATAAAGTAATAGCAATTAAAGGAATTCGAAATTAATAAAAAATTCTGTCCAAGTAATTTTATTCCTCGAGGTGTCTTTTAGTTACAAAAAATTCTATTTGAAAATCTATTTTGAAAAATCTAATTGGAGTTAAAGATATGTCATTTTATTCCTCGAGGTGTTACAAAAAATTTATCAAAAGTTTAAAATCACTTGTTGGTGAGATCAATTGCCGCCAAAAACCGAAAAATTTCAACTTTGAACCCCCATATTTCACGAAATAATTGTTGAAAAAACGTTTTTTCACAGCAATTGATAAAATTTCAAAGCCCTGAGAACATCCAATACAATGAACTTTGAAAAATAATTATGAAGAAAAACCCTGCGCACAGCCTTAATAAGACTAGTATTGTTGTGCAACTAACGTAGGACTACTTATTGAATGAATTTTATTTTTGTTATTTATATAGGTTTACTGGTTTATATTTAACTGTTTACTGTTTTATTTAATAAATCATGATATCTCACTACATTATACAGCATCGTGTTACGCCATTACATTTTCCCAATCTTTTGAAACAATTTTCTGACGTCTTGTGACAAAACCATTCCTTTATTTAACTTACTCCATTTTACAGCACCTTCATTTGTAACATATTTATCTTCTGGAAAATATAAATTCACCAGTAAAATATTGTCAACAATTATTTATTCATTTAACATAACCAATGGGAATACAACAGGTTATTGCCCAAATCTGCTTTTCACAAAATTCCTAAGTAGAATCAAAATTTTAGGTTAGGTTATGTTTAGGTTAGATTAGGCTATTGCCCAAATCTGCTTTTCACAAAATTTCAAAGTAGAATCAAAATCTTAGGTTAGGTTATGTTTAAATATCTGGTGAAAAAGTACTACTACAACAAAATTTTCAATATCAGTTCATTAGATTATTATTCCTTTTCCACACATTTTGTTTTTATGTTTTAATTCAATTTTGTAACTTATTTTGTTATTTCAGTTCTATCTTAGTGTTAGATTTCAAAATTAACATTTTAAACTTGGATTAGCAAAATGAAAAAGCTGTTTTTGTATGACTATTTCTCTTCTCGAAAACATTGAATACCTAAATATTGAACTTTTTATAATAATTTTTTATAATATAATATATCTTCTAATAATTCATTGATTCTATCTATTATTCGATTAATAATTATAATAAAAATGTGTAACCTCTCAAACATTGGTTACTATGAATAAAATTTACGGATTCAAGTAGAGATTGTATAGGATTGCACGATTGCAGCATTAGAATTTTCACCTAACTGAACACCTGGTGAATGCATTGTGTGGAGTACGAAGGAAATTAAAAAAAAAATAATGCAATAGGCAGTACAATAATACAATAGGCAATACAATAATCTAGTCGTAGGTATTGTTCTGTGTGCTTTAAAAATGTGGTATACATTTCTAAAAGAGTTTCTGTATCCCCATTTTCCTAGCAATAGCTATCTCACCTATAGTTTTATTTTCAGTATGACGCTTTTCAAACAAGTCAATTCCGGCTTGTTCTTCCACACATAATATTTTCAATCTTCTACTACTTCTTCTGCCCTTCTTCTCTTTTTTCTGCCCTTCTTTTCCTTCCTTTGCTCTTCTCCTTCTACCTTCTACTGCCCTTCTACTCATTCCTTTTACGACCCTTCTACTCATTCCTTTTACTGCCCTTCTTCTGCTCTTCTTCTCATTCTTCTTCCCTCTTTCTCTTTGTTCTCCTTTTGCCATTCTTCTCATTCTACTGCCTTTCTTATCCTTCTTCTTTGTCTTCTGCTCTTCTTCTCCTTTTATACACTATTTTCTTCTCCTTCCATCTACTGCCCTCCTTTTTCATTCTTCTACTGTCCTTCTACTCATTCCTTTTACTGCCCTTCTTCTGCTCTTCTACTTCTTCTGCCCTTCTTCTCCTTCTTACTCTTTGTTCTCCTTCTTCTGCCCTTCTTCTCCTTCTTACTCTTTGTTCTCCTTCTTCTGCCCTTCTTCTCTGTCTTCTACCATTCTTCTTTTTCTGCCCTTCTCCTTCCTCTGCACTTCTCTTTTTTCTGCCCTTCTTCTCATTCCTTCTACTGCCCTTCTCTCCTTCCTTATACTGTCCTTCTACTCATTCCTTTTACTGCCCTTCTTCTGCCCTTCTTTTCCTTCTTCTCCTTCTTCTGCCTTTCTTCTCCTTCCTTCTACTGTCTTTCTTCTCTTTCCTTCTACTGCCCTTCTTCATCATCCTACTACTGCTCTTCTTATCCTTCTTCTCTGTCTTCTGCCCTTCTTCTCCTCACCGAGCTTACAGTTTTATATCAGTATGCCAAGCCCACCGAAACAAATTCTGAAGCTCTATGCTTGATAGTCCACTCTCACCACTAAACAGGGTCTGACTGCAAAGGTGAGTGCGTATACTGTCCAGCATACCTCCTGTCCTGTGTCCAAGTCATCATTTCGACAAAGCAAAACATTAAATATGTTTTAATGTTTCTCGAATTAAACAAAAAATAAGTAAAATTTACTTAAAAAAAGACGTTTGGGAAGCAATACAGTTGATATCGCCATTTCTTTTTATTTGAGATGATCAAAACTCAGTTCATCTCAAATATTCCCAAATAATAACGGATTCTTATTATAAATATTCTAGTAACTGTATGAATGGCATGCTTATGGTATATTAATGCTGGGTGGCTAGAATAGCAGGTGTGTATGTCGTTTTGATGTGCTTGTCTGACTATAGTCCCGGGTATTTCAAGTTGGAGCCAGGCGCGGGAAAGGAGTTCATGGGTTATGTGGTGGCAGCCAATCCGCTCGCCCAGATGCTGTTCTCGCCGCTGGTTGGCTGGTGGGGCAATCGACTGGGCAGCATTCGTCTGCCAATCATCATCTCGCTTCTCATATTCATTCTGTCCAACGCCAGCTACTCGCTGCTAGAACTGGTGCCGCATCCCAAGTACTGGATGCTTATATCGAGGTTCTTTGTTGGCATTAGTGCTGGTAAGTAAATAAAAACAATTTATTCGGCTGGTTGCACAAAAGCCAATTGAATTTAATCACTGTAAAATGACGTCATTCTATGGAAATTAAAGTTAATAGAGAATATAGTTGCACAAAGGACAATTACAAGAGATAACGCTGATTAGGTTAACCGGCGTAAAATATATTTAACCGCCCGATCACCGATGATTAAATCTCACTAATGCCCATTAAGTTACATTTTATAGGTTATGTTTATTGTACCAGAACACGGAACCGCAAATTAGGTCGTAGGAGTTGAAAACCTCTCAAAATTAATAAAATCTATTAAGAATATAATAATATTGAGATAGTTGAATAATGATTCAAATAATTCACAATGGAGTGATTCTAATTCATCTTTTTTCTCAACTTCAGAATCAGCTGTTGATCTAATTACCAGTATAGCCATATTGTGCCCATTCGGTTAACGAAAATTAACTAATGGATCTTTGTGAAACAGAAATAAACCCATTACACTTACGACAGTTAGTTAACTGACCTTAAACTCCTTATTTAATTGGCTTTTGTGCAACCAGCCGATTGAGTCATAATAACTAATTGTTCAAGTCAATGAGAAATTAAATTCAAGGTACAATCTTTAAAAAATAATCTATTCTCTTTTGACGAAACTCAAGAGATTTGTCAAAAAAATAAGTAGGTGTATTATTGATATGCGTGTTACGAAGAGAGGAGGTGAGGAGGACGTTGAAGAGGAAGAAGAAGAAGAAGAAGAAGGAAGGGAAGAAGTGGGAAGGAGAAGAAGATGGGTAAAGAACAAGAAGACGAAGAAAGAGTAGAAGAAAAAGGATAAAAAGAAGCAGTGAGAAAAAAATTAAGTAGAAGAGGGAAGAATAAGATGTTGATGATGATGATGATGAAGCAGAAAAGAGAGAAGAAGAAGATGAAGAAGAAATAAGTAGAAAAGGAAAAAAGAAGAACAACATCGAGAAAGAGAAGACTAGGGAAGAAGAAGGAAAAGAGATAATAAGAAAGTGAAGTACGAAGAGAGAGAAGAAGAACGGAGAAGTATAAGAAAGAGGAGAAGAACAAAGAAGAAGAAGAAAAAGGAGGCGAAAAGAAAAAGGAGGAGGAAACTATCTTTCTCACAATGTTGTCTATTACTCAATTATGATTATTGATTATGATTATATGATTATGATTATGATTATTGTATTATTATTGTACTTTTAGAATGCAGCACATTCGATAGCTAAAGTTCGATTTTAATTACATTTTATTTCGTTCAACATAAATTATTGTGCCACTTTTCAATGCTAAAAACACAAAATATTAGTTTAGAATAATTAACTAGAAAGCAATAATATTCTAGTAACAATGATGCACCAACAAAAGCAGACACCCTAAATCAACCTGTAATACTTAATATTGATCATCTTGTCTTAACAGCCGCATTTGTATAAAAGTAAATATTACTGATTTTCTCTTTGCTCAAATTGGACAAGAGACAAGAGGTCTTTATCTTAATACTGGGCAATATTAGCGGTGTGTTTGGCCAGATACGTATTTCTAAATTCATTATACATTGGGCATCTTACAAGAAAGTGACACAAATTCTATTCCTCTTTTAAGTTACAATTTGGTTTGATATGTATACAAGCAAATTGTCAATGGAATACTTTCAATATCTTGTTTCTCAATTCTAATAAGAACTATAAATATTTTTTTTATGTTTTCAGCGAATATAGCAATATGCCGGTCATATCTATCAGCAGCTACAAAGGTTGAAGAGCGGACGAAAGCTGTGTCAATGGTGTCGTTAGCTCAAGTTCTAGGCTTCATCGTAGGGCCATGTAAGTGATAGCCGTGAGCCGTAGCAGGTATCTGTTCATTAAGATTAGATAAGCAACGCTCTCCTGGGCCCTTTCTGTAAGGGTGACTAATTGGAATGGCCAGAAAAAAGACTGTTCTCTGCTGTAAAATCTCTTCCCGGTGGTTTGGAACCCACCTAAAACTGTAGGTCAAACTCATCAATCACCATCATCCAACTAATATCCCACGCACAGGTCTCAGACCTATGTGGGCTTCATCCTTCAAAAAAGAAAGTGTAAAATAATGAATAATAAGACGAAATTGTCACTACCACATTTATTAAAAAATATTGAGAAACTAGTTTCGGTTGTTATACCATTATCAATCTCAATCAAACTCAATGGTATAACAACCGAAACTAGTTTCTCAATATTTTTTAATAAAAGTGGTTGTGACAACTTCAAGTTTTATTATTCATTATGGATATCTTCCACAATCACCTTCGCCACTACAAAGAAAGTTAAAGTGTAAAATATTCATTTTCCATAGCATAGAGCAGCTATTAAATAGCAATGAATGCAGCTAAAACAGTTAATTCATATTCTGTAGTTCAGGAATATTTCGATATAAACAATCCAATTTATATATTACAAACTTTGCACTAAATATTGAAGACTTGTTATTTTTGGTTTGAGGTTCGCCTCATAACATAGTGTTGTATAAAGGAAACATAGGAATCTAATATCAAAACTGACACTGTATTTCTATTAAAATATTATTTTCACTCACTTATACTGGAGGTGTTAGAGGGATGCATTTCACTTCTGAAGAGAAGTTTCGTCAGCTTCAGAAGTGAAATGCATCCCTCCAGCATCTCCAGTGTAAGTGAGTAAAAATAATATTTTAATAGGGATACAGTGTCAGTTTTTATATTAGATTGTTCATCAAGTATTTCGTCATGGAAAACTCTCCTAGTCTCCTTGTACAGGATATCCCTGAAACTTTTTCTAGCCCTGCTTGTATACTTTAACCCTACGTTATGAGGCCTATGTTTGCCTTTGTTTATGATGATTCATGCTGAGGCCTGTCTCTTAACAAAATAAAAACTATTAGTAAATTTCTTGTACTGTAGCTACTGAAAAGTGTTATGTAAATTTCTCAATACAGTAAAAATATATAATAAATGTGAATAATAATAAGAATTGTAAACTATGTAGCGTCACTTGTCAATGGAGGAGAATGTATAAAAAATGCAAAAGACCCAGTACTGGTCAAAATAACCAACAAAGAAATTTACAATAGAAAAAACTTCAGAATAAAACTTAATAAATGGGAAGTTATACCAGAGACAAAACCTCCAAGAGTTGGAACAAATTGGAGCAAAGATAGAAAAGCTGAATTCGCACAAAAGATGAAAAGCTGGTGGGCAAACAAGAAGAACAAATCCAAACAATGAACCATCTTTACTCAGCGTCTTCCACTTTGAAAGCTTTACATTTAATAATAATAATAAAACTCATTGATCTGAACTATGTTTTTATAAAATTTTAATCAGAAAATTTTGTTTTCCAGCTCTTCAAGCACTTGTGACGTTTTTGAAAGATGGCACCAAGTTATTCGGCTGCATACCATTCGACATGTACTCAGCTACAGGCTGGTTGAACGTTGTCCTGGGAATAGTGAACATGGTCTTACTCATGCCTCACATATTTGTTGAGAGACCAATCGCTGCCAAAGAAGCTATGCTACTAAGTGGTGCTGAAACAGGTATCATTTCGCATTCACTTATAATTCAAATAGTCAATGCATTTTTATATAAAGATTTATTTATTTATTGTGACAAATATACAACTAATGTATATTACAACTAATGTAATGTACTATGAAGGTGCAACAGACTCAAGTCCAAAACTGCTCCCTTCGCAAATTTTGAATAATGTTACATTGTCCAAAAACATTGAGGTTAACTTTTTTAAGTTTTTTCTATAGTAAATTTCAAAGTTGGTTATTTTATGCAGATGTTCAAGTTCATATCTTCCTCTTTTCTTCAACTAGTCTTCTTTTTTAAAATTTTACATTGATCAAGATCACTTTCTTTCATTTACCAAGTAGTTAATTACCTATTACACGAAATCCGTTATTATTTCCCTTATTACCTAATATCCCTTATTACCTGTATGTGGACAATGCCAATTTTAATTTTAATTTTTGTTGTATTTCTTTTATTATTGGTAGTAAACTTTATCTCAAGATATATATATAGCACTTTATTTATAAAAATTTAAATTATTATTTATTTCTACATTCTATATCAATTTATTTTTACTTCGTTTAAGATTTTTACATACATTATTTCATGTGAACTTGATTATGTTTACGTTTATCTACAAGCTTATATACATATTTTGTTGTTTGGCAATAAATTTCAATTTTTCTTGTCTAATTAGTTTCTAATTAATTGTTTTTTTCTCTTTTTTGTGGGTTTTTAATGAGAATATTATGTCTTGCCATTCAGGCTCTGCATGGAGTATTCTGTGAGTTTTTTGTAAAATATAAATACTAATATACAAATATTAATAGAATAAGGCTTTTTTTAACTTGTCATTTATTTTTAGATAAAGTAAAAGATACAGCATTTTCAGTTAATTATTGAAAAGCTGATGCGACTTCAAGTTTAGTTTTGAAACCAAATCCCCAAATTTTATACGATAACGTCTTTCTCCTTATTACAATGTTATCGTAATCAGGACGTTTACGAAGGTGAGCACTAATACAAATAAATGATTTAAGGTGAATTCATTCTTTAATGAATTTCCTTCTTTGAATTGTGATAGTGTAAACCAATCGATATTGTTATTATTTTTTGTTTTATAAATTTGTTATTGAAATATAGGTTTCTTCAGACATTGTTATATCATATATTTTGATTACAATTCATCAGGAACCTTTATAATAATTCTCAATGAATATTTTCTAAATCCAGAATATAATTACTTTTTTCATTTTTAAACAGCAGTTGTGTAAATTTCCAGAACAAGCAGCTTGGCAAGAAACCAAACCGGACTATCTGATTGCATGGACCATGATTGTATCATTCTTCATATTAGTCTTCAATTTCGTTCTATTGGAAACGTAAGTTAAAGATTTATTAACTGAAAGATTGATTCCTAATCACTAAACTTGTTCAATTTGTCCAAAACTCATTTTTGTAGCAATTTTAACATTAATCGTGCCTTGATCTTTCAGATTTATCGTTCGTTTTGTAAAATTAGAGCTACCTCGATTGAACTATTTCCTTTGCCAATAGTAGGCTAATGTCAATAAGTGCCACATAGTCAATAAGTATAAAGAGAATTACAATGTTCAATTACTAATAAATATAATATTAAGTCAAATTTAATATAGTCTACAACAGATCATACAAAGTGAAAGTATACCGCAATAGGTAAAAACATGAAAAACCATAAAATCAATTAATAAAAATATAAATAAATTACAACTCTGTTAATTCTTTGTATTGTGTTTATTGATTGAGACTATTCATATTGGAAGTTACTCTTCTACAGTATTTAAAAGTTGAAATGATAGTTTTTCTGTATTTTTCAGACTGGGTACATCTTTGACAATGGACCAATTTGCATGGTCAAAATCGGAGGCTGTGAAATATATGGGTATTCTATTGTCTGTCGGTTCATTGTTCGCTTGTGTCACGTTCATTGTTATTGGTCCTCTTTGCAAAAAGTAAGTTCGATTGATTCACACTAGTAAATTCAATGAATTTCTATATTCTCTCAAAATATTACACTATTGATGTCAATAATAGTTATTTGTGTAACTAGTGCGAAAAGTAGCTTTTTGCTGCACAAGAGAAATGCGCTATGCATGAGCTGAAGGCGAGTGTGTAAAGCTCCTCGAGTGCAGCAAAGATACATTGAGCTCGAGTTACACATTAAATTTTTTTCTCCAGTTGGCACACCTGGAGTGCAACAAAGTAAATGAGTGCGGCAAAGTAAAATCGTGCAGGAATCAGGTGTTTTTCGTACTATAATGAGTGCCAATAAATAATTTGAACTAAAGTTAAAAGACTAATGCCCAGTTTCTGAGTTGTTCATTAAGTTTAATGGATCATTAACCCATTGCTCCAGCAGTGAGTTAATGATCCACTAAACTTAATGAACAACTCAGAAACCGGGCATAACTATTTTAAAAACTTAGTAAATCTTGTTGTCGAGTTAGTCAGTCAGGGAGAATGGTGAACCTTTCATTTCATGTGGAATCCAATCCAACTCTCGTGTTTCACCACTACAAAGATAAAACTGTGTATTTTTAATAGTAAGTTGACAATCTTATTCTTTATGTTTGGAAAAAATTGTATTCTTTGTCAACTGTCAATAGTCTTTTGATATTGTTATTTTAAATTGCAGATTCAACGAAACTCGAGTTCTTCAATATGGTGGATTTCTTTTAATGGTAGTAGGACGTGCTGCATGTATGCCCTATGGTAGTACATACCCTGTTATTGCACCTTCATTTAATGGTAAGAAAATTCATCATCCACATGCAATTAATACCGTAATTCTAATGCTGGCATCGATCTTCATTATCACTCAAAAATTTAATATTTCAATTCTTTTTCTGATCAAACATCAACTACGATTAAAAATTATTCATTTGAAATATTAAACTCAAATTTAATACATTAATAAATGATATTTGTAAAACAAATTTAATAATTGTAGCATAGCTCCATGGCTCTTCAATAATAGATTGGGGCATATTGTTTTTAAAAATTAGGGAAGTGACAGCCGCGAGCCGTAGCAGGTATCTGTTCAATCAGATAGAGATAAGCTGCGCTCTCGTAGGTCCTGTTTGTAACGGTGACCGATTAGATTGGCCATCAAAAAGACACTGTTCTCTGCTGTGAAATCACTTCCCGGTGGTTCGGAACCCACCTAAAACTGTAGGCCCAACTCATCAATCACCATCATCCAATTCATTACCCACGCACAGGTCTCAGACCTATGTGGGCTTCATCCTCCCAAAAAAATTATATTTGGGAAATGAAATCATCAGGTTCTATCAAATTCATAAAATTGATAAGAATCTTAAAACATTGCAGTTTTTATAAGTATTCGTTTTATCAATTTTCTTTTTAATGTGAAAAGATTATATTGTTCCAGTTTGGATTTAATGGCTTACATCCATCTTTAGTTTTCAAGGTTGGTATTTTATCAGCGAATTATGTGAATGTCGTCCTGTACTTTCTTGGTGTAGTTTGCGGAATAATGAAATATCTGAGTATGTTTTGTTTTTAGCACGTTTCTATCACCCTAGATTTTCACTATAAATGTGCGTAAAGAATTGAATTAGTCGGTACAGAATCACATTTTTGTGTAGTGTACGTTCGGGTGGAAAGCATGTCACTTGATCTGTATTATTTTTATTATAAATAAAAAAATTAGAAGAAATCTATGTGGTGAACGTTGATGTAGTTAGGTGTGGAGTTATTATAGTTCGGTGTTTTTAGTTGTTTGTCACTATTTCGTATGATGTTGTTAGACTGTGATTGTTCTAGGAATCATAATTGAGTTGAACTATGTGTTGTGATTTCAGTTAGCTCGTTAGAGGAGTTATTTAGCTGAATGAGTTATTTCGTTAGTTGGAGGAGATGTTAGTTATGTATCTTCCATTACACTGTGCTCCAATCTGTTGAATAAATCTATTGGTAAATATTGTGATCTAATCTATTAGTCAAAGAACTGTAACAAGAATGAATAAGTTACCAGACATGTTAGCCTATCTACTAGCGAAAAATTATCAATATACTGCAAACTTGTCTTTGCTGAAATTGAAAGATAGATTCTTGGATTTTTTGTTCCATAACGATCTGTGTTGTTAATATTAACGTTTTACGGTAAATTCAACGACTTTCAGTCAATTTTAATTGAGAAATTAATTGAAGATAATAAATTCTGTTTCTGTATATTTGCCAGTTTGTTAAATTGTCAGCTACTTCAAACTAACTGTGTTATAGTATTTCTTGATTCGAGACGTCAGTACTATTCATAATGGATATCCACGACAATATCACCATCAATGCTAAAAAAGGTTATCAGTCATCACAGTTGCAACATTATTTTACAAATAGTTTAATAATTTCTGTAAATCGTACAAGTATAAAATAACCCTCAGTTGTCTTATTTATTTATTTATTGCTGTAACTAACAATCAATGTGAATACAACAGGCTATTGTCCAAAACTGTTTTCCACAAAATTTCAGAGTAGAATCAAAATTTTAGGTTATGTATACTAGAAATTTCACCTCGGAGCACAATAGTTCATAAGTTTCTTACAGAAAAATAATATTAATTTTTTATTTCATTTTTAACAAAGCACTATCATAGTCCAAATAAAGTTGATATAATTTTGAGATTTTTGAGCCAGAAATCTACACTAGTTACCATAGTTACAACAAACATTGTTACATAGCCTAGTTACATCATCGTCTTGACTCAATTGCATTATAGAATCCCCAAACTAATTATAATTCTGTTTTCTGTTTTGTGATCAGCACAGAATTAGTAAACGCATAATTTATTTACAAAGGTGGGAGATTTGTCCAAATCAATCGCTGATGATTCAATTTTCTTAAATTTTAATCAATTTTTATTAAACTTTAATTAATTTTTATTAAATTTTAATTAATTATTAATTAATTTTTATTAATTTTATTTCCAGGAATAATTCTGGTAAATAATTTATAAATTTATCAATTAAATTCACTCGCTGATGGGTTATTTCCATTTTCAGGCACAATTCTGGATGAGGAAGAAGTAATTGGATGTCCAGATTCCCAAGAGTGGTGTAAAACCACGCCAGCCATGTCTGTTGGTCAGTTTTTTGTTGGATTTGTTGCGACTGCCATTGGATATCCAATTGGAGTGACGTTAATACAAACTATATTTTCGAAAATTCTAGGACCAAGACCACAGGTATGGATTTCGCATCCTGTTATTTCTCATTTCATTCAACACAATTACAATTTTTGGATGTTACAATATCCATATTTATCTACAATGTATGTGACACCATAATTTGATCAGCGCAACCTGGCTGGCTCAGGTTAGGTTAGGTTAGGTTATCAGGTCGCACCTGATTAAGTTCAATTTAAGTACGTGGTGACAGTTATATGACATAATGACAGTTTCAAACTCTCTTTTTTTGGAGGATGAAGCCCACATAGGTCTGAGGCCTGTGCGTGGGTAATGAGCTGGATGATGGTGATTGATGAGCTGGACCTACAGTTTTAGGTGGGTTCCGAACAATATTATTTCTATGTTTTGTCAGGATGTGATCCATAATATTTCAACAAGCTTTCTATTTTTCGCTCCACAATAAAAATGATTATAATTTATTATCTATTTTATAATTTTATTCTACCCATGTTTGAAAGATGGAGAATTGAAAGCATTTTTATGACAACCTCACAGAGGTTGTAAGTAGGGTCAAGTGGTTCAGGCATCTGATTCATGGCTCGTTTCCCGGCATTGACTAATTTTTTGTGTTGTAGCATTCATGGAATTCCATTAGCGATTTAATGCAGTTGTCAATGTCCGCAGTAACAGAAATCTTTGGCATAATTTATAGCACCTAAAGGATTTTGAAATTATCTTGTCAGCCTTTTTATGTCCTTTTTATCTCTACTTTCCCCTTGCTTCCAATACATTTTTCCAATTAGAAAAATCATCCGTAAATAATCCAATACGGTCTCTTCTGTATTAAACAAAATAGATCTTATATAAATTCTCTCCTAAATTTCGAATCATATTTTTTATTTAATTTGATAATGTGATCCATATTAGGATTCATATCAAAATTTATACAGTAGGGAAGTGATAGCCAAGTGCTGCAGCAGGTATCTGTTCAATCATAGATAAGCTACGAAACTCCTGGGCGCTCTTTGTAAGGGTGACCGATTGGATTGGCCAGCAAAAAAGACTCTGTTCTCTGCTGTAAAATCACTTCCCGGTGGTAATAATTGTATCCTATATACACTCACTAAGGGCGCTGGGATCTATCTTTCTATAAGCTACGAAACTCCTGGGCGCTCTTTGTAAGGGTGACCGTTTTGATTGGCCAGCAAAAAAGACTCTGTTCTCTGCTGTAAAATCACTTCCCGGTGGTAATAATTGTATCCTATATACACTCACTAAGGGCGCTGGGATCTATCTTTCTCTGTCCTCACACTACTCCTCTTTCGCCCCTCCTCCTAAAAATACCGTACAGTCGTGCTCTCAGTCTGCGAGCCTTCCAACTCTGCCCGTGGTGAATAGTGGTCATTGTAGTTGCAGTTTAGTCAGAACCTGACTGTACTGCAAATGCCTTAGCGACGTGAACAAGCTGTAACATTGTTTCCATCTATTGTATCCTGTGAATGTGTTTCTACAGAAAGATCAAAAAATGAAATTTAATTTATTTTCAGGGTGTCTGGATGGGCCTTTTGACTGGTGCAGGTTGCCTGTCCCGTGTGCTAGGACCAGTATTTGTCAGCTATGTGTACACTAGATTCGGCACTTACTGGACATTCGGCATCACGACCGTTATGATGATTATTCCGATGTTCTGGCTGCACTTTGTGACAAGTCAAATAAATTCGGCGATTCAAAGTGTTTCGCCGACCTTTATCGACATGGAAACTGTGAAAACAGAAACAGTTGTAAATAAAGAAAAAAAAACGGAGAATGGTTCCAGTAAGAGTTCAGTTAATAGTGTTTCGGAGAACATTCGATTGTGATATTTACTCGGTGAGTTTCTTTCAATGTTCCTTTCAATCTCATGATCATTCAATAATCATAATCATCGTCTTTGTCATCATCATCATCATAATCGTCGTCATCATATTCATCTTAGTCATCATCAATTATCCACCAACATCATCATGATGACTACATTATCATCGTTTTTCATATCTGTAAGGTTTTATTATGGTACGAGAATTTTTTTTCAAGGTGATTAAGTTAATTATCTGATCTTAATAGTTTCCATCTATAAAAGTTATGTATTAAAAAATGTTAATTATATAAATGTTATCAAACATCCATCTCACTCTAGTCATGAGATTATTGACAATAATATTAAATTTATGGAACTAAACTATTCGTTGGGATCAATACTGCGGGTCCGTTCCGTGATTGAAATTGAATAAATTCTCGTTGTCCTATATAATAAACAGCTTCTTATCTGTTGTTATCTGTCGACAAAACTCTAATGTGTGGGAAATGAGGGATTGAAAAGGAGAGGAAAAAGAATGAGGATAAAAATAAAGGAGAAGGTGAAAAAAGAAGCAACAAGAGACAATCAAATTGAATTTGTAGATAAGTTATTAAGCATCCTATAAATACATATTCAATTGAATCGGGCAACCTGCAAGTTGACAATAAAGTTTAGGGATCAGTACAGCGGGACCCTCCATGACCTTTCTAATATTTCTGTAGGAATCAACTATTGCAGTAAGAAATTGCTTAAAGGCCCGTGTAAAAGGAGGCATTTATTGCAATAGAGCGCTCTCACAGAGCAATGTAAGTGTATTTTTATTTTTCATTGAACTGAGATACTCATATAGCAGTTTAGACTGTTGCTTCAAAATTATGTTTGTATGTAAATCGTTTACCTAGAGTCTAAATTGCTCTACGAGAGTGCTCTATTGCAATAAATGTCTTCGTTTAGACTGGCCTTCGAGATCATAAATATGTCTGCATAATTGACAAATATGATAATTATTACCATAGTATTATTGTGTATCAATCATCTTCCATTGTCATTAAAAAGATCTCACTTATCATTGCTCAGTAGACTTGATCCTTATCAGGAAATCTCTAGAAATTAGAAATTTCTAGTTGAAAAAATAGCTTTATAATGTACATTCTTGCCATTTTCTAGTGCTGTATTCTATTTTTCTTACTAACGTTAAAATATTCAATAACTTTTGAATATATTAACTTTGTTTTTCAACCAACAAACGTTTAAAACTATCGTGAATGTTAGAATTCTGGTACAAAAGTCATGTATTTTTGTATTGAAACTATAAAATTATAATGGATTTTTGAATTCTATAACAATTTACTGGAAATGATTCAATGAATTTATTTTCAATTTGAAGGGCTATCTTTTCTTAACTTTTTATGATAAATTTAACGACTTACAGTTAATTTAAAATATTGTCTGCAAATCGTTAAATTGATCATAATAAGTTAATATTTACTAACAACGCAGATCGGTATGGATTAAGAAATTCAAGAATCTATCTTTTCTCTTTTCAAGTCTTGTTAGGCTAGATATTACTTTTAGCTAACTTACTAAATAATTAATTTATTAGTAAGACTAGTAAAATTTAATACAGTAGTTATAGGGTTACTGCACTTCTGTTTTAATACATTCAAAGATTTAAGGATAAATATACAGTTGTATCTTGCATTTTAGTTACTTATATTTTAAATTGAACTATCTGACTTTATTTAAAAGTAATTTATTTTATTTATTAGTAATTCATAGTGTTACTGCACTTCTGTTTTTATACATTCAAGGATTCAAGGATAAATATACAGTTATATCTTGCTTTTCAGTCTCTGATATTTAAAATTTAACTATCTGATTTTATTTTAAAAGATTAATAAATTAAACAAATAATGTGAGTATTTATTCAGAGATTTATTCAGAGTATTTATACACTGCAGATATTTTTGAGTTATTCGAAGCAAAATATGGTCTGGTGAATTATACTTGATCTTTCAGTTATTATCATGCTGTCATCACTTTATATTGATTGATAAATTAACATTTATATTAACTATTGGCGGGTAATTGGAGTATGTTTCATGCAGTGTACATAATATCCTAGCAGTGTAGTAATGTATATTAGTTTGTTGAAGGAATTGTTTTTATTTTTAGTGCAATATCTCATTGTTAATAAGTAAAAATAAATTTATTATAAAATCAAAAATACCACTGAAATAGACCACTGAAAGCTGTGCTGTGGAGAGGAAAAATAATAAATAGGTCAATTCACACACATCAGTCACGGCGCGTCTCAGTTCCGAGCTATCCGTCTTGTCACATTCATAAAATATATTCTTATCTGAGTTTCCGATTATGCTGTCTACACTCGTCCGGCGCCGACCCGTCAGATGACTGATTGTTACTGTGACTGAACTGAGACGGAACTGTGACTGTGACGCGCCGTAACTGATGTATGTGAATCTACCTTGAATGAGGTGAAAAAAAGAAAAATGGAAAAAAGAGGAGGAGGAGGAGGGATAAGCAAAAAGAGACTTACAATTGAACCAATAATTGTTTTCAATAGGCACGCTGCCACCAAAAGCTGCGCTGTGTTGCCGGGCGTTTATTTAAAACCATTGGTTTCTGTTTTAAAAGCTGTCCAACACAGCACAGCTCGGATTATAGTGGCTGGGCGCTCTTATAGTTGAGGGTTAAGGGCAGTTAGTATTGACTCCATTCTATTGTTTACAAATAGACTGTTCAAATTCCAGTTTGAATTTACATTGTACAAATTTAATAGAGAAGGTAGAGTTTATTTTAAATAATTTTATGAAAGTTGTTATCAATCTCATAGTTATAATTTTTCAACTTATTTGTCATGATCTTATTTCATACTCTTTTGAAACAGTGTTTAATTTACTCTGTATTGTGTGAAATAATACTCATTTCATTGTGTGAAATAATACCTATGCTTATTACTGCACTTCTAGTAAGTGGGATTAATAATACAAGATACAAGTGTAATTCAGTGCTGAAATCAACGTAATAATGAGGAAGCACTATAATATATTAAGAAGAATTTGGACTAATTTCTATCTTGTTTCCGATTTCTAGTAAAAATTTGATGTTAGGTTAAACCTGCACTAGCACGTCCAAGAATTGAAAAAAATATTTAGTTGATAAAGCTTTTTATAGTTTACAAGAGTTCCTTTCACTTCAAAATTAAGCCTCATCTCAACTAATTGATATAGTAATTATGGTACCGTTATCTAGTGTATAATTATTGATCTGACTTGTCTTATGCTCCTTAACTGGAGTCTCCAAGACGTAATCTACCAAAAAAAAGACCAATACCAGTACTGGTCTGGCCCAGCACGACCAGAACCTCGATCAAGACCAAGACAGTATAATGTCAAGAAAAAGAACAGTCTAAAAACAACGATCCAGTCTGAAAATGAATGTCGTGGAAATAGCAGCTGCCGTGTATGTGTACCGTAAATATGTAAAAGTTAAGAAAAAGCACTGGGTACACCCCTTGAGAGCAGAGAGACCTTTAAAAGGATAGTTCGTTAGTTTTTATGCTAATTTACGTGAGTAAGAAAAATATTTTTTTAACTACACACGGATGAATGTTAAAAGTTTTGATAAACTGCTAGTGAAAATTGTACCGCACATAAGTGGAACTGATACTGCTATGCGCTTTTGTATCAGACATGAAGAAATGCTACTAGTAACGTTAATTTAAGTTTAATAATTGAATAATATTCTAAGAAGCATAATAAATGGATAAACTTGTGTACAGTAGTGAAAAATTAATTGTGAAAAAATTATTAAATTTATACTCCAGTCGTCCTTAGATCTAGCAACTGTTGTTAACGTCATCAAAACATTGAAAACACAAGTTGGTCTGACGTTTGGTCTGTGCGACCACAGCGTACAGCTGTGGTCTTGGTCTGACTAGTGCGCGTTGCTGCATATCATTCCATGTTATCCTGGATGCACGTTTCTGTTCGCGGTCTTGGTCTTGGCCGTGCTAGTGCGCGTTAGGTTAGGTTAGGTAGTCTGTCAGTCTAGTGCCTTCAATCTCTCACAATAATTGATTTTCAATCAAATTTATGTACAATAGTTCTCCATAACTCTTTAAATATTGTTTTAGGTTAATTCTCAAGGTCATAATCATTCCATATTTCAACAAGTCTAGCTGTAATTCTACATTGTTATAAATATTTCATTATAATATCTGTATATTTTGAAGTATTACATATTTTATATTTAATTGTGAATATCCATTTCCGTGAACTGCAGTATAACTATTAATATGAAGAAACTTGCTGGTCAGTTCTGCACAGCAAGATTCTACATATTAATAATTTTATATTTCCTGTTTATCCAGAGATATTTCATATTTACAGTAGCATACTTTGCAGGAATTAGTCTTTCATTCTGAACTTGTAAGTTAATCAAATTCACTGATGGATTTTAGTTGAAATATAGATATATTTTCATTCAATTTTTACTAGCGTACATCTTTCTTAAACATTCTAACAATAGAATCAAGATGTATTAACAAGCATCTAGTATTGTAATTTAAAGTTTATTCAGTACTTAACAATTTTTCCTTCAATTGGATAAATTATGTTGTTAGTTTTGGATTTCAACTCGAAGATCATATCATTACACTCTTGATGAGAAAGCTATATGAATAATAAATCCTTAGGTTGAGAAATCTAAATTTAGTGCTGAATAATTAATATTCTGTAGTTCCTTTTCACGTGACTTATCACTTTCAAAAAGCAACGTGTACTGTTCTGTTTGAGTTTTAAGAAAATGTTTTTAGTAATTTTAGTGTAAAGTATTTCAATTAGTTTCCTACTCTAATGGCCGGTTGCACGAAAGCCAATTGAATAAGGAGTTTAAAGTCAGTAAGTGTAACGGGTTTATTTCTGTAGTTTTTTTATTTCATTAGTTAATTTTCGTTAACCAAACAGGCACAATCTGGCTACACTGTAATTTGATCAACAGCTGATTCTGAAGTTGAGAAAAAATATGAATTAGAATCATTTCATTGTGAATTGTTTGAATCATTTTTCAACTATCTCAATATTATTATATTCTTAATAGATTTTATTTATTTTGAAAGGTTTTTAACATCTTCGACCTAATTTGAAGTTCTGTGTTCTATTACAGTGAACATAACCTATAAAATGTAACTTGATGGGCATTAGTGAGATTTAATCATCGGTGATCGGGTTGTTAAATATCTTTTACACCGGTTAACCTAATCGGCGTTATCTTTATCGCATTGTAATGACGTCATTCTATGGGGATTAAATTTAATTGGCTTTCGTGCAACCGGCCGTAAGAATGGGAAAAGTTGTTGCTTCCTTTCACTTGTATATACTGCTTTCAAGAACCGAAGTTTACTGTTATATTATTTAACTTTCAAAAATATGTTTTTAGTAATTTAAAAATTCAGTTTTATCAACTAGTTTACTACTCTAAAAATGGGGAAGGTGGTCTTTTTATTTGATTTTAGTATTCCAATGTGCAATTTTTGATTCGATGATTTGAAGATATTTTTTGTTGAAACTTGAAACTATAATGCACATTTTTCAATAGAGGTGATTCATCAATAATCTCTCTTTAGAGGTGATTACTCGTCAATAAATGAATAAAGATTAACTTATTAGGTAAATTTAATAACTTGCAGTCACTTTTAATTAAGAATAAGTAATATTTTAATCACTCTCCAAGGCCTTCAAAGCCTTGAAGATGAGTTTCCATAACTCGAAAACGTTCGACCTAGAGAGTGAGTAGAGTATTACTTATTCTGAAATTAAAGGTGACTGCAAGTCGTTAAATTTACCTAAAACGTTAATATTAACATCGCAGTTTGTCATGGAACAAGAAATCCAGGAATTTAATGAAGATTATTTATTTATTACTTTTAGAATCTAGAGTTCGATTTTGAAAACATGTACTCATTAATTTGAGTATAGTTCTGTATAAATGAGTGAATATCTATATAAATGAGTAAATATCATTTAATTCCATCTCACAGAATCGAATCGTTAATGTTAGTTACTTTATTTCTCCTGCAGCTGTACCTAGTACAGAGCGTTATTTTTTACATAATTTGATATATTCCATAAAATGTTGTTTCTTAAGATTTCGTTACAAGTGAACTGTGTATAATGTAATATTGAATAAGACTGTAAGTTACCAGTTACCTTTCACGTATAAGTACATTCAATAAATAAAGTGATATATAAGCCTAAATAAAAGTCGCTCAAATAACTTTCCATCGATTTAAGATCTGTATTATCAATCTTCATTTATTGTCAATTTTGTATCAATAAAAATTTTGGATGATTTTATTCTATTTTCTTATGGTCCTGTTTAACTGAAATGTTTTTTCTTTATAGGTGATAATAAATTAATCAACGTTATTTATTACTTCTAGAACCTGGTGTTTGATTTTAGAAAATATGTTCTCAGTATTTTGAATATAGTTTTTCCATCTGCCACTGTTTAAATCAGTAAATATTTAAATTCTAATATCAAACCCGGTGGTTCGGAACCCACCTAAAACTGTAGGTCCAACTCATCAATCACCATCATCCAACTCATCACCCACGCACAGGTCTCAGTCCCGAGTTCCGCCACAAAAAAAAATAATTTTCTACTGAAATACGTTGTACCGTGTAATTAATTATCTCAACAAAATACTTGGTATTAACAATCTTATTGCCTTTGCTATAAGGCTTCAGCATGAAATACTTTTATTTTTTTGTTATTACTTTTATACTTATTATTACTTATTTACTCCACATTTATATTTTATCATTTACCGCAGGGTGGTGATTGGTCAGGCGGTGAGCCTGTTGTTCATGTGATCGTGATATTCAGTTACAACCGCTCAAGACTGCGTCTGGATGGGTGACCGTGCTTCTAGTTCTATGACATGCTGTTATAAGCATTATTATCTCTTACCCGGTGGTTCGGAACCCACCTAAAATTGTAGGTCCACGTCCATTATAACTTTGCTCAAACGGTGAGGAGGAACTACCCAGGGTCTCCCCACCAATAAAAGCCACACGCTTATTATTTATTAGAATATCATTTACTGCAAACATTGTTCGAGTCTCATGATATACAGAAATGTATGAGATGCGAATCATATGATCTCACCATAAAGAGATATGCAGAAATTAATATTTCAACTTTAAACCACGTTACTAGTCAAATGTTTAATTCATCAAAACAAAACCTTGATAGGGTGTTTAAGATCCAAAAGAAAGCGTGTAGGTGTATGGAAAGAGTAAATAGATTAGATTCATGTAGGCCGTTGTTCAATAGACTTCCTAACTGTACCCTGCTTATATGTGTATGAAGCTACTTTATATGTAAAAACGAATGATATTAACCAAAATCTGGACGTAAACGATTATAATACAGAGATTATCACTTGGTGAGTCACAACTGTAGCTTATTCAAACAAAAACCTAGTTATATTGGTAGGAAACTCTACAACAGGCTACCGCAGTTTTTAAAGTCTTGAAAATATAGTTATATTTAAAAAAACAATTTAAGATTTTTTTTATTTAAACAGAATATTTCGTTGAAGCTTTTTATAGTGTACAAGAGTTTCTTTCATATCAAAATTAAGCCTCACCTTAACTAATTGATATAGTAATTATTTTTTCAAGTTACAACACGAGAATTATATAAAATTCAATTTTATTAAATTATAATCAAAATTTTTGACAATGGCCAAAATGCCTAAACTAAACAAAACAAACTAATTATGGTAACTAGTGTATAAGATTTTATGGAAGTTTCCTTGGAACGGACTTCCTACTGTTAATCTAATTTCAAGACATCGGCTCCAAAAAATTGTTCTTTTTTGAATATTGATTGAATTTTAACCAAATAAATGAAGAAACTTGCTTTCCAAAGAAACTGATACAATTTTATTTGAATTTTTCTTGACATGAAATATATTCTAAATTTGATTAATTGATATAAGCCAAATTATTTTCTTCGTGATATTAATAAATAATTTTTTTTTTATGAAATTGGATGTGTTCATTTTTTCTCATAAAACAGAAATTGATTGAAGAGCTTGTTAATTAATTATAAACTAAAAAGAATACTCATCTTTCCTATGGAAGATTTTCATCAAATACTGGATTCTTTTATTCATTCTTCTCTGCATGAATAATTTATTAATTTTGCACTCCCGACGTTAATTTAGATAATAGTTAAGAAGATTGTAACAAAATTGGGATCTTAAATTCATTTCACTAAATTTTTCTGAATCTACGAAAATCAGTTTTCACATTTTGATCTTTTCATCATGAAGTCCAAAAATCAACTCCTAGTTTTAAGTATTTGATTTCAGATGTTTTTCTAAAATCAAAAATTTAGTTTATCATCTGGAGATTTGAAGGGAAACCAAGATGGATATTCTATTTTGTCTTTCATAAATTTAGTAATTTATATGTAATTAATATCAACAGAATTAATTATGATTATAAATATATTAAATATTAAAGTGGAAATTAGTACAATACAAAATTATTTGAAAGTTCTCGAAAATTGATTTGGCAGCAAATTTGTAATATTACAAGATAGTATAATTGTTGGTCTGACTTGTCTTATACTCCTTAATTGGAGTCTCCAAGACGTACGGTAATCTAAAAAAAAATGAACAACAACATAAATCACGCTGTTCCCTTCTCGTCAATTATAAATAATTCAGGTTTTATAGCAAAATCTGAGCGACTCCCAAGTGCTCAAAGTACGGCACTGCTCAGTTCAACAAGAAGTGACTTCCTGGCCCCGTCTTTTCATGGTCTGCATTTGAAATGATCCACGAGAGTGAAGAAAGAAAAGAGCGCCTCGGTATAATGGACTGACGTTTTAATGAAGGAAGAAGACAAGTCCATGCCATCGAATAACAAGACACTACGCAGCAGTAATTCTTATGAATAATGCAGAAATTAATAGACACGCTGACGCTTCTCGCCCTGATGTCGTTCGCCCTTTTGTTGGTTGGTGTTATGATGCTCAACGTATCCCACAATAATTCACTCCCCTGTATTTTAATATGGGGAGGCGTTTCATTTTAACCCCTCGGTTTTAATAGGGATAGCTGCTGCTTCACATTTTCAATCTTTTCACGCTTTTTCAATTTGTTCTTACTTTTTATTAATATGAAAACAAGTTGGGAAGTTATTTTTTATTTCTTTTTTGTAAGTTCCGTTCACATATCATTAAAACTTAGTACTGCACATGAGACTGAAGTTTTTAAAGTGAAACACTTTTTATTAAAGTGAGAACAAGTTGGGAAGTTATTTTTTATTTAGTTTTTTATATATTTTTTGGAAGTTCCATTCACATATCACATTAAAACTTAGTACTGCACATGAGACTGAACTTTTTAAAGATGAAAAGTCTTTGGAAATCTCATTCACATATCAATGTTTCAAGATTTGTTGGGAAGAATTTTCAAGAAGTTGGGAAGTTATTTTTTATATATTTTTTGGAAGTTTTGTTCACATATCACATTAAAACGTAGTACTGCACATGAGACTGAAGTTTTTAAAGATGAAAAGTCTTTGGAAATCTCATTCACATATCAATGTTTCAAGATTTGTTGTAAAGAATTTTCAAGAAGTTGGAAAGTTATTTTTTATTTATTTTTTTATATATTTTTTGGAAGTTTTGTTCACATATCACATTAAAACTTAGTACTGCACATGAGACTGAAGTTTTTAAAGATGAAAAGTCTTTGGAAATCTTATTCACATATCAATGTTTCAAGATTTGTTGGGAACAATTTTCAAGAAGTTGGGAAGTTATTTTTTATATATTTTTTGGAAGTTTTGTTCACATATCACATTAAAACTTAGTACTGCACATGAGACTGAAGTGTTTAAAGATGAAAAGTCTTTGGAAATCTCATTCACATATCAATGTTTCAAGATTTGCGGGTTGACTATGAATTAGGGTTTGTTTTCCAATGGTAAGCACACTATTTCATTACTATCGCAACATTATAGGACTCATTTACATATTTGCCAGACCATTTGCAAAGACAGGCTTGAATATAGCTTTGGAGTGTTTCTTTACATACCTAGTCTACTTTTATAAGTTTTTAATTGTGTTAGTAGTCTTTATTTAAAATGATAAAAGTATATATATTCAAACGTATTACTGTTTATTAACTTTTTATGGTAAATTAAACGACTTTTTGTCAATTTTAATTGGTAATATAATATTTTTACTCACTTTAAGGCCAAACGTTTCCGAATCATGGAGATTCATTTTCAAATGCCTTACTGTTGTATTGGTATTACTGTTGTGTTTTGCGTTGTGGGAAATAAATTGAACACATAGATGACATATTTCATTTTTACTTGAAAATACAATACTATACACATTTATTCAACTAGAACATAACAATAACAAAACAATAATTTCACGTTTCACATGACTCAATTATGTACAAATAATTTTTGACTAGGCTATAGTTCACGCCAACAATTTAGGCGGCTCTGAAAAATTGCGGTGTTGCCAGATATGGGACCATGCCAGCAGCTGATTGTATAGAATCACAACCTCAATTAACAAATTGACATCTCTACTCGTACCATGTTGTCTAGTCTACAAATTTGGCTCTAGAAGTCACATGGCTTGTCACCGCAGTCAGTTGGGTTTTTTTTTGCTACAACCAGGAGCGGTCCCAGCTCGGGAGTTGTGGGGGGCGTAAATGGGATGTACTGACCTTTTTTGCGAGATTGCCGCTCCTTTCTACCCCTTCATCAGTAAATTTCAGTGACCTCCCCCTGGAACCGCCTTTAGCTACAACACTATTTCTTTGAGCCGTCTAATTTCGTGGATTGAAGTATGGACAAGATAATAAAGATAAATAGACTTATTTTTAAGTTAAGTTATATGACTAGGACAGGGAAATATTGGTAATGTTGAAATAAGCAATAAGTAGTAGATAATTTTAGGAATGTTTGATAATGCATAATACTGTATTAAGAACAGCGAGTTGGAAAAATACCGAATGTACGCTAAAACATTCTAATGATGATTACCTATCAACTTCATACAGTCTTGATTATCTACCAAGATAACTTAATAAGGGTGCATCTAAGTAAGGTGGGTGTTTCTGTTTGGAGATTTATCCCCCCCCCCCATTCTCAACTGACACTAAAAAATGATGCTTTATTTGTGTCTAAGTACTTTTTTACACCCCCCCAAAAAAAAATTTCTCACATCTTCCCCTTCCCCCCGAAAAAAACCTGTACTCGCTCCTCAAGATAATATTATCAACTGTAAGTATGTAATAGTTTTAGTACACCTACTTTTATAGCCGGTAGCTAGCTGTGCATTTTGGAGGAGAGCCACGATAGTTCGACACTACGTGTCTGAAAACATTGACTGTTTTTCGTTGCAAGCACAAACTAGCTGCCGAGTCTGATGTTCCCAGAAAGGCATCAATATCACCCCGCGAAACTTACTTCGTCATCATCCTGTTTCAAGGTTACGAGTGCTCAGCTAAATGCCGGTAACTGTAAGTTACCTATATTTCAGTTATTAACGGTAGCGTTTATTGTGGAAGTTAGAAGTAGAAATAGTTTTCCCGAAGTTGGCAACCATGAATTATTGTAGATGAAGAAGTTGCATTTGTCTAAAGTTGGCAACCATGTACGTAGGTGACGTTCCTGAATATGGCTGCAGCTGTGGATAGAAAGCTGCATGCAGCCGATGCCTGAGTCTGGTAGCCGGGACAGCAGGCTGCAGCGTCCGGATGGTCCTTTTCAGCACTCGCCTGCTGCCTCAGCTGCTCCAGGCGCAACTGGTTTTGTCGCTTCCATTTGGTCCTGAAACGGACCAAAAATCAGTTGACGAGTTGAGTACATGCTGTATAGGTCCTAAGAATCTAATATACTTTAACTGATTATAGTCCCGAATAATTATCATAAATTAGTTTGGCTGCTTGCTGTATAGTTCATGATTTTTTTAGGAATCTAATATATAGTCTAGAAGTCTTCATTCTGTCCACTGTTGAAAAAACTCTAGTACTGTAAAATAAGTGATTGAAGTCGGAGAGGAAGGAGAAAAATAACGAATAGGTAGAAGATAAAGGACGAGGAAGCGGAGATGGAGGAGGAGGAAGGAGGGAAAGAGAAGGAAGGGGGGCGGAAAGATGGAGGAGATTCTGAAGAAGGAGAAAGGAATAGAAGGAGAAGAGGTAAAATAACGAATAGGAAGGAGAAAATAGGAAAGAATGAGAAGAAGTTTGGAAAAAGAAGAAGAGATATAAGAAAGAAAGTTAAAAAAGAAGAAAATAGTAAATTCCTGGATTTATTGTTCCATAACGACCTGAGTTGTTAATATTAATTTTTATGGTAAATTTAACGACTAGCAATTTATAGTTGAATTTACCATAAAAAGTTAATAAAATAGTAAACTAACTTGTAGGTAATTACAAGTTAGATCTCTCAATTCAACTGTAATGGACAACCTGATGCTAGTCAAGTCAACCTGATAATCAAGTGTACATTACAGTACATTAGCTTTACATCTTCAAGCAATGATAACGATAACGAATAATAACTTTAGTAATTATAGTAATAATAATATGATACTGGAACACTGGGCTCTCTGCTCTGCTCTCATGCATTTTGTGAATCAATACTTCGAAGAAATCGGGGAGTACGGCTTACAGCAAAGGAAGGAGAAAGTACAATTTTGAAATCACAGGGAAACAGAAATACAAACTCCCTCCTACAATATTCAAGTAGAAAACAGAATTGTATTAGTTAAAAGAAAAGAGTGAAGAATCTTATTATTCTATTATCTTTGTATAGGCTCTTAGGCAGCTATATTTATGTAAAAACATATTTTCATCAGTTTGTTATATCAATTTTTTTATTTGACGCCCCGTGTCAGTCAGTTCCTTTTTTATTATTTTTTCATGTTTGATTAATGAATAATAAGACAAAGTTGTCACAACCACATTTTTATTGAAAATAGAGAGATGCTAGTTTCGGTTGTTACACCATTATCAATCTCAAACAAACACAACCACATATATTGAAAATAGTGAGATACTAGTTTCGGTTGTTACACCATTATCAATCTCAAACAAACACAACCACATATATTGAAAATAGTGAGATACTAGTTTCGTTTGTTACACCATTATCATTCTCAAATAAACTCTGTTTGAGATTGATAATGGTATAACAACCAACCGAAACTAGTATCTCACTATTTTCAATAAATGTGGTTGTGACAACTTCGTCTTATTATTCATTATGGATATCTTCCATAATATCACCTTTGCTACTACAAAGAGAGTCATGTTTGATTCCTTATCTGTTGAGAAACGCTTTCATTTAACAATCTAATATTAAAACTGGCACTGTATTTCACTTTTAAATAATGTTTTACTCACATACATTGGAGATGCTTGAGGAATGCATTTCACTTCTGAAAAGAAGCTTTGTCAGCCTTCTTTCATTTACTTATATAGTTAATTATACGAACCTTATTCGGATCTACTAGAAATATAAGAAATTCTCGAGGCTACTGTAAGTCATCTTATTGATGATACACCAAACAAGGATGTTATCTTGTTTTGTAATATCATCAATTTTTTTTCCTTTATTTTACCATTAGACCGTCAGAAAATTATCGATTAACCAATAGAAAAATATTACATTATCTAAAATTGGACTCAGTTTTTGTTACTTATATTGTGTGTGTTTGTAAAGATGGATCTCTAGGCCTTTCTACATTCTAATAATAAGAACGTTATCAAATCAATAGAACTTTCCAGAGGAGCTGAAACCATTAATTAGCTCACCTCCTGTTCTGATACCAGGTCTTCACCTGGGTCTCTGAAAGGTTGAGAGCATCGGCCACATCACTCCTGTCAGCCACCGACAAATACTTCTGGCAGCGAAACTTCCTCTCCAAATAGGCCAACTGCGCATGCGTGAACGCGGTTCTTCTGCGGCGAGGTTTGCGTCCCTTGCCCGATGATGTTCCATCCTGTCCCTGCTGGAGCTGAGAATGAAGACCCTGCAGTCCCAGCGAGTGATGCTGGAGAAGCAGCAGATCCCTGCCTGGAGATCTGTCTCCATCTTCACCCGCCTCGCTATGACTTTCCAGATCTTGATCATGACTGTTCGAATCTTGGGAAGAAAAAAATGATCACTAGAATCACTTTTTGAAACAGTTTTTTTTTTTGAGGATGGATTCATCCAACTTTTGTGATTTTATTGGTTGGTGATTTTTTTTAGTATGAAGCTCACACCGATCTGAGAATTGTGAATGGGTAACGAATTGGATGATGGTGGTTGATGAGTTGGACCTGCAGTTCTAGGTGGGTTCCGAACTACCGGAAAGTGATTTTACAACAGAGAACAGAGTCTAGTCTGGCCACCCTTACAAAGAAGGTCCAGGAGTTCTTAGCTTATCTCTATCTGATTGAATCGTTCAGTATTTTTGGATACCTAAATTCAATCATGAACATGAACTTCTCATATTTCATTGGACTTTTCGGAAGATGAGGCCCACATAGGTCTAAGACCTGTGCGTGGGTAATAAATTGGATGGTGGTTATTGATGAGTTGGACCAACAGTTTTTACTACCGGGAAGTGATTTTGCAGCAGAAAACAGAGTCTAGTTTGGCCAATCTAATCGGTCACTCTTACAAAGAGGGCCCAGGAGTGCGTAGCTTATCTCTATCTGATTGAACAAATACCTGATACGGCTCACGGCTATCACTTTCATCCATTGGGAAAATTTGAAAAACAATATTTATTTTGCAAGGGGCTCACTCCCTGTCCCTACCGACCCAGTTGACAAGGTAAGATAAAAAATTGTGATGATTATGGTGTTTATGGTGTTTATGCAATCGTGATATTCAGTCACGAGCGCTCAAGACTGCGCTTGAATGGGTGACCGTTCTTCAATAACTTGTCGTTATAAGCTTTATTGTCACTCACCCGGTGGTTCGGAAACCACCTAAAATAGTAGGTCCATGATGTTTCCCATACATGGCTCATGCGGAGAGGTGGATTTACCCGTAAGGGTCTCCCCACTAATAAAATCCATACGCTTATCTCTATCTGATTGAACAAATTCCTGCTACGGCTCACGGCTTTCACTTTCATCCATTGGGAAAATTTGAAAAACAATACTTATTTTGCATGCAACACTTATTTGGTATTACAATATTATTATTTTGTATTATGATGATTGTGGTGGTCTAACTTATCATTTGAAGAAGAGCATTTGGATCGATCATTAATTTCATCGTTTTTTATCATTAATGGTCGATCATTTGGAGAATGTGCGACTGACAATTAACCTTATGAATGAAATGAAGTAAAACTTTTTACTTGCAGTTTTAAAAGTAAAACCGTTGCAAACTCATCTTAAGGAGTTATTATGGGAAACTCATGCACTGGATTTGCTACAAAAACTGTAGGTTAGTTAAAGGTTTGTTATTTACTTCATTTTATTCACAAAAAATTAATAAAGTTGATTGTCTGAAAATATTAAATATCAGTTTGAATACCTACTTAATTTAATTGCTATCATAGCGTTCACATCAACCTAGATCATGTTTTAAACTGTTAATCGAGTTTCAGCTAATACTAAATATAGGTGAAAGTTGATAGAAGATCAACTATAACCGAAGTTTTAATTTTATCAAGGATTTTCTAAAAATTTCATCAATGTAATGCTACAAATTAATGTGAAATAGTGATGGTTTAAGAATGTAGTAAGCGAATAGTTTTCAAATGAATCCTGAAATTTGAAAGGTTCTTTCTCGGGGAAGCAAAACCATCACAAGAAGGAGAATTATAATAGAGGAAGTTAAGGCCTAAAGGAAAACGAGGAAGGAGAGGTGTTGAGATAATAAATTAGAGAAAAAATCTCTTCATGTCATGATTGGATTCGAGAAATAGGTGACAGGTAAATAGTAGAGCGAAAGATGAAAAAAAGCAAAGTAGCAAAGGGTGGAATTCAAGTAAACTCATGAATTTATAAAATAAGCTTGCAGATAATTCAAGTAGTCCTGAAGATAATACAGAATAATACAAGGAGCAAAAAACTCGTTCAAATCAGAGCTGGATCAAACTCCCACGTGAATTTTACGTTGAGAGCAAAAATAATGTTCAATAAAAATAAAATCATAATTTTGTAATTCTGGGTCGTAATTTCTGAATTTTTTTGGAAATTGTGTTATTTGGTGATTGATAAGTTGGACCTACAGTTTTAGGTGGGTTCCGAACCACCGGGAAGTGATTTTACAGCAGAGAACAGAGTTTTTTTTTGCTGGCCAATCCAATCGGTCACCCTTACACAGAGCGCCGAGGAGTTTCGTAGCTTATCTCTGATTGAACAGATACCTACGGCACTCGGTTATCATTTCCCTGAAAGAAGTAAATAATACAAAATAATAAAAATGTTCTAGTATTCGTTCATAAAACGAACAACAAACCTACAATGTTTTGTAGGTACCGTACTGAACAAAAACATAACAGTAAATCGCATCATCCTATTCATTGCCCACGCACTGGTATCAGATCTATTATGTGGGCTTCCTCCTCCGAAAAAAAGAGAAAAAATCTTCCGAATTCTTTATTTCCATGTAAGGAAGCGTACCCAGATCTGTGTTCATATTATGAACTTCTTCAATTACCGTTGCGAGTTCTATAAGCAAAAGAATTAATGATCGCTCAACATGCAAAATTTTAATTCGTAAAATTTATTCTTGTTAAATTTTAATGAGATTTCAACCAAAACAAGTGGAATTTGAGTAGTTTGATCTTATCTTGTTTTAATGTCAACAATGTCTTATTGTAGAACAGTATATCAATATTCCAATTTTAAGAAATTAACAAGTGATAGCCGAATGCCATAGCAGTGTTCAATCAGAGCTACGAAACTTCTGGGCCATCTTTTTAAGGGTGACTGATGATGGAATTGGCCAGCAAAAAAGTTTGTTCTCTGCTGTAAAATCACTTCCCACGCTGTTCGGAACCCACCTAAAACTGTACGTCCAACTCATCAATCACCATCATCCAATTCATCACCCACGCACAGGTCTCAGACCTATGTGGGCTTCATCCTCCGAAAGAAAAGAAAAACACTAATACAATTCTATGAAATCGGGCGGAACCAATAAAACTGAAATAAGCTCGTCACTCCTCGTTTTTGCCACAATCAGTTATGAATATTTTCTGTTTCCTCCCATGAGGGACAAAAAAATTCACAATACAGTAAGTACGAAACAGATTGAAAATAAATTATCATGGAGAAAACATTTGTAAAATGAACTCAAGGCGATCACTCAGACTGCAACCTGCATTGCACAAGTCGGCTCTAGCGCAGAATTTTTACCCGCCTTTTCAAGACTACAAGGTTTCAGGTAAAATTTATTCTCTATTAGGATTTTTCAACAGTTGAAATATATCAGTAAATTACACAGAATAATTATATTTTTTACATCAGTTCATTCGACGTAACAATATATTCAAATTTTGGTTAGTGTCTTCAATATTCTGTTTGTTTTAATATTTTAATGTTAAACATCAGTAAAACGCATAATAAATCTAATGATAACTCTACCTAATATAGACCTATTTCCAATCATCAAATTTTCAAGTTTTTCTCTGTTATAGAATTTTGCTGCTAGCTGATACAACTGGTGAGAAAAAATCGTTTTTCTATTTCCACAGAAGTTGTATTAGTTGAAACCATAATGTATTTTAAAGAATTATAGTCTAAAATATAAAATAATTTTCGCTATCTTCGGATAACCATATTGTAATTTTTCTGTGCTTTCCTCTCTTTTATACAAACTTTTAAGATGAAATGAGGCTTACCAAAAATCTTATAAAAATTATATTTATATATTCTGCCAAAAAATGTAAGAAAAATTAAAAGGTCTAAACTTAGTGTTTTAAATCCCCGTATTTTCAAATAAGCTCTTCACACTACATTCGAATACACGGTTAAATCAACGGGTTCAATTTCAATATTCCGACATTACACCCAGTAATGAGGCGAAATGAATGAAATTTTGATAGAATAAAACAAATTGAAATATTTATACGAATGAAAGATGTTTTGCCTAACATTTTGTTATCTAATTTCAATTGATCTTCTACATCAAATTAAACTTTCTCATGGAACTTCAAATGGATCTTATATAACGACGTTTAAACTAATGAAATGCTGAAATAAGAATTTAAGTCAAATTGGAATTAGTTTGGAAAAAATCCACTCTCATACATTGCATTTAACAGCAAAACGAGGCTATTAATTAAAGTAGATTAAATACATGAAGATAATTCATGACTCAATCAAAAAATAATAATCCCAGGTATGTTAACTCTTAATAACTTCTATGAGAACAATAATTTAAATTAAAGTTAAATTAAATTAAATTTATAATTCAAGTAATAATAATCTGTATTACATGCAACATGCATTCATGCATTTCCCTAAATAAGTCTCCAATATTTCAAAAAGGGAGGTCGCTCCGAAATCACGAGTTCAATAAGAAATACACTTTCCTTTTAGTTCCGAAGCTTATTATGTAATTACATAACCATGAATAATCTAGTTAAAAGAAACTGTCCAATAATACAATAACTGAATCACCGAATGCACTTTAATGAATTTGAGCATTATGAATTTGAATTTATGGGAAGTGATGGCCGAGTGCCGTAGTAGGTATCTGTTCAATCAGAGATAAGCTACGAAACTCCTGGGCGCTCTTTGTAAGGGTGACCGATTGGATTGGACAGCAAAAAGATTCTGTTCTCTGTTGTAAAATCACTTCCCGGTGGTTCGGAACCCACCTAAAACTGTAGGTCCAACTCATCAATCACCATCAACCAATTCATTACCCACGCACAGGTCTCAGACCTATGGGCTTCATCCTCCGAAAAAAAGAAGAATTTGAACAGTATTTCAAAGTGAAGAGAAGTGATATTGAGAGGAATAGAGGAAAATGACATGATAAATACCTTCATTCACTGTGATAAGGTCGCTCAACAAGTCCTTGATCATGAACGACGGTTTACTTGGCTGCATTTTCGATTTTGTGCGCTCAGATCGCCGTTTTACATTACACTTTCACAAAAAACAGACGCTTCGAAAAATTTGATACAGATTTCGATTATCAAAGATTATTACAGATTTCGAGTGTACAAAATCTACTGAAAACACGTTGTAAATCACGGGAAAATTTTCGCGAAAAGTTTTGACACCTTGAGAAAAACCACAGATTGGTCTCCAAGCAACTATTTATTGATTAGCTTGTGAAAGTAACTCAAAACGAAGAAACTCAGACTTGTTAACGAAGTAGATTACGAGAAAACATTTTCGATACTTCGAGGACAACCACAGGTAAGTCTGCAGATCACAGACTACTTATAATTAACTATTTTGTAGGGTGTTTTGTCCAATTGTACAAGTACTGAAAGGAAACATTCACGAAACGTTTTGACACTTCAAGGAAAACCACAGGTGAGTCTGCAGACTACTGTATTATTGCAATCAATTTAAAGATGTTTTCTTGAATATGTTGTACACTATTTCAAGATTGATTTTTAAAGGGGTGTAATTGATTATTTTGAAAACTAGACTTTTAGTACGAGAAACAGAGTTGAACCGTCTGGCACAAAGACAACTGTCAAAATGATTTATTTGCGAATGCCGTCCAGTCGGCCATCTTTTAATAGCGAAAACGTGGCCTAAATGGATGCGCGATTAGGATTATGCCTTTTAGGGCGCGTAATATTCGTAGAGCGGTAGTTAAACGCGTTTTAACATGCGCTGTCCCGCTAGTTTATTGAGCTCGTCTGTGATTGGTTGCCGGGTCACCTCCCCTCGACGCTGATTGGTCGATGCCTCACCCCTCGGTTTGTACGCCTTCTTGATTCCTAAACTCCCTTCGTCCGAGTCTTCTATTCACCTCGTAATGCAAAGTAATAGTAAGATCATATCTCACTCCACCTGTCCTTTTCATAATCTTTTAACTTGGATTTTTTTCTGAAAAGCCAGACCGTATCCTCTTATTTGAGGCGGGTATAATGATTTATAGAAGAAGCAGATAGGGGAACCTCAACTGGAAAATGCTGCAAAAGTAGGGAAGCATGAAAAAGATCGTGATTTCTCAGTTCTGTAGAGCTCGTGAAGAGCTAGCATAGAAAAACAACCCCCGTTAAGTTCAAATTAAAATCCCCCTACAGCTTCCAGTTCCATTCCCCCCCCCCGTTCAAGTTTTCGCTTCAACTTGGTTTTTCCTCTTTCCTCTTCCTCTTCCTCTTCCTTCCCCCATCATTATCAACCGCTTCCTCCTTTCCATAATTATTTCCACCATATTGTAACCGCATATTCACTTTACTAGCGCTTGCGTAAAATCATCGATGAATACCTAAGAAAGAAAATCTGAAAACTCAAACGATTTTTAAACTGATTTTTCGACTTAATTGGTGCTCATCGCTGGTATTCAATTAATTGATGGTTTTCCGGCGCTGTATAGGCTACAATTGAAGCAGACTCCAATTTACTGTGCAATTTTCGCACTGAGGAAAATTATTCTGAATTTTTCATGTGTTGAGATGAGTATCTGTCCATTATTGCTTTTCAATGCGTTCTATTCATTTTGAGTAAGTTATTGCACTCACTAATTTGTATTCAAGACCCTATTTATAGTTTTTTTTTTTATTTTAAAAGAGATGAATTATTATGATTTTCATGTTGATGACTTACTGAGGTCTTGCTGAAAGATTAATTTCTATTCAAACTCCTGTTAATAGGGGTTTCCTCTTGTGGAGAGATGTATGGAGATTTTTATGTGAATGCTACATAACTGTATCATGATACTTATTCATAAATTAATTAAACATTATCTATATACATTTATATATTTTTTACTAAATTTTTCATTCAATACTATTGTAACAATACAAAAATGCTTCCAAGAGTTTCCAAGCACTGAGAGGTTACTTTCAGGTCATTGAAAATTGAAAAATCTATTTGAATTGAATTGATTCAGAGCTCAACTAAAACTGTAGGCCCAACTCATTAATCACCATCTTCCAACTCATTACCCACGCACAGGTCTCAGATCCATCTTCCGGAAAAAAATATTTGAAAATCTTACCAAAGGAGCTCTGTAGAATATTTGTTGTTGAATTTTTTTCATCAGCAAAGCACTATTATTAATTCTGCTAAACTTAATAAATGATTCATTTTTTATTGTATGGAGAATTTGTAGAATATAAGTCAGAGCAATTTTATTATTGACAATATTCATTGATCGAACAAAGAGAGGTCTCTATTGCAAGTCGACCGTTTTGCATTCTGTCTGTTTGTCTGTAATTCAATTTACGGCTAAACGCGTGAACCGATTTCTTTGAAATTTGGTATGAATGTTTCTTTTAGTAATTATGTATAAGCATTGATCAGGGATAGTAACCTTGATGGTTCGTCTATGGTATAAGGTTGTTTTTAGATGTTGTTGCATTTAGAGGATAATTATAAAGGAAAAAAAGGAAATGAACTCAGGCCTTCTTCTGTAGGAAGGCTATGATTTTTAAAATGAGCTTCTCCATCATAATTATGCAATAAATTTTTTTTTTGAATCAGACTCATAGATAGCCTTAATAGTAATAGTAATAATTACGACCCATTAATAGTCCAATTAGTAGAGAATAGAGCGCATGTGCGAACTGCTTGCCTGCATAAAAAACAAAACCTAACCAACTAACCTTTTCTATACTTATGAGGGATACTGTATTAAGTATAGGAAGTATATGTAGAAAGTATATTGAGTATAGAAAGGTAAGTTATCTTAGTTTTTTTGTTGTTTTATGCAAACAAACAGTGGCCATGGCTTCGCGCATGCGCTCTATTCTCTACCAATTGGACATAGAACGGGTCGTTTATTCATATGAATAAAGTTATCATTCATAAGAATAACATATTTGTTTGTTTCATTTCTAATATTTCAATTAAGTATAATAACAAGTGATAACTAAGTAAATGATGTTGTTTTATAAACTCATTCATCAGACATCTAAAATCTAATGTGAGCTGTCTTGCAAGTTGAGTCGCAATACGGTTGAGACACTGTTATTATTAGAGCCCGGATGTTAGGCAAAATGCCTTAATTCTAGGCATAATGCCTATTTTGTTAGTTTTTGGATGTTTTTGCCTATTCTACTATAAGTTGCCTATTTTTGCCAAAAACGCTGGTTTAAAAGGAATTTTCAACGACTTCTAGGAATAAAAATGATAATTTTGAAGATTGTGAAGATTGAAGGTTTTCAACTATGTAGCATAGAGTAGGCACATAAATTTAGCTACCATGATCCATATAGACAATTTTTTTTCCTTGTAAGGCCCGTTGGACCACTTTAGTCAAAATGCAAATAATATCCTCAATTTCGTCTCTTTAATTTAATTTTTCCCAGTAAGCTTTCATTCTCTGGGATCGAGCAGCCCTCTCAGCATCTGATATTACTCTAGGCACTGGTATTCTCCTGGTAATCTCTCGGAATCTAGTGGTATGGTTATTAATTTGTCTTAACTTATCAGACTTTGTTTTTAAATCTTCCAATGTTAGATTTAATTCTGTCAAGTCCTTCTTAACCTCCCGAATCCAAACTGGACCAGTCCTTAAATTCCACATGAATTCAACCAATTTCTTAAGAGTTCTTGTTGGGGGGGTTCTCAGGATGTGCCCAAGGAAAGATATTCGTTTTTTGCGCATAGTATCAATGATAGGTTCGATGTCTCTGTAAACCTCTCTGGTAGGTGAAACCCGCCAGGACCCATCTACAAATATCTTTTTTCCAATGCATGTTCTCAACATCCTCCTTACCATAGCCTGAACCTTCTTCACTATATTCATCTGGGTTAATAGACAATTATATAGATACATATTCATCGAAATCAATTACGACAGGATCGAGAATATTCTCAATACAATAAAGACAAACGCAGTTCGTTTCCTGATGTAGATAAGTTGATTTCAAATATGAAGAAAGTTTTCCTTAAAGCTCCCTCTCGAACTGATAGGTTTGGACAAAATTAAACAAATTTGTAAAATAATTGAAGGTGACACATCTATTGAATTTGAAATGAACCCAAATTCAGAAGCATGCAACAAATACGCCCCAATCAAATCAGTCGATGTGGAAAGATCGTTTTCAATTATGAAAAATACCCTCTCGGACAGAAGACAAAGTTTAACTCTAGAGAACTTGAAAAATATATTGTAATTATGTGCAACGAGTAAAATGTAATTTATCCAATTATTATATTTGTATTTTCACAATGTTTATAAAATGACTATTTTTAATTTTTGACTGCCTATTTTCGTGTTTTTTACTGCCTTTTTGCCTGCCTATTTTTGTGTTTTTTTACTGCCTAACATCCTGGCTCTAGTTATTATCATACTTATTATTCCCATACTTTACCATCATCATTCCCACTCAAAAGTTTCAGTCTGATTTGTATTGAAAATACATTCCAATCAATCCTTCATATAAATTCAATAAATTCTTTTAACACAACTCCATAATTTTTTCCTCCTCATCCTCACTCCTCACTTCTTATTATTCACCTCTTTTTCACTTCTCCTTCTCCTTCACTGTCTCCTTTCCTCTTTCTTCCCCCATTTCAACAAAACCCAACAAGCCCAACTCAAGCGGAAAACTAATGATCTTTCGCTCTTGTCATCCCGTTCGCTTATTGCAGGGGGGGGGGGGGGTGTCTAATTGCAGATATGATCGTCATGGTGGGGAATTATTCGCCCACACTTCTCAACACGGCGGGGGGCTGTTTGGGTATTCATGATCTCTGTGCTCAGCAGCAGTTCTGATAAATCAGGAGACAAAACACTGCCTATTAGAGCGTGTGGACCCTGTGGGGGTTTAGAGGGTATGACTCTCGCCTTATTATGCAGATTGTTGACGCGGGGGTTTCTGTCGATAGCCACAAAGCCGGGTAGGAGAGAGTTTTCGGGTAGACGAAGATGGTATTCGGAATGACAAAGAGGGTAATCGGGTAGAGAAAGGAGATCGTCAGCTACGCATTACCAGGAGTAATAGCAAGCTAAGCCGCAGGCATTTTGACGCCAAACTCGTGTTATTCTCGTGTAATTTGAAACAGGAGCGAAACACCACTTCGCAGCGGGCGGACTGTTTACATAAAATCAATTCCAACTTGTCGTACAACCAATCTCTGACTGCTGCTGTCTTTTCGTGATGTAGAAACGCCCAGATACCGCCAGTGACAAACGCCCTAACGAGAACGATTTGAATCGCAAAACATTCTGCGAAAATTACAAACGCGTCCCAAGATGAAGAGGATGGGGCGACTATTTGTGCGTTGTACGAAAGTCGAGTTTTACTTCTCGCTCTTTTATTTTATTCATCAGCTTTTGTGTATCTTTCTCTTTTATATTTATTCTTTTAAAAAAGTTATTTAGATTTTCATCAATATTGTCTTTATTTGGGGAATCACAATTAGTTGGCTACATTGTAATTACAATTACATAAGTAACATCAATCAAAATTAATATTCTTTTTCTGAAAAATGCTCGTGAATTATTGTGTTTCAAGGTGAAACTTTTAATGAAACAACTAACCTAAGATTCGATTCCAATTTGAAATTTTGTGAAAAGCAGTTTTGGGCAATAGCCTGTTGTATTCACATTGATTGTGTATGTTGTTTGAATGAATAAATAAATATCAACATTATCATTTTATTGATCAGCATTACTAAATTAAATTTACATTAGTAAATATTATTGTCATTGTTAGAAATAATTTCATAAGCTTAGTTAAAATACTGGCTACATATTATCCAGCTATTTTATTCATAATTTTTTCAGGCTGCTTTTTCAGGTTTATTTATGAGAAGGAATTGTTTGTTTATTTTTTTTAGGTAATTGCCATCATTCGAGGTATTGGTATATTAGCTAAAACTAATTCAGGTTGAATTATTACCTGCTCAGACTTTTTAGATGATTAATATGCTGAAGAACCAGAAGGTGCTGACGAAAAAGGATTCAATTTATTTCCTGGACTTCTTGTTCCATAACGATCTGCGTTGTTAAAATATTAACTTTTTATGTTAAACTCAACGACTTGCCGTCAATTTTAATTGAAATAAATGATATTTTGACTCACTTCAGGCCAAACGTTTTCGAGTCATGGAGTCTCATTAATTGCCTTTGACTTTGCAAGTCTGCAAGTCGTTGAATTTACCATAAAAAGTAAAGATCCTATTTAGCTCATATTTATAAACTATCATTTACCTTTCTCTTTAAGGTTACTTTTTCATTTTTCTTATAACAAATAAATATTTTCCATTATTTATTTATTGGGTCATCTACAAAAAAATCTTGAATAAAATTAAGAGAGATTTCAAAATGCATCAATAATTAAGTCAATAAGTGAATGAGAGCAATTAAATATTTAATTATAAAAACTTAAAAAACACTTTTAAGTGGAAATTAACTCACGTTATGGCGTGACGGCCGTTTCACTCTGTTATCAAGAGCATCGTCAGACGACCCAAAGTACACTGAGTTAAATCAGTGTACTGTGGGTCGTCTGACGATGCTCTTGATAACAGAGTGAAACGGCCGTCACGCCATAGCGTGAGTTAATTTCCACTTGAAAGCGTTTTTTAAGTTTTTATTACATATTAGTGGAAACAAGATGGATCTTCAACATCATAAAATATTTAATTTTTAAAAAGTAGAGAAAAATGTTATAACAAAAACCTGATTGTGCAGGCAAAATGAGAAACGACTATAAAATTAATACAAACTACACAAAAAAACAAACACCCTCACACAAGATGAGTCGTCCCCTTTAGTAAACAATAGCTCCCGTTGTCTAGACCTACATGACGTCAGGTCGGGGGAAGTCAAGCATCAATTTGCCCTTTTATTCCCAGCTCTACACACGTTTTAGTTTACGATTAATAATTTCTGCAAAAATAACGACGACGAGATTCCCCGCGGTGATTTCCTCGTTTCCTCCCTGCAATTGCTGGCCCTTGAATCTCTCGCTGATGAGAAACAAGTGAGGTTAGGTTAGAATGGAAAAACAAAAAAACCATGAGAAGTAGCAAGAGCCGAACAATATGCATCGGGCCCACTTGAATCTCCAGCACTTAGGGGCGTGTGGTAGTCAGTAGTCAGTGGGTACTTTCGACGCCCTTATTCAGGCAATTAGCGTCTCCTGCTCCTTTGTGTCCATGTACTCGACTCTGTTTTACACGCTGGCGCACTCGCACAAGCGCACACATTCTTGTCAATCCAAGGAGAAACGGTTCTCACTCTACTCAACCACCACACCAGTTATACATTTTATAATAATAGGAGGTCAACAATTATATTAATGTAGTATTAATAATTAAATATTCATAATGAAGGAGTATTGGAGAATACCGAAAGAGGCGAATTTATAAATAAATTTGTTGATAGTCACGTTAAGCTGCAGATATCGAGCTAGACTCGCACCGCAAGTAACACGTCAATTCACTTAAACTAAACCAATTAATCAGCTCTTTTTCAAGCGTTCGTTCGACTATAAAAACATATATTAGAAAACAGATACATTCTACTCAAGAGTAACTCAGCCAGAGAGTAACGACAGGCATCAATAACTTCCTGAGTTCCTTCACGACACTGTCAAGTTGATTCAACGTACGGTACCCCAAAGTAGATGAAAAGAAAAGAAATCTGTGATGTTTTGCATGACGAAATACTTGATGAACTATCTAATATCAGAACTGACACTGTATTTCTTTTAAAAAGAATTTTCACTTTCTTATACTGGAGATGCTGGAGGAATGCATTTCACTTCTGAAAAGAAGTGAGAGAGGCTGACGAAGCTTCTATTCAGATGTGAAATGCATCCCTTCAGTATCTCCAGTATAAGTGAGTGAACCAATATTTTAAAAGAAATACAGCAGTTTTGATATTGGAAAAAAATTAGAGTGCTCAGGTTAGCGTGCAAAACTATGCTAACGATAACGCTAATGATAGATAGTTTATCACTCTATATCTACCCGTAAGGGTCTCCCCACCACGAAAAGCCATACGAATTTACTTTTACTCTATATCTCAGGGAACAGAATCTTGTATTCAGAGTAGGCGGAGTATTCATAGAGTATGTTAAATTAACGTTATCGTGGTTTTGCTCAAAATCTCCATTTTTTGTGATAAAATTAGTATGTCTAACTATCTCTTTCACTTTTCAGAAGTGAAATGCATTCCTCCAGCATCTCCAGTATAAGAAAGTGAAAATTTTTTTAAATTAGCGTGTCTATCTATAATATTATTATGTCTATATTATAGTGAAAAGGAATCAATTTATTATTTTTTGAGTGGAGTATTTTGGTAAATCTAAGTTTTCAGCAAAACATTAACCACAATGTTTTGGACAATATAACATATTCAAAATTTGTGAAGAGAAGTTTTGGACTTGAGTCTGTTGCGCCTTCACATTCATTGTAATTTTGTCACAATAAATAAATATATGGGCCTATGTTTGTATTTCTGTATGGTTTGTATTTCTGTATCGTTTCTATTTCTGTATTTTGTATTTATAGTGACTGCATCTCGGTTTTGCTGCCAGTTTAACACATATTTAGTTGATAAAGCTTTTTATAGTATACAAGAGTTCCTTTCACATCAAAATTATGCCTCATATCAACTAATTGATATAGTAATTGTGGTAACTAGTGTATAAGATTGTATAATTGTTGATCTGACTTGTCTTATACTCCTTAACTGGAGTCTCCAAGACGAAATCTACAAAAAAGGTTTTTGGTCATAGCGCACCATGAGAATGGCATCGTCCTCCATAAACAATACATGTCAGCCGATGGAGATGTCTCGTGGTGCACCACCTATAGGTTGAACAGGTTCATACTAACTATTGCAGCAATAATAATAAAGAGTTGCACAAAACTACGCTAATGTTAACCTGAACACTCCATGCCTGCTCTTGATGTAAAAATGCTATAGAGCAATATGAGATATAGAGTGATGAGGTTATTATTATTATAGCGTAGTTTTACTCTCTATTAAATGCTGGCAAAACGAAATAGAGTTGGCTAAACCATGGAAGAGAAGACTTTGGTTGGGAATATTGGAGTACTCAATATTGAATGCTTGAAGGAGACTGGGTTGATGGGTTTTAATCTCCAAGAAAGAAATTATGAATCTAATCGTAATTGACGTTTGAAGCATCCATTTTGTCGGTAAGACCAAGAAACCATAAAAAGTCCCAAGTTTCAAGAACAGGAACGCAATTATTACAAACATATTATTCATACCCGAACGAGAGCAAAACATGTTTGTTAATTTATTATAGATATATATGTTTTTAAATGATGATGATATCATTGATTTTTATTTAATATTTTTTGTTACAGAAATCTTTCATTTTTCAAGTGCATGATTGTTGAAAAGACAGGGGGAGTCAAATGTTTCCCTATCCATCATCTCCATGTAATTTGCTTGACTTTCGAAATAACATTTCTCAAAAATAAACGAGATTTGTAACTAATAATATACAATTAAATAAGAATTGACATTTTTTTTTCAACGGAGTTCAATATATTAGTTACGAGAGTATCATGAGAGAAATATTGAGACTTATATAATTTTTTGCTCGCTTGCCGGCTAGCCGTATACCTCTCACCATTCGCTTAAAGTGGCCAAGGTCTTTTAAATAGTATTTTAATTTATTGATTTTTTCCAGTAGCATTCATCGATTTCCAACAGCTTTCCAACATTCGATGCTGTTGTCAATATTCGCCATTGCGGAAGTCTTAGTATAAATTAATAGCACTTTGAGAAATTCGAAATTAATAAATTCTGTTTCTGTATATTTGTCAGTTACTTAAATTGTCAGTTTCTTCGAACTAAATTATTTTAATATTGTGGAACACAGACTTTCAAAGAGGCTGCTATCCACTAATCATAAACTACTCATTCCTGTCAATAATCGTAACAAATCATTAAATTAAAATCATGTACCCAATCACTATAATTATTTTGACTCTATTTCTCCCTACAATTACTCTATACCTCGTAAAATCTCTAGCAGAATGCCGTTAAATAGAGGAAATTTCGTGATTAATTTTTATATAATTAGATACAAATTGCATTCATATTATCTTCAATTTTCCCAAGTTTTTTTGAACTGTAAAGACATAAAAGAAGCACTTCACTTTTCCAAAAGTTTTTTAAAGACGAAATCATTTTAATTAGAAATTCTGAATAATAGTGAAGACGAGAGAGATATTGGAAGAATGTACAGCGAAGGGCAGAAAAAGAGGGCATAGGCTAATAAAAGAGTAGACAGTAGAGAGAGAGAGAGAGAGAGAGAGAGAGAGAGAGAGAGAGAGAGAGAGTGAGAGAGATAAATAACTGCCAAAGTATACTTGAAGAGACGAGAGAGATGACAGTACAAAGTGAGGAAAATGAATGTATAAAGCATGATGAGTAGCTAGAAAGGTAATGATGATTTGATGAGTAAGAAAACAGTGAGGAAAAGAAGGCCACTAAAACAAGAGTGAAGAAAGAACTCAAGAAAAGTGCTGAGAAACACTAAGGGTTAATTAGTAGCAAAATGTAAGAGCTTTTCAGAAGTTACGTGGTGGTTACCGAAATAAATTGAAGTTTTCTTCCGTTTCAAGAAAAATACGCGGTTTTCGAATAATTATTATTTCCATAAGAAAATTACAGTGTTGATGAGAATTTTTGAAACTAGATGTACTCTGCTTGAAGATAAAATGAATACAATTTGTATCTAATTATATAAAAACATTTTTTTTGACGATGAAGCCCACAAATAGGTCTGAGGCATGTGCATGGGTAATGAGTTGGATGATGGTAATTGATGAGTTGGACCTACAGTCTTAGGTGGGTTCCGAACCACCGGGAAGTGATTTTACAGCAGGGAACAGTGTCTTCTTTGCTGGCCAATTTTATTTGTCACCGTTACTAAGTGGACCCTGGAGAACGCAGCTTATCTCTATCTGATTGAACAGATACCTGCTACGGCTCACGGCTATCACTTCCCTTGTCAATTAATCACGAAACTCCATCTTTTTAACAGAATTCTACTAGAATTTTTACGAGGTATAGAGTGATTGTATGAATAATAGACTCAAAATAATAATATTGATTAGATACATGATTTTGATTTGACTATTTGTAAATCATAATACGGTTATTGACAGGAATGAGTAGTTTATGAAAAGTAGATAGCGGCCTCTTTGAAAGAATGTTTTCCACAATATTAAAATAATTTAGTTTAAAGTAAATGACAATAAATTTAACAAACTGAAAAATATACAGAAACAGAATTTATTAATTCAGAATTCCTCAAAGTGCTATTAATTTATACTGAATACTTCAGCAATGGCGGATATTGACAACGGCATTGAATAGCTGATGGAAATCGTTGAATGCTACTGGACAAAATCAATAAATTAAAATACTATTTAAAAGACCTTGGCCACTTTAAGGGAATGGTGAGAGGTATACGGCCAGCCCGCCAGCCGGCAAGCAAGAAAAAAATTATATAAGTCTCAATACTTCTCTCATGATACTCTCGTAACTAATAATGGAACTCCGTTGAAAAAATGTAAATTCTAATTTACTTTATATTATTAGTTACAAATCGCGTTTATTTTTGAGAAATGTTATATCGAAAGTCGTGCAAATTACATGGAGATGATGGATAAGGAAACATCTCACTCCACCTGTCTTTTCAACAATCATGAACTTGAAAAATGAAAGATTTCTATAACAAAAAACATGAAATAAAAATCAACGATATCATGTTCATTTAGAACATATTATGTATCTTATATCATATTATGTATATGTATCATATTATGTATGGGCAGCGTAGCTTTATCTATCTGGCACCATTATTTTATAACAAAATTTCTAATGATATGAGAGATTTAGCGGGACAAAAAATTTTGGTTTACATTTGAAAAACTTTCTGGTTGACCATCAAAATTCGGATATGGTCATGCGGTTCTGGAGTGTTATTAAATAATAATAATGTAATCTCATGTGGGTCTGTTCCATCAATGTCACATATCTTGTAAATAGTTTTTTTGATCTGTTACTCTTGTTTCGCTTGTTAGTCTTTACTGTTTTGTTAGTTATGGATATACAAGTGTTTTTTTTTCTTAATGTACATTGAATGCTTATTCTTAATTTGAATGGTTATGTATTCTTTACTTATATGAAATAATTTTTAGTTAATTATTATTTGTATTTTATTACTCTTCAAGTTCAGTGTTAATTAGAAGGATAAAAATTTATGTATTATTCACTGTAGCCCGCCATAGCAAGCTCGAGCTTGCTCTTTTGGGGGAGTAATTCCTACATTTTCAGTTGTTTTTTTTATATGACAGTGTTTATGTTTATTTTCTTGTATTGCATTTTATAATGTTTTTTCTATGAGGATAAAAAAATCTATAATAAATGAATAAACAATATGTTTTGCTCTCATTTGGACATGGATAATATTTTTGTAATAAAATTGTGCTTGTTCTTGAAAAAGCTGTCCGGTTCATGAGCATAAGCTTGTATTGGAATTCGTTTCTCCTAAACGTATTATTAATAGGCTGATGAAGCTTCTCTTTAGAAGTGAAATGCATCCCTCCAATATCTCCAGTATAAGTGAAAATCATAAATTAAATATAATTTTTTTATTAACTTTTCATGTGAAATTTAACGACATGCAGTCAAATGACTGATGATTTGGCAGTGATTTGACTGCATGTCGTTAAATTTCACATGAAAAGTTAATATTAACAACGCAGTTCGTCATGGAACAAGAAATCCAGGAATATAATTTTTTTTTTATTGAGGATGATGAATACTGCTCATCCTACTCCTCCTCCCCCTCCTGCGCCTCCTTCACCTCATCATCCCATGTGGGCTTTCTAATAATTACTATACTGAATATAAATACTGTACAGGTGCATTGAGAAAGTAAGTTGAGTATTAAGTAAAGAACAGAGATCAAAAATAATAAAAATCAAATGAGACTTTGAAGAACATTGGTAAGAATATGGATTAATTATCTACAAGGATTGTGTTTTTACGACCCACATGAGTCTGGTGACTTGTGCGTGGATAATGAGGTAAATATGTGAATTAAATAAGACGAGTAAAATAAGACGAAGTTTTCACAACCACATTTATTAAAAATAGCGAGATACTAGTTTCGGTTGTTATACCATTATCAATCTCAAACCTACAAAGAAAGAGAAACATCCATGACTGAATGAGATTCGAACCCAAGGCTGCAGGAAACGAAGCCAGCCAGAGATCTTATCACAGACAAGCGCTCCAACCAACTGCGCCACCAGAGCCGCCCAGAAAAAGTGTCAGTTTTGATATTAGATTATTATTAATTAGTTAACTCTATCTCGAAAAATGAGACAGCCTGAACGAATTATTCAATTCAATTCAATTCAATTTGTTTATTGATTTCATTTTTTTTACAATATAAAATTTTTTTATTTTCTACATAATATGAAATCATACTCACAAGACCTAAGTCAGTTCGTGAGTATGAGTTACTATAAATATTAATATAATAGTTAATATAATACACCAATATACTAATATAATATACCAGTATAATACTCCAAATATTATACAAAAATTACCTAATGTAGGATTACACTGCTTAAAAACAACAGAAGAGATTTTACAATAAATAGATAAGTAGGCCTAGTTCTAATTGCCAAAAATAAATAAATAAAAATAAGAATCAATGACCCAACACCAAGAGAATGTTATCAATTAATGGATTGGGTTATAAATTGAAAAAGGGAAATAGAATTACAATAATAATAGAAATAATAAAAGAATATTTAGCCTGATTATGTTTTTTGTTTTTGTTTTATGTTTTTTAAACAAGGATAAAATCATAAAAGTACAGTTACAAAATAAATTCTCATCTTCAATCCTTATTTTAAGAAAACAACTCGAAAAAATGTAGAAAATAATTTTTGTCGTACTGTATTTCTAACATCATTATAGATCTTTCCTTATTTTCACATCTTGGAAAAACCGTTGGCCGTATTGAAACAGCAGTTTTCGCTCATCTGAGGTCGTCAGCCATTGGTCGTCAGCCATCTCCTCCACACTTTTCACTGCTTTTCTCATTTACCCTCCCCTCCCCCCGCCGTCCTCATTTACCAGATTCATTTCCGCATCACTGCTCGAACTCTGTCCGCTCTTTTGCATCTTTATTTCTCCTCTCTTACCCCCCCCCCACCCGGCTGCAGCACTTTCCCTCCGCCAATAACCGTCGAGCTTTCATTTAGCCCACATCAATGGTAAACTTTTCTCTTCCCCCCTGCCATTCCAACTTTTCTACTTTCCCCCTCGTTTCTCTTTCAGCGGCAGTTTTTCCTCGTGACCCTTTAGCTTTTCCATGCGATTTCCCGGCTCGTTATTTCTCGTTATCATCGACTTGAAAAACCTTCTTTCTCCTTAAAATCCTCGCTTCCTCTTCTTCTTTTGCTTCCTTTTCTTTCTCTTCTTTCCCTTTTTCTTTTTCTTCTTTCCCTTTTTCATTTTCTTCTTGTTCTCCATCTACTTCTTATTATTCTCCTTCTCCTTCTTCTTCTTCTCCTCCTCCGCCTCGTCCTCCATCTCATCCTCCTCCTCTTCTTCCTCCTACTCCACCTCCTACTTCTTCTTATCTTCATCTCTTCTTTTTCTCCTTCTTCTTCTTCCCCCTCGCTTTTTCTAGTTCTTCTTATTCTTCTACTTCTTATTCTTCCTCTTCCTCTTCCTTCTCTCCCTCCTACTCCTCCACCTTCTTCTTTCCATCTTCGTTTTCTTCTTCTCCTTCTCCTCTTCTTCTTCTTTTTCTTCTTCTTTTTCTTCTTCTTCCCCTTGCTTTTTCTTCTTTTTTTTTTTCGTCCTCTTCTCCTTCTTCTACTTTTTATTCTTCCTGTTGCTCCTTCTCCTCCTCCTCCTCCTCCGTTCCCTCCTCTTCCTCTTTCTCTTCCTCCAACTCCACCTAATCGTCCTCCTCCTCATACTTCTTCTTTTTATTCTTCGTTTCATCTTCGCCTTCTTATTCTCTTTCTTCTCCTCCTCCTCCTTCTCTTCCTATAACTCCTCCTCCTCCTCTTCCTCCTCCTTCTCCTCCTCTTCCTCTTACTCCACCTCCTTCTCCTCTTCCACCTCCTACTACTCCTCCTCCTCCTCCTCCTCGTCCTCTTCCTATTCCTCCTTCTCTTCCTTCTACTCCTCCTCCTCCTCTTCATCCTCCTACTCCTTAATCTTCTCCTCCTCTTTCTCTTCTTCCTCCTCCTCTTCCTCCTCCTTCTCCTCCTCCCACTACTCCTCCTCCTCCTCCTTCTTCTCCTCTTCCTCTAACTCCTTATCCTACTTCTCCTACTCCTACTCCTTTTCCTCCTACTCCTCCTCTTCCTCCTCTTTCTCTTACTCCTCCACCTCCTCTTCCTCTAACTCCTCCTTCTTTTCCTCCTACTCCTCATCACCATTCTCCTCCTCATCCTTCTTCTTTTACTTCTTCTTTCCATCTACGTCTCCTCCTTCTCCTTCTCCTTCTACTTCTACTCCTCCGGCTCCTCTTCCTCCTCCTTTTCCTCCTCCTTCTCTTCCTTCTACTCCTCCTCTCCATCCTCCTACTCCTTTATCTTTTCCTTCTTCTTTTCATCTTCGTCTTCTTCTCTTTCTCCTTCATCTCCTCTTTCTCTTCTTCCTCCTCCTCTTCCTCTTACTCCTCCTCCTCCTCATCATCCTTTCTATCTTCCTCCTCCTCCATGTCCTTCTTCTTTTTCTTTCCCTCGCTTTTTCTTTTATTTTCTGAAAACCAACTTGAAAACCATCCCTAAGCCGAAGAAAAGTCACGCTGAATAGGTTGTAGCATCTCTCCAATCCGTAATGCTTTCCAGTTTAGATGAGAACGTCTTTCATTTCGTTTCTGAATATTTTCGTGTGTATAGTGTAAACCTTCCATCTCATCTCCATCAAAACAGAAATAAAACTTTCTTGAATGAGTTGCTACATATTCGCTTTTATGAAAGGACTGCTCCCCATCATAAAAGAGGTTGCTTACTGTATGACTTTACTAATGATGTCCATACAAAATATGTTGTAAAAAACATACAAAAGCTTGATGAAAGCTGAAAAATATCATAAAGTATAAAATACATAATTCTTTGGCAGCTACCGTATTCAAAAGAAAATTATTTTCATAATATAGTAAATTAATGAATGTAGTAAATTATATTATGTTACAGTATAGTAAAAATGTATTAAATTATAGGAAAATAATATTTCTGTGATGTTTTCCGTGAAGAAATACTTGATGAACAATGTAATATATCAAAACTGGCACTCTATTTCTATTTTTTTTTTTTTGAGGATTAAGCCCACATAGGTCTGAAACCTGTGCGTGGGTAATGAGTTGGATGATGGTGATTGATGAGTTTAACCTACAGTTTTAGGTGGGTTCCGAACCACCGGGAAGTGATTTTACAGCAGAGAACGTGTATTTTTTGCTGGCCAATCTTAGCGGTCACCGTTACAAACAGGACCAACGAGAACGCAGCTTATCTCTATCTGATTGAGCAGATACCTGCTACGGCTCGCGGCTATCACTCCCCATTATTTAATATATGATTTTCACTCACTTATAAATAATATAATATTTATTTGCCAAAAAAAAACGATACAAGAAAATATTTAAATGTACATTACATCTTATACTTGGCACAGCTAGCAAAGTGAACACTTGTGCGCCAGCTGCGAGTTCATCATAGACATACAAATACAAAAAACAAAATACAAAAAATACAACAAATGTATAGCTTTCGGTTAACCAATGACACGAAACATTTCATGTCACAAAAACAGATCTCATCTTCTCATAGACAATAACAGGATATAATAATAATTTGACCAATAAATACTAATAAAACAATTAATACCAATACACTAATAACTTACAATACCCAGAAAATAGCAATATATCAATAAATAATTAGACAGTATAGACAATATTTATATAATAATTAATTTTTTTGTGCTTTAGGTAAAGTGAAATAAATATTATGTTTAACCCAGGTGAATATTTCTGTTTTGAGAGACTTCGTAATCTTTTGATAGATAAATTTTATAGGGATTTTGTTTGAAACTATGTTACAAAGGTAGTTAAATTGATGTTTACAGACTGTCAGTCTTGCAAAGTTGACATTGAAAGTGTTTAACACTGCTGGACGAGTTTCATAAGGAATATTTCTGGTTACAAGATTACTGTTACTCTTATTCAGGTACAGAACAATTTTCAATACATACATCTGCCTTAGGGTTGGAACGTCTAACTCATCAAAAATCTTTCTGCTAGAGTAACGCCTTGGTCTACCCAAAGCCGCTCTTATCAAATGTTTCTGTAATGAGAATGTCTTATTAAAATGTGAATCAAATGCTCCACCCCATGCTTCAATTGCATACTGGAACAATGAGTGGGCATAAGCAAAATAAATCGTTCTATTTATATTGATGTCTTTCAATTTATTAAGTTTATAGAAATTATAAATTAAAAATTTAAGTTTCGATGCTAAATAATTTAAGTGGGAGTCCCATCTTAAATGACTGTCAATTCTTATTCCCAAATATTTTATAGACAAGACCTTCTCCATTTGTTGACACAAACAATCTGTACTAGGGTTGATTTCTAACCCTAATATTTCTTACAAATGAACTGTATTTTTATAGAGATATGTAAAATATTACATTCTTTGATAACGAACAAATTATTATTTTAAATTCTTTTGCAATAATGACTTTTCCATAATATTATCACTAGGGCTTGCTTAATTTTTATGAATTTAAATATTGTCTACTCAAATAATTTGAGAAAATCTCACGCTCGTAAATTACACAAAATAATAGAGGTATTTTCTACTCTACAGTCTTCATTAAAAAACTCAATAAATAGACATCTAAACATTTAGACATAGTTAAATTGACCTGCACCTGTAATAAAAAAGAAGCATTGGTCTATGAAATCCAAGTTAAATAAGACAATTTGTAATAAAAATCACTCAAAAAAATCAGTTTCCAGTTGGTAGGCAGATTATTTTATCAGTTCAAACTCAAGGTACAATTATGTCAATTTTTATACCACAAATAAGATAACAGATAATATTGGTCGAGTTAAATTACTTAATGACTCAACTAAAATTATAAATGGAGCAATTAATGATGGTATATTCAGTGGTAACAAATGAGCAAATATTAAATTTGTAAATTTTATTTATCTAAATGATTGAATGATAACACGGATATTGTCAATTTCTACTAGTTTTTATTATGCAAAACCAGGTTTCAATGCTCATGGCATCATCATCAGAGCATTGAAACCTGGTTTTGCATAATAAAAACTAGTAGAAATTGACAATATCTGTGTTATTATTCAATCATGGAACAGTTCTACAATATCTCTGAAAACAGTGTTAAATTTAAATTCATCTAAATGATATTATTGAAATTCATTATGTATAATACATTATGTGCTTATTCACTTTGATGCCCTTGAATACTCAAAACATTATAGGATACCTAAGAATTAAATGAAATTCAAGATAAAATACCTAATGAATTAATATCAATTGCTAACTAGCTGACAAAAAATCTTTCAGGAGCCTGTTGCATGAAAATTTACAAACTAATTTTGTTACCACTTGTATGAACGAATAATGAATTTATTTCCCTTTCAAAAAATTCCCTTATAAAACATTTTAACAAAAGCTTGGAAATTGAACTGACCACGTTTACTAGTGCGTGTAGCCAGTGTACTACAAAAAATCACTTATACAACAAAAGAGTCTAGTCTCTACAGTTATTTTATTGTAAATTTAACGACTTGCAGTCAACTTCAATTGTGAATAAATAATATTTCTACTATATTAACAACGCAGATCGTTATGGAACAAAAAATTCAAGAAGTAAAAAATTCTATTACAGGTACTGCCTGTAGCGTTGCAAAAATAAAAATCGTTCTAGCTCATGTTTTTGTATCCTCTACACGGGTTACACAGTGATAAAAGTTAGAATAAGTTAAAAATATATACACTAATAATAGTCATGTAAAATATCATGAGGTATAAAAAAGTTCTTTGTCAGCTATTCAAAAGTAATTAATTTTAATTTATAATATGACTTATGACTTATTTATTTGTTGACGTGGCGAAGTTTGGACAGTAATGTCCACTCTACCACTTAACCACGATATAGTAAATCATAAAATATAGTAAATCAATGAATGTTGTAAATTATAGTATGGTACAGTATAGTAAAAAAATAGTAAATAATATTTCTTCAACTTGAACTGTATTTTGATAGATATTTAAAATATTACAAATTTCGCTGATAAGGAACATATTTTTTAAAACGTTTCTGATAAGCCAAGTGTCAGTTATTTCAAACAACCATTTTCGAATTCTGTTACAAAAAACACTCTCAGATTTTAGTTACTGAAAATCGATGGAAATTATTAATTGTAATTTGTGAATTTCTATGGAACAGGCTCCTATTTGTAGAGAAGCACTTTTCATTTGTGCTAGACTCAAGGCCCAATTACACTTAACAATATTGAGCCCCGGCAGGAGACCTAAACAAAATGTATGATATTCCATTGAATGATGGCTGTAACTTATCTAGTTAGTGAATAGACGGGACCAAAACGTCGGCAATCAGATGAAAAGCTCAATTTAGATGTATGGGGTATAATTAAGGTAAAATGATGCGATTGACAACATAAGAGTAGGCTTATCATTGATATACGTGCAGCTCTCTGCTCTTAATGGATGGTATAGGCTTGGTAACGGAATCAATTAGATTCTATAGAGCTCTAATTAGCCAATTTTCTCTCTCTTCCCCCCCCCCACACTTACACACACTCATCCATACTCTCTCTCTCTCTCTTACACACACACACACACCCACACTCTCACCCCCATTTCGATATGAATTGCAAGGAAGATCGACAAAAACATCCAATCAAACAACACATTCAGAGCATAATAATTTAGGTCTATCTATGTCTGAATCTAAAGAGATTCACTTAATTCCAAACATGACATAATTACTTATATTTGTTTAATCCTTTTATTGGTGGATAGTAAAAAATATCTGTCGGATTTGCTTGATATTATTTTTTTATATGGTTAATAAATAACCATTTTTTTATATGTTTACAAAGAGAAATAATGAGTTCTTGAATTTCTTGTTCCATAACGACCTGCGTTGTTAATATTAACTTTTTATTGTAAATTCAACGACTTGCAGTCAATTTTAATTGTGAATAAACAATATTTCTACTCACTTTTGGCCAAAAGTTTTCGAGTCATGAAGAGGCACTTGAAGATGAGTCTCCATGACTCGAAAACGTTTGGCCTCACGAAAGTGAATAGAAATATTATGAATTTACAATAAAAAGTTAAATAATGAGTGTTGTATTCAGTGCGCCATTTTATTTTGTATGTTTTCTATATTGGCTTTACATTTCAGTGTGATCAATATTCTGTAATATTCTTAGGCCTTTTGATACAATGTAATAGTAACATCATAGCCAGTGGCGGTCCCAGTGGGGGGGGGAGGGGTGGGATATATCCCCCCCGAAATATCAAGATGGAGCCCCCTAAAAAATAATTTATTCATAAACAGAATTTATGAATTTATTTAATAAATTCTGTTTATGTATATTTGTCAGTTTATTCAATTGTCAGTCACTTCAAACTAACTTGTGAGATACGAGCCGATATGGCCAAGTTGAAAATGAATGCTGCTGTACAGAAAGGTCTCCATGGTCTAGTGGTTAAGGGCGCTCAACCGGCAATTGAGAGGTCCGTGGTTCGATTCCCGGTGGTGACTGATATTTTTGTACAGTAGCATTCATCGATTCCCATCAGCTGTTCAATGCTGTTGTCAATATCCGCCATTGCGGAAGTCTTCAGTATAAAGTAATAGCAATTAAAGGAATTCGAAATTAATAAATTCTGTTTATGTATATTTGTCAGTTTATTCTATTGTAAGTCACTTCAAACTAATTTATTCATAATTATGTATGTATAGTTTTTGCGAGAAATAAATTTAATCTTTGTCATTGTTACTTGTTAGCTAGAAGAATAAACAAGAAGGATGTGTACATCCTTACATCCATTACATTGCTGTGTAACAATCTGAGTATTTTTTGGCTATTCCTTCGTAACTTACATGTTAAAAATAGGGACTAACCATAAAGAAAAAACTCGCAGTGAAACTTGATTTATTTTTGATTTCATTATACGTTTATTTAACTGAACTTTGTCATCATGCTCATTAGCTCATTAAAGAATCACATTGACTTTTAATCAGTTTTCTTTGTGTAGCTAAAGGAAAACACATACTATGGTTGGGTCCTATTTCACCCAGGTACAATAAACTTTAAATGAAACACTATTTTATTAGCTAACATAAATACTATTAGCTTGAGCAAATTTTAGAGTATAAAAATACATTATAGGCTTTAAATTCCACATTTTTTCCTGGGGGGGACCCAGACCCCCGGTGGTCATCCCCCCCCCCCCGAAATGAAATCCTGGGACCGTCACTGATCGTAGCCGATTTCGACTGTAGGTGACTTCAAACCTCATCATTTTTTGATCCAAAGAACGTACTACACAAACAAGGAGTGAGGTAGGTTAAAATTACTTTCCTCACTGAGCTTACATGCTTTAAAGTACACTCCCACCTTTACACAGAGTCTGACTGCACAGGTGAGTGTGTATACTATCTAGCACACCTCTGAGCTACTTCCTGCGTCCAAGCCATCATTCGACAAAGACGTTTAGAAAGCATTACATTATTGATGTAGCCTTTTTTATAACTGAGATGAACAAAACTTAGTTCACCTCAAGCCACAATAAGGCAAATTGATATAATAGTGCACTGATAAATAATAATATACTAATAAACTGAAATTGAAACCACGTGCATTGTAAGCTTGTGTTTGGACTAATTGTTATTTTATATTTCTTCCTGGATCTCTTGTTTCATAACGATCTGCGTTGTTAATATTAACTTTTTATTAAAATTTATTCAACGGCTTACAGTCAATTTTAATTGAATAAATTATATTTTTACTCACTTATACTTACTTCATGCCTTTGAAGATGAGTCTCCATGACTCAAAAACGTTTGGCCTGAAAGAAATCATTTATTTCCAATTAAAATTGACTGCAAGTCGTTAAATTTACCATAAAAATTTAATATTCATTTTCCTGTTAATATTCGAAGAGAGAATTTTTCAAAGTATTTTATTAGGCAGAGTTGATTTCTGATTCCTTCTGAACATAATAGCCTATAGAAACAGATATAGTATTATTCCTTTCGGTTCAGACTTGACTAAAGTGAACATTATTTTATTTTTCCCTTGATTTTGATGTATATTTTCATATTTTGTATCTTTGTTTCCCATTTTGTGTGTGAAATTTCGTTATTTATTTCTATTCTAGAGCTATTAACTTATTACAATCATTGCAACTTTTAAAAGAAGCATATATATAAGGGGGTTTGCTTGTCTCCATTAGTACATTATTTTCAACTACCTAGTTAAAAATAGTTTTTATCTACATTTTTTTTACTCTTGAATTAGCCTATTTTTATTTTTTCATCAACTTTTGTATATTTTAGAAGAGAAATATAAGTAGGCGATTCAACTCTTGTCTCCATTAATAAATTTCATTTTTATTTATAAACAGATGAAAATAAAATGTAGCTAATTACACTCATTTCCATTTTATTCAATTTTCTGTATAAAAATTCGTCATTGATTTCTATTCTAGAGTTTGGCTATTGACTCATTTTTCTATTGTACTACAATAATTGTAAATTGTATGGTATAAAAGATGCACTTATATTAAGGGATTGAACATACACATGTTGTCTCCATTGATAAATCAATTTTTATCTTAACCTATTTATAAACAGGTGGAAATAAAATTAAGTTGAACTCTTTCAGTACGGTAAAACATTAATTTTTCGATCATGTTGTTTTTATTCATAAACAGATAAAAGAATGAACTTCAATAACTAATTCAGTAAAAACATTCATCGATTAAGACAGCAATAATGCTTGCTTTGACATCTCCTGAATTTGCAAATAATATCGACCACAATCCTCCCATTTTTTGGACTGTCAAAAAAGTGGAACGTTTTCGGTCTCCAACACAACTTTGTGAGTGGAAAAGCTGAAGAGCAGTTTGTCTGGCCCGAGGTGGCTCGTTAAACTCTACTCTCCGCTTTTTACATAACATCGTTTGTTACTAGGTTCGTGACCGCTTACAATGGACCTGTTCTCTCGTGTGAAAACTAAAGGCACTTTTAAGGGCCGAAAAAGAAAACTCATCTTTGTTCCGCCAGTTTTCAAGTCTCTCTGTTTCTCTCTCTCTCCACTCGTGCACTTTGACCTCTCAAAGTTCTCTTTATGTTTTTCCCTTGGTGTGCACACATCCACCAATGGTGAGAAGAGGACACGTTCAAGATAACAATATAACGATTGGTCTGCAACCGATCACTTAACCTAACCTAACAAGCATCTTGTCGCCAAACAATTTCCAAAGTCCCCTTTTGTAGGACACAAATCATGTCTCGAAAGTACTTGACAAGAAGTCCAAAGCTTTTGCCTGAAAGATGATTGAATTAGTTGCCAGCAAGAGTTTTGAAGCTGATGGTGTTGGTTTTGGTATTCAGCTAACAAATTTATTCTACATTGCAAATAACACTAAGAACAGTCAAATAGGAGAAAAATTAGCATAATTATTATAATGAAATGAATAGACAATGAAATATATACACTCAGAGTGTCCACTGTTTTGTTTTAATGGGGATGTTGACGAGGTGCATCAGGCACCTGGATGCACTGGAAATAATTTTGTAGATTTTGTAGAAAGTGATGTGTTTTCATAAGATAAATATAATATACACATATAATTATAATCTAATATCAAAACTGACACTGTATTTCTATTTCATATATGATTTTCACTCACTTATATCGAAGGGATGCATTTCACTTCTAAAGAGAATGAGGCTGATGAAGCTTCTCTTTAGAAGTGAAATGCATCTCTCCATTGCCAGTATAAGTGAGTGAAAGTCATTTATTGAATAGAAATACGGTGTCAGTTTTGATATTAGATTTTTCAAGTATTTCATCGTGGAAATATCACAGATGCACATAATAATGAGAGATTTATTTGCACTTAAATAATAATAAATTGACCAAAACTCATCAGTCAACAGAAATTTAGACTTGAAACCAAGAAAAAATTAGAAACTGAAACTATCTACAACTAATAATCATAGGAAGGTATACATTATATTATCGAATGGAAAACTCAATATCCAATATCTTTGAAGATGTAGTGAACTGAATTCATTGAAAAATAACATCACTTAAGGTAGCCTTAGCTGGAATAAGTAGAAAAAAATGAACAGAAACTTTGGCCTGAAAGTTGGTAAAGATATATTCAGAGGATGGATATAAAGGAAAAGTTATAGTAGAACATTTGGAATTTTTGAGGAAAATAAGGGAGATAAATAGTAATAGAAGGTAAAAAAAGAACGAATAACTTATTTGGAGGAGCAACAATCATTAGAACAAACAATTTAGTATTAAAACTTAGTATTTGTTGACGAACTGCCAATAAAATTGTAGATATTTTCACTTAGACGACATGCAGAACTATTCAAAATAAACAAGAAATTGGAAATCTCTTTCTTACTTTAGGCATCCTGCCCGAAAACATGTTTTGCCTCATATGTAAGAAATAAAAATTCAAATTTCTTATTTTTTTAAACAGTTCTGCATGCATAGTAAAAATATCTTCTATCTTAGAATTTGTTGATCCATGACGATCTGCAAGTTGTATAGTTGATATTTTTACTATCAAATGACATACGGAACAATTTAAAATTAATTTGAAAATTCTGCCGCATAAGTTAGACTACTAGAAAAACTAATTTTTTATTAAATTTCAATTTTTCTGTCGCATGTGAGAAAAATTTATTTTTTATTAAGTTTAATTGTTCTGCATGTTAGTCGAAAGTGAAAAATATTTATTATATTATTTTCTATGAGGAAATATGGCAGACATAAATAACGTGGAAGAGAATGTTGGAAAAACTTGCCAAGAACTTGATTTTTTTATTATGAAAATTCAATTTCTGACAAAAAGAAACATTCCCATACCAAAAACTAAAAATATTTGGTCTCCAAATCTTTCAATGATTTAAAAAAGAAGATGTAAGAACTAAAATACATTATTTGAAACGTAGGTGCATTATTTGAAAATGTATTATTCTTTACCCAACTGTATCAGAAACACCTGTATATTATCACTTCTATTTTAATATAATTTTAATTTATTTATTTTAAACCAGTTCTGCATGTAGTCCAAGTTTTTTTCGGAGGATGAAGCCCACATAGGTTTGAGACCTGTGGGTGGGTAATGGATTGCATGATGGTGATTGATGAGTTGGACCTACAGTTTTAGGTGGGTTGTGATTTTACAGCAGAGAACAGTCTTTTTTGCTGGCCAATCCAATCGGTCACCCTTACAAATATGGCCTAGGAGTATCATAGCTAAAATACATTATTTAAGCGTAGATACATTATTTGAAAATGTATTTTCCCTTACCCTACTGTAGCAGAAACGCCAGAAAATATCATTTCAATTTCTTATTTATTTTAAACCAGTTCTGCATGTAGTCCAAGTGAACATATCTATAAATCTACAAAATCAAGGTTGTAAACTTCCTGAAAATAAAACCATTCAGATACAAATGAATCAACTGTAATTCATGTCCATTAGAATAGGAATACCATGCTGCATCGCCCATTTACTTACTATGTAAGCCTGTTACGGCCAAAAGTCGGCGAATATTTTTCATCCCCTCCGCCAATAATAACCTCTAACGGGAGGGTGAGTACAATAAGATAGTTTATACACAGGGGGCGTGTGGAAGGAACAAATTAAGGGTCGGTCAAACCCTTGCGATTTCAATAGAGTTGATGATATGGTTAATTCTCCCTCCTAAGTACAATAACAGTATCACTGTGTTCGGCCAGCAAAACTCATAGAAATCACAGTGGGACCTAAGTGTACTTTAGAATAGCGAGTCCCAGTCAATCAAACAACTAAGGCAAATTGATGTAGGGAGAGTGCACACTGAATTGCTTTTCTATACAGTGGCACATCGTTTCAATGATTCGTTAACTAACGGCGGGAAATTATTAGCAACTAAGCCTTTCAATTTTCGAAATAATGGGATATAATCAAAAGCTCCAATCTACCTCAAATAAGATAAGCACTCACAGATTAGTGTTGGGTTCAGTGATTCAGTTCCTTATGGGAATGGGGGGGGGGGGGGGGGGGCACAGTTTCTCAATTAGTACACATTTGTAGAAATGTTGTCAGGATAGTTGTTTATCTAGGTTTCAGCTTGTGCAGTGGATCCCAAAATGAGACCTAAAGGTCTTAAAATATTTTTATTATGATAACTGGCGTGAATGGAGATTATATTAGAAATGTCAAGTTAACTGTGCAATTTTATTTTGTTAGATTAAGCAATTGGGGAGCAAATTTTGGGATTTCCTTTGTGCTCCCATATGTATTTTTTGTGTAAATATTAAAAAATTAATGTAACATAACGTTTTTAGAACTGTATGCAGTGATTATTGGATGCAGTAACATTGTTTGCGAAGTTCATTCAGCATAGAATCAATCAGTTAACAGTTCAGGGACACCAGATAAAAATTTTAATTCCGTCATTTAAAATAGCAAAAGGTTAAGAATATAGTAAACACATCACCTTTTCTACATGAAAATATTTAAGACTTTAATTTGCTCAAATTAAAAGCATGTTTAATCGTTTAATGTACTGTAAAAACTCTACAGTGTAGACATACAGTTCAGCAACTTAATTATTTTTAAAATGGTTTGGAAGAGAAATAGAAATAAGACCGTGTACGAAAAGATAATACTATTCATATAAACGATATGTATACTGTAGTATTTATATAACTTGGCAGCGTGTAGCAGATGGAACATGCTACATCTGAACCCAGCATACTGCTGCCAAGTTATATGAAAACTACAGTACTATTCGTATGTTGAGAGTTTGTTTAAAAATTGATTATTTTTTCGTGGATTACGTCTTGGAGACTCCAGTTAAGGAGTATAAGACAAGTCAGATCAACAATTATACACTATAGTTACCATAATTACTATATCAATTAGTTGAGGTGATTCTTAATTTTGATGTGAAAGGAACTCTTGTACACTATAAAAAGCTTTATCAACTAAATATTCTATCAGTTGTTTTTTACGAACCGAGTAACTTAATCTTGAATTGATGTCTATGACTAGAAAACATCAATTGATTAGTGGAAGATTATCTGTACGAAAGTAGGATGAAAACACATTGAAACCACCCTTGGTCAATTTTATAATTAAAAATGGATTTTATTTAGGTGTGAATAAATGCTATTACATGGACAATTTTAAAATTAAATATTTTTTCAACCAAAATGAAATCAACCTGAATAATAACTTCGAAACTAACTTATTCGCTTATTGGTTGCCAACCCAGAAACTTAGGTAGAATAGCTATTTATATAACTAAAGCGAAGAGAGGGAGATTTCTGCACCAAGAGCTTTTTCCATGCCATAATGTGGTTTCTCAAATTTATGAAATGAACTTTTTAGATGACGATTTCAAGCCAAAAGGTTTAGACAAATTGTGCTACCATGCAGATTGCTATTTTCATTCATCAAGCGAGGAAAATTGAATTAGTAGGAGCAGACCCTTTTTCATGACAAAAAATAAAAAAACTACGTATTCACAACAGACTAAAATCCCGTGGTTGAACATTTCAAGCTTCAGTCGCATATGCTTTAGGCCTACTCAACTAAAGATTTCGAGAGCAATTAGGTGAACTGTCTCAATGATTTTGTTTTTTATGGTAAATTCAACAACTTGCAGTCAAATTTAATTATATTTTTACTCACTTCAGGCCAAACATTTTCGAGTCATGGAGACTCATCTTAAATTTGGCCTAAAGTGAGTAAAAACATTATTTATTTCTGGATTTCTTGTTCCATGACGAACTACGTTGTTAATATTAACTTTTCATGTGAAATTTAACGACTTGCAGTCAAATATTTGTTAAGAATAAGTATAACTCACTTAATCTGTAGGCCGAGCGCTTTCGAATCTATGAGATCCATCTTCAAAGGCGTGGGTTCCTAGATCATCATGTCAGTTTTTTGGTTAGAAGTGTTGTGGTTTTTGTAAAATGTGATCAAAAAGTTTGTGAGATTTAAAATTTAGTTGTTCATTGTGTGTGGTGTGTTTGTATATTTAAAATTGTTCCAAGGTGTTATTATTATTTCACCTCATCATCCACACATGAGCATCTCATGTAAGAATCATTCGCAATAAAATAACAATCAATAGAACATCATTTGTTGCGTTCATGGAAACCCTATCGTTTACCGGTAAATGTAATTTCACCGAAAACTAGACGTCTGATTTATATCTGTCGCGTCGGACCCTGTAAAGTCAGCGTCAGCGTCGACGCGTCCAGACCGGTAAAACGGGCAGCAAAAACGCGGCAGAAATGACGCTGTTACTATTATACGGGCAGCTTTGAAGCGGCAGATCTGCTACCTCAGCAAAACCACCAGTGTTGCCACCTCTAGTTATAAATAAGTTATTTATTTGAAGTTTGCTATAATTATGGTGACAACACTGCTCACCACACATTCAATAATTATATATTCCTGGATTTCTTGTTCCATGACGAACTGCGTTGTTAATATTAACTTTTCATTTGAAATTTAACATGATGATCTAGGAGCCTCTGGAGATGGATCTCATAGATTCGAAAGTACTCGGCCAGTTTAAGTGAGTTATTATACTTATTCTTAACAAATATTTGACTGCATGTCGTTAAATTTCACATGAAAAGTTAATTATATATTATTATGATCACCCCGACACATATTATTACAGTGGGATATCATAATTGGGAATAAAATTACATTTAGTAGCAATTTTATGAGTCGGGATTCTCTTTAATATCTGTTTTTTTTTTTTAATAAACTCCTCTGGATGTTTTGTAGTCATCCAGAGATATTATTATTATTCCTCCTCGCGTGAGTTCGCAGGTTCACATGAACAGCATAATGTTATTGTTGTGACCTTCAAGTTTCAATTTAGTTCCACCAGTGAGCGTTTGCGTCGACGACGCGGCGTTTTTTCTGCTCGTATAACAGCTCCATTTTTTATGACCAGCGTCAGCGTTTTATCTGTCGCGTCAAAGCTGCACGTATAACATGGGCCTTAACGGTAAATGGTAATGTTCTCATGAACTCAACCACTGGTTGAGTGTACCTGCACCGGTGCATCTGATTGGTCTATGAATTTGAATCCAAACTGGTGCTACAACCAGTAGCACTTGTTTAGGATCCCATGAACGCAACCTATAACGAAGCATTTGTACTGTACCTACAGCTCTTCCACAGGTACAAATCAATTTCATCTCATCATTTTAAAATAAGGAGATAAAATAAAGGAGAACACTCAATAAAAACTGCCGAATGTGCTTAATACAGTCTTTAATAATTTATATTATAAACATAAAAGCAGTGGCCACTTTTGCACTTAGGCCTATTGTTAAAGTTTGCAAATAAAATGTTCAACTGGATGTTCACTACGTTACAACAATGGATGTTTATGTCATTAATCTACAAGCTTAGATACACAGTACGATAAATATTTACTATATAGTGAAGTTATTAAGGTAGAAACAACACGTATTGGGCACAATTATTCAATACGAGAATGACAACACTTTTCTACTGGAGAAATAATCTAATTACATTATATAGCTTCAAGAGGAATAGTTCACTTTGTTCAATAAAAATTCTAATTAAGATGAATACTCTCTAAATTAATACAAAATTCAGAGTAAATGCTCACACATAATAAAATCTTTTGTTGCTTCAACACCATGCGTACTTAATTATGTAGATGATCCGTCCTGAAACAAAATACGCCATTGGTAGACAAAACAATAAAAATATACCAGCTAAACTATCAAATTAATGTTTAATTCAAGCTGGTCATTTTACATAACTAGAGAATTGTAACTAGAAATTATGTAACAACGAGTTAAGAAATGAAAGTAACATTTCCTATGAGGAACTGAACATAATAGACTTTGAAACTCACTATTTGCTTTCAAGTATGTATGTATGTATGTATGTATGTATGTATGTAAGACCTGCTTTCAGAGTATGATATCAAAGATAGGGAAATTTAGAAATATATTGAAGACATTTTTGATATCTAATTGAATGAATTTATACATAATTTTTTTCAAGCCGGTATCAAACGTCTACTCTTGTTTTCAAAGGAAATAACTTTGGACACATAATAATAAATGATTCATAACATCAAATAAGTGCTGAAGTTTAGGCCTATGTCACATTGGGCCACCATGGTGGCTCCACCCGCGGCGTGACTCTGATGGCTCAATATTTAAAACGATCCACCAGTACTGTCACCACAAATGCCACCAGTGCCCAGAGCTGGCATGGACTGAAATGGCAGTGGTGGCGATGCCGGAAGCTGAGAGCATGTCATGTTCGATAAAAAACAAAGCGATCAGCTGGTGGCTCCACCAACTGGTGGATTAGAAAATCGGCTCCCACGGCCACCACACTTTTGGTGGAGCCAGCAAAGCCTAGTGTGTCATGCTCCATATGAAAAAATGATACCACGTGGTTGCTCCACCATGGTGGCCCAGGCCCAATGTGACATAGGCCTAAGAGCTAAAATGTATATTGAATATATTTATAATCAATGGTTGAGTTCATGGCAACCTTACCGTTTACCGGTAAATGGAATTTTACCGGAAATTAAAGCGTCTCTATTAAAATTCAGACATTCAAAAATTTGAATTAATCAAACAGACGCCTTACTTCCTGATAAAATTCCATTTACCGGTAAACAGTAAGGTTACCATGAACTCGACCATCGTTTCAATTTAAGGTTAACAATTTAAGCTGGGTATTCACGTTCCGATTTGCAGTACCACTTGCAGTCCAACCTCCAAGGTTGGATCCGAAAACGGAACGTGAATGGGCTTGTTGGATGGTTGGAATTGTAGATGGACGACTTCCGAATGTCGACGGTGTTGGAACGTGTGTGGGGGAGTCGGATCAAAGTCGTCCAACCTATCTCAGTCAGTGCATGAGCTTCGGGCAACATCGGTTACATTTTTCGGCTCGAGAGCGACATTCACAGCTGACTAGGAATAAAGTTGGATTGCAAGTAGGAGCGTGAGTGGAGTCGACTATCCATCTAGCAGAACTACTAGCAGTACTGCAAGTTGGAACGTGAATGCCCAGCTTTAAGGTTAAATTACATCAGCTGACCGTGTGACCGAGCTCAACAATAATAATTCAAAGTACACGAAGGCATACACAAAGCCAACAGCTGATTTTTCAATCAGATTTACCCGGCTGGTGTGATTTAGTCTGAAACAATGGCGCGCGACGGCGACTGCAGTGGATCTGTCTAGTAAGGGCATTAGATTTGCAGCTCAATTTAGATATCATTATTCAATAGAAATTACAAATTTCGATCATTTTTGAATTTTGAAAACGTTCTAAATTGCGCCACTGGATTTCAAAAGTTCAAACTGAGTTACATTTTGATAACTTATCTAGATTTAGAAATAGCACACGTGTACAACTCATACACGACTTTTTGTCAAGTTTAAATATTTGTCCGATTTGCTCTTCACTTAAATTACCCATTGTAATGCTCCGTTTAGGCCGGTCAGATGGACTAATACAATTATTGCAATATATTATAGTTCACCTGATAGGGCTTACCATCTAAAGCTGATGAATATTATCTATCATATGGCAATTATGATGTAATAAGAGTGAGAAAATATTAAGAGTAAAATATCAAGAGTAAGAAAATAATATTTCTTGTTATAAGTAACAAACATTGTTAATAGTTCAGGGTTGCAGTTTCGATATCCCATCCAAATAGTCGCAGGAGTTACGATACCAGATGGAATAACGGTATCAATACCGGATTGATACTGAATGACACTTTGATACACAATAAATTGCAATCGATGGTATGTATCTAGTACCGATATTAATACCGATAAGTATCGAAACTCCTGCGACTATTTCAATGGATGGGATATCGAACTGCAGCCTTTTGTTGAGATAATTAAATAGAGAAGTTTACAATTCACCGGATTTCCATTTATTACACCATTAAAAAGACAAGGACTTGCAAAAAAATATATATAAATAAAAGATGTGGTGGTAGAGTGCTAGTGCCGTATCTGAGATTATTTTGTCACAATAAATATCATTAGCACCTACAGAAAAAACATTTACAATATAAAAAAACTTCAGAATAAACTTTATAAATGGGAAGTTATACCAGAGACAAAACCTCCAAGAGTTGGAACAAAATGGAGTGAAGAGAGAAATGCTGAATTCGCACAAAAAATGAAAAGCTGGTGGGCAAACAAGAAGAACAAGTTCAATAAAATGAACCATCTTTACTCAGCGTCTTCCACTTCGGGAGTTTTACGTCTAATAATAATATCATTAGTATACTTACATAAATTATCGACGATCCCTCGAATATGATCTGGACCTGCGCACTGGACTGCGAGACCTCGAGCGACTCATCGATGATCGGCGACGAGCGTACGGCGATCTCGACCTAAAATTACAAACAACAACCATAAGACACATAATCAATTGGTTGTATACACATTCACACATCCCGACTCACTGTGTCTAATGAAAATCAGTGTTTTTGTTTACCCTATATTCGATATGCCAAAATTCAAAATGAAAAACAATGTCTGTTTATGGTGGAGCTTATCAATGATTTGCTGTAAGATTTATTGGAAAGACTTGCTTACATCAAAATTTCGGGTACGAGGAAGGATTTTCTTGAAAATAGAACGCGCTACTGAAAAGGTTCAACCAGAACACAACTGTCGTTATTTAAAAGCATTTTGAATACTGCAGATTAAATTCACGTAGACCCAAAGATACTGGGAAGGAAACATTCATTGCTTTTAATTATGGAGTGAAGCTAGTTACAGTTAGGCACGTACTTATGAACTTACCTTGACTCAAGGTTGCCTTGAAGTCTTTTCAAGTCTTCCTTGACTTAAGGAAGCCTCAAGGTAAGTTCATAAATACGGACTTTAATCCTTGGGTATTTTTCGGAATAAACGAATGACTTGCTTACACCAAAATTTAGTTTAGGAGGGAAAAATGCGGCTAATGAATAATAATGAAAAATCGACTGAATAAGATCAAGTATTCACTTATGTATTTAGATTCTCTCAAGGTCAAGAAGAATCATTTCTCAATCCATGTATGTATAGTACCGTAGCCGATTCTGACTGTAGGTGACTCTTAAGTCCTCAACATTATGCATACTCGATACTTGAGTACAAATCAAATGGCTGAAGTTATTGATAATGAATAAAAAAATATATGAATCAAACTAAATAATTTTTGAATCTAATGTAAGAATTTACTAGGAATAATGGTCATTAGAATGAACTGATATTCTCATCAAATTCATTGATTCTTGGAAGTGAAATGAACAAAAATTACTAAAATTAGAAACCATAACTTTAAATTTCCACTTGTGTTTTTTAAAGTTTTATTACATATTAGTGGAAACAAGATGGATCTTCAACATCATAACTATGAATCTTTATAAAAAACTCAATGATTATTTACATATTAAGACTAATGCCCAATCATTTAAAAGGCGTTGTAGATCATTTTAGAATTATAATTGGAAACTTCTATTCACCAGTATGATGAAATCAATGACAAGTTGGGTTCTGGTTGGTAGTTTTTTTAAAAACCCCGTTATCATAAATAAGAAACGCCATTCAATGATAACTGGCGAAGATTTATTCTACTAAAGGAACTGAACAAGAACAGGAAATTTTCTCCTAGATTCCAATCAAACTATGAACTTCATGACTGCAAAAAAATTGACAGAGTTCAATGAATCGTTAAAAAAAATTCACGAGCATAGATGGGACAATCACTGGATGCAGAGATCACAGACATGCAAACACAAGCACGCTTGATTAGTATTATCAGGCATAGTTGTATTTATGTAAAAGAGATATTAAAACATCAAATTTCACTCAAAAGTTGTGAAACTTAGCCGGGTTAATTTTGAATTTAAAAAATCGAATTTGAAGGAAATCTCAACACATTATTGAACATGAGTACTTTATGCCTATTAAACTTGAAATCCCCAATTAAAATACGATTTTATAGGCCAAAATAATTGAAATTGTACAACTGTAGAGAATTGAAAACAAACTAGTCAGTTTGTAAGAACTCAAGAGTTCTGTAACACTTGTTTCTCATTAGAAAAAATGCGGGGAATTTTTAGATAAGGATAAAAATAAGCCTTCAATATCAACTTTATTTGTTTCCTTCTACTCTATATTCCGTTAATGCATGAAATATTTTATGGAAGCTGGGTAGATATCTATCCATATATATTCGAACTATACAGATTTTGTAAATTTCGCATTAAATTCTTCAAATAGGAGGATTTTTATGTTTCAACAGCTTGCCTTAAAATAAAAGCAAAATTTAGACTACACAATTTTTTCATAATTATTCAAGTGTCAAATCGGAATTTTGTAATACTTTTTTGACGGTGGGATATAAGCAAAATATAAATAAACAATTTTGTCATTGTAATTCTCGCATCAAATGGGGATTTTTGTGTAGCTAACCGTGAGATATAAGCAAGACTTTCAAAGAATACTGTATAAAAACAAAAATCAGACTAAATTCATGAAACATGTACTTTTTAAATTTCCAGTTACACCAACCTTTTTATATAGAAAAAATCACAAACCACTCAAAACAAAAGGCGAACTTTGTAACGCTATTTATACCTTTTTTGGCTACAAGCAAACGAGCTAGTTCGTTTGTTTTGGTTTAAAAATCTCTCATCATGACTGAAAAGAAATGAACAGGCAATACCTAATTTACAGAAGAGACAAAGTAGTAGTTTCGGTGGTTGTGGTGGTATGATGGGCGGGCCGTGATGGGCGGTTGCTTGTACAGCACCATCATTTGATGGTAGTATGGTGGTGGTGGTTGGTTGGCATGAGAATGTGGCATGGTGGAAGAGCAACCATGTGGTATTCGATTGGGGTGTTTAGAGAGTTTAGAGTTGTGCACTTCAGGGCGGCTGATTAAGAAGATTAACAAGAAGAAGAAGTTGCCCGACGTAGGATGGCGGTGGATGTGGTGATGGTGGTTGGAGTAGTAGTTGTTGTTGTTGAAGTTTTTCAAGTAGTTTTGCTGAGCAAGCAGATTCAAGTTCGCTCCTGCAATGGTGCAAATGTTACGGTTATTCAAAGCTTCACCTCAACTAGATAGGCTTTTTTCTACGTTCTTTTTTTTGAAAAATTCCATCAACGTAACTAAAACTGGTTGGGAAAAATAATGTAATAAAGCTGAGACTCTTCCTAGTAAGTGTATAACACAGCGCGGCACGAAAAAGCAGAGAATAGAATAAAAACTCATGTCTGCAACACAGCAAACAAATAAATAATAATAAGCGTATGACTCTTATTGGTGGAGAGACTTAACGGGTAGTTTCAACTCGCCGTTTCAGCCATGTTATGGAGAACATGGTGAACCTACAGTAAACATACAAATGAATATTCTAATGAATAATAAGACGAAATTGTAACAACCACATTTATTAAAACTTAGAGAAACTAGTTTCGGTTGTTACGCCATTATCAATATCAATCATACTCTGACTATCTCTAAGTTTTAATAAATGTGGTTGTGACAGTTTCGTCTTATTATTCATTATGGATACATTCCACAATATCACCTTCGCCACTACAAAGGAAAAAAATGAATATTCTGTACAGTTACAATTTATATAATTGAAACAGCGACCTAACCTAAGATTTTGATCCTACTTTAAAATTTTGTGAAAAGCAGTTTTGGGCAATAGCCTGTTGTATTCACATTGACTGTATTTTAGTTAAATGAATGAATAGATAACTTTCGGACAAAATTTTTAAACAAATTACAAAAAGATAGAAATATCAGGCACCCATGTAGTATAAACTGTATTAGGGTTACCTATACGAAGAGAATAAACAGGTTGAGCTCGATAGTGGATAATAGCTGCAAAATCAAATAGATGCTGTAGAATGATGTGAAGGAACGATCAATTACATTGGGCTAGTTTACTAGCTAACAAACCAGCCAACAGTAATATTACAAGCCGAACCAGCTCCAGGATGGGTTTGATTTATCTTTGCTTGTTCTATCATCTTCTATCAACACTGTTTTATGGTAAATTTATACTAAGTGAGCTTACACAGTGGAGCATCCATCACAATATACTTGACAATAATCACTATCAAACACACGTCGAGGAATTGTGTATGACAGATTGGTGCAGCGTGAATACCACCATTCCACAGCATGTGTTTGATTTTACGATGGTGATTACTAAAGAAATAAGAGTATTGGATGCTCCACTGTACCATCAACCTAAACATAAAGCGTTCACAATACTCTCTAGCTTTGCTTGAAACTTCGAATAGTGACACATTTTAAAACATTTGAAACTTTCCTATTTGAATGTGTATTCTTACCGACACGTTTCACAATGTGCACATGTCATGCTGTTTTTTCCAATTCGATTGAGTAAATATTGTTTTCATGTCCTCAAATGGAATAAAAAATCCTCAATGATTAAATGCAATAAAGCATTACTATATCGATGTAGAAATCTATTACTGTCTAATAAATATATCCCTCACAAGTCAAGAGTCTCAGCTTCATCAATTTAGCAAAAATGAATAAAATAAGTTTTCAATTTAATGAAAATAAAGAGATCAAAAGATCTTATTACTAAGACTACATTTCTGTAGAATTAGTAATAGGCGTAGCTCGAAAGGCTATTACACGATTTATAATACTTCAAGTAAATTCACCACTACTACTTGAAGATATAAAATATTGGAAAACGTTGTATTTAAATCAAAGCTAACGATTTGGTTTGATGACATTGCGACATGTCAAATATTTTTAGTCAAACCATTATTGCACAGCACAACTACAAACTCCCTCAGCCTTCAACACAGAAATGTGTAGAAAATCCCATGTTTAGATTGTTTAGTCATAAAATATGTTTTATAATAATTATTCATAAAATATAATTGCACCACTACAAACTCTCATCCTTCTTCCAACACAGCAATTTTGTGGATAATCCAATGCTTAGAGTAACCCACTCACGTATTGTTTCAAGGAATTACTGAAATTGTAGTAATATTTATCAATCATGAACATTTCTACAATTATTTCATCGCGATAAAGTAAAATTGTCAAGTTAAAGTACCTTTTAAATGCGAATATATTTAAAAAATGTAAAATCTCAAAAAGTTGGCTAGTTGATAGTAAATATAACAGCAATGAATTGCCACAAGATATAGTGTAGAATATTAAAGATACAGCTTTATGCCAAAAATAACCGGGAAAGAATGGAATCTTACTTCAACATTTAGAAATTACTATGTGTAATGCATTAAACAAGCATATGTAGTTTTACAATGACTATTTAATTGTTACGTCCTTAATGTTCACTGTCACCAAATCTACTGCGCAATATTGGGATCCTGAATGTCTCAAACCATAATGAATTAATTGTAACGAGAAATTACTCACAAAGTAATAAAAAACATGTTAGATTAAAAAGAATAGTTTTGGGTGAACTCAATAAAAAAAATAAACTAATAGTGTATGATGAAACAAGATAGAAGCTATAGGGAAGTGTGACACACTTTAATTTTATTTTTCCAGATTACTACAGGTGTAGTAATTGAAAGATATTAGCTGTAATACACTAATCTTAGGGCATTCTTACTTATCCATACTAATTAAAATTTCACATCTATTTCTCTATTATTTGAGAAAGATATGTTGCGGATTTAGATACTAGAATAGAAATAGACAAAACTTCAGTGTGAAAAGTAACGTCGATAATATCAAGTTTTGCCAAAAATAAGAGTAAAAATATCGGATTAATGCTATGTTGGCCCTGAAGTACAGTAGTACTACGAGAGCCAAGTAAAATAATAGGACTTACACTTTCCACCAACTTGTATTATCTACCTGGAAAATACCTGTATTCAAATAACTTACCTAATTAAAAACAAAATAAAATGAAAGTATTATAGAATATACGATATATGAGGAGAAAGAAGACCTCTATCTACTAAAACATACTATGGAACACAAACCTGAATGGAATGAGCAACTAAATCAAAATTATAAATTATAGAATTACAAAAGGAAATAATATTCACACGAGTTGAATAGCTGCAGAAAAATGTAACCAATCAAGTCTTTGATTAACGCTATAAATATGAGTAGCAATAAGATAATATAATTTGGGAAATTCATGAATTAAAACTGTGTACTTTGTTAGGATTATTTTGCAAAGTCAGCCTTTCAACTCAATGTTAGGAGACTAAGTTATCATCATTTAAAAAAAACTAACACCGTAACGGACAATTAAAATAGATATTATTCAATTTAGCCTTGCATAAAGAATTTTTGAAACAGATAATATACAACGCTGTTATTTAAAGAGGGATTTTTAGAGATTATTAAACAATTTTACAAATGGTAAAACAGGACTGTCTGAAGCGAAAAATTTGTAGTCCATTAAAACAGTGTTGAATGAATGCTAATAAATAAGAGATATAGGCTAGAGTAATTTAATGAAAGAGAAATGAAAAATTTACCTTCTAATTGGACTTCTCCTCAACCCCCTTCCGCCTCCACCACCACCACCACCACTCCTTCTTCTGCCGGTCGACATTTCCACAACAATGCGAGTACCACAGCAACGTCTGAAACAGAAGCACAAAATATACAAATTTCATTTACTGAATGCTCATTCAGTAAGGTACAATTTGGATACAAGTACACATTATCTCCATAGTTATGTACAAAAGGTTCAAGTGAAACGATAAATAATTGAAAGTCTTTGATTGAATTTTTATGAAGCTTTCTTGAAGAGTAGAAAGCATAATTATTACGTATTGTTAAGGGTGAAACAGCATTGCTAAATAGTTAAGAAAGTTTTAGCTCAAATTATTTCTGAATCAATTTCACTTCTGTTGTTAAACACTTCTTTCTGTAGAATTCATCTTAGGTAGATGCAGATTAAAAAAAATTACTTGATACTCATTTTTTGACTGATTTGTGAATTGTATTGTAAGTGCACCATGCTCTGTTGCAAATGACGTTTTGTAATGCTGTTCATGTACGGTACTCAAGAGCTTCTGCAATAAATAATTTTGAATTTGAATTATGAAGCTTTCTGGAAGAGCGAAAAACATTAAAAAGGTGAATCAAACAATGAGGTGATCCATGAATTTGACAACTTGACTTTGTATAATTTGAACTGACAACTTGATTTTGTGTCTTGAACAAATTAATTCAAATTTGTAAAGCTTTTGCAAAAGGAGATATTAATTAAAAAACAATGCTACTCTTTCTTAATTTTCATAACATTGACTATTATGAATTATTATTGGCGTTGGAGTCGTGCCAATATAGTATTTGAAGCGGTTCTGAGCCCAAACGAATAAAGCTTGTTCTATTGGAACATGATAGAATGAGTTGAGATTCAAGCTGTATATTTGAAAGTTATTATTGCGCACAGTGCCTTGTCAGTGAGTAAACAAGTGAATAACTGATTTCAGTTAATGCTCAGACGAAATTTCAATTTCCATCAAGTTGAGTTAATTGAATTGACAACACAAAAACAACTTACGTTCCATCAAGTCCTCTAACTGCATCTTCAGCGTCTCTAGGATCTTCAAATTCAACAAACGCAAATCCTGGAGGATTCCTGGCGACCCATACATTCCGGAGTGGACCATACTTTGTGAACACATCTTCTAATTCATGTTTCGATGCGTTGTTGCCCAAGTTACCAACGTAAACTTTGCAAGATGGATCCCATTCACGGTGACGGCTCATTGTCTGAAAATTAAAAATAAAATAAAACTGAAACATTAAAAATGAATGATTGCAATCGTGAAAAAAGTAAAAGTGACAGGTGGATCATTGGCAGATTACAACAGATGGAATCCTCTTACAATTAAGATCGTGAGGGTGTAGCAATCTTTTGATATGTTAGTTTACAATAATAAGTTCAAGGGAAGAATTGATCACATAGAGTACAATGAAAATTATGATTATAGATCATAAACCTTCCAAGGCTAGGAATTCTATCGTACTACAGCGGTACCGTAGCATTATTGCCCTACTTGAGTTGAGTGGAAGTAAGACTAATTTACAAGGCGACAGTTAATTTATCAATTCAACGATCTTTTTTAATTAAATAGATCAGAGATCAACACGGAATTTCGACCAGAATGGCTAGAATAGATTTCTACGACCATAGTGACCAAGCTGACATAATGCAGAAAAATCAATGAACAGTAAGTTTTTACCTGTGAAAATTTGGATTTGACTCACAAAAGAACTATTTTATAAAGACGTTTTAGCACAATATTGCACAAACTAAACCACTGTTCACTGCACTAGTAAGTAAAATTATTCCAAGCCGATAATCACAAAAGGACGCCAATATGGAGAACAGATTTCGACGTTTGCCACTTTGCCAGGATGAAAGGTGCAAAGGAGAAGGAGAGTGTTGAACTGTTGATGAAGAAGAGTGACAGAGCAGTGCATCAAGGAAGTTAGGAATAGAAAAAATCGAAACCGGATATATCGTACTTATAATAATTATTATATAAAATTATGAGGGAAGAAGAGCGAAATTTTCAAAAATCACTTTATAACACAATATTTATTGAATGAGGGGCTTCAAAGTTAATTTTATATAATTAAAACATTTTTATGGAATTTTTCCAGAATTGGAATTGACAGCTAACCAGAAATAAAGTGCACATAATCCAATATATAATTGAATAGATGAAATCAAATATTCGTTTGAGAAATTTTTGTTCCGTTGTATTTGAGATATTTTATAGGATTTGAATTCGAATATCATGTTTACTATTGAGTACATTTGCGGAAGAAATATGATATCATACTAGCATTGGCCACAGCTCTTGAAAGCAAGAAGGAAGAAAGGAAAAATTGAAATGGCTACCAAAAGCAAAGTTCTGTGTTGTGTAGTTGTTGATTGGCAAAAATACTTATTTCTTTACTGAATTGTGTTCAATTGTTCTGATAGTTTCAGTTCTGGATCTTCACTGTGCTCCAAAGGTAATTAAAAATAAATTTACTCATTATATTCCGCATAACCTATTTGTTATTACCGGTTTGAAACGTGACAGATATTCCGCCGATAGCCTCCCAAGATGCATGTCTATTAGTTGCCAGATTTACATGTTGATAGCTGTTCTTTTATGTTGAATTTGTCCAATAATCGTATTAGAAATTTTTAAAATCTAGAATTTTAAATTTCGGCTGTAAAACATTGTCTTAGATTTATTACCACCGCCAACATTATTATATTACATGTCATGGCCAGCTAACCTGAAAGATGTGCTTACAATATTATGTTTTGATAACAGTGTTATTAGAAAATATTGGCTTGACAGAAAACTTTCTTATGCTCATCTAGCTCCAAAAATGGGTTGGTGGTTGTAGATGAATAATTCATGTACTTTTCTTTGTTGATTTCAACATTGAAATCAACCCATACCCAAGTTCAAGGTTGAAACCTATTGTATTCAATCCAATGTAGCTTGGAATAATGTAAGCGTGAACATATAATATATTTTTGATTTTTCAGAGCCTAAGTTGAATTCAATTAACTTATTAGTTTCACCATTCTGTTATAACCCAATAGCTTACTGGATAACGTCATGATATCTTCATACGTTTCATCAAAAACCATTAATTCTGTATTAATTTGGAATTGAAATACGGTACCTTGCTGTAGGACTGCGATAAAAATGGAAGTTATTAACCTTTTCTTCGTTAATTTTTGATCATAATAATATAACCCCAAAATTTTCGACTGTGGTGGCTCAGTCGGTTGGAGCGTTTGTCTCTGATTAGATAAGACTAACTGGCTGCTGTACCTGTTCGAATTTCGTTCAGGTTTGGATGCTTTCTGTAATCATACATCTCATTACCCACGCTAAAGACTCATCTGACAAAAAATTTAGGATCGCTAAACTTGTACTTGAAAATTAATTTATTCGATGTTCTGCGCCACAATATCACAATAAAAGAAAATTTCAGTGGTGTAATAATTCGATTTTCATATAGATTTAATAATTTAAATTCATTTATATTTATTTCTACAATAAGAAGATTTTTAGTGTCAATTATTTTATTAGTACGGTACCATATTTTCAGTAATATAGTAATATAGAGCCTACTCAAGTCTTCTTAATTTTGTTTATGATTTATGAACCATGAAATGATTCCTGAGACGTTTTGGCAGTTGAAATTGTCTTGTTCCTTTTTGAGTTACAACTTATTATCTCCTCTATTGTATTATATTGTAGTTATTTCTTACTTAGTTTCAGACAAAATCTATGAACCCAACCTAACACTTTAATTTCACAATGTTTCAATAGTAATATAGGTAGTATCTGGTTTTGATGTGCCTATCTATTTGTGTTGCATGTAAAACTACTGTGTTCAATATTGTAATATTGTCATGTTAATACAGCATTGATGGTACAGATGAAATAACAAGTTAGTCATATGAGATTGTACAGTTGAAGCTTTGTTTCAGGTATCAAACCTCATCTTGTCTATGACATTGTTGTTGTATTATTATGTGCATGTTGAAATGCTTACAATGTTGAATGTTTTTGTGTGTAATTGTTGTTTTCGATGAATAGGGCTGGGCCCATCGCGGTTACAAAATTTCACTCAGATTTTTTTCTACAGTATTACAATTCCAAGTTATTTTTTATATAGTTGTTTAATTGCCATATTATCGTAGTATCTTACTCTAGATAGGAATGTTTGGTTACATTTTACATTGAGATTCTATCTTTTTTATGCCCCTCTATGACAATTTAAATTCCGTTTTTCTTTTCCTGTATGACTCCATGACTCAACTGCAGTACACTTCTGTATCATCAATCCTTATTTTGCTTTTACTCTTTGTTGATTATTTTTAGTTTAGTTTCTAAAGTTCTTTTGAACTTTTTTTCAGAGCCATTGGGACTTGCGTCTGGTGTAACAAACCTGGAGTTTACTGCGGTTGATTCATGGTGTCATCATTGTCTATGAATTGGAAGATAGACTGTCGTTTTTTTTTCATTTATTTAATGTTAATAGTGTAGTAATGCTTGACTTATCGCCAAAGATAGTGCTACTGATGACTGTAGGCGATGAACTTTTTTAAATGGGTATTGACAATTCTATTGTATATGAACTGGTGACCACGTTGGTTGCATTACAATATAGACATTGAAACACATGCTGTGTTAATAAGTTCTGTGCGATTAGATGGTCTCATTTCGTCATGTCTTTCAATCAACTGAATGGTTCCGGAACGAACCACTCCTACCTGGAAGACAGTGGTGTTTTCCTGGGTACCAAACAAAACCAACCAGTGAACCACACTTTGAAGCCTCCCAGAATCCTGTACAAGACAATAAGTAGCTCAACACCCATCTACCATCTGCCACGATGTATTGTGGGCATTGAACACAGCAATGGAATCTTTCCCAGCCCTCTCTACAATCGAATGCGGGACCAGAATTATCTCTATCAGTGCTACGAGATTCTGCATAAGATTGGCGAAGGCTCTTTTGGGACCGTATATAAAGTACGCAGCAAAGAGGACAATAGTTTGTATGCTGTGAAGGTCTTCAAAGAGCCCTTCAGGAACAAAACCCATCGAAAACAAGTGTTGGAAGAGGTGATGCGCCACCAGCAGTTATCCAAACATCCCAACATTGTCAGCATGTACCAAGCATGGGAAGATGGCGGCTACCTGTTTATTCTGCTCGAGCTCTGTGAGACAAGTCTGGAGATCTACTCTCAAGAGAACCACAATGTCAGCGAGTCTATGGTGTGGGACATTTTGTTGGACATGCTTCATGCTGTGAAACATATTCACGACATGAATCTTCTGCATTTGGATATTAAGTTGGGGAATATTCTGTTGGGGAGAGATGGGTCGTTTAAGTTAAGTGATTTTGGGCTGATTGTGGATCTGACTCAGGTGAGAGATCCGAAAGAAGTGGTTGAAGGTGATTCAAAGTATCTCGCCCCCGAAGTGATGCAGGGAACGTTTTCAAAAGCGGCGGATATCTTTAGTTTGGGCATCAGTGTGTTAGAGATCGCGTGTGATTTGGTTTTGCCCGGCTGTGGAGAAGAATGGCACCATTTGCGACAAGATAAAATACCACAACTACAAACAGCTCGACTGTCTAACGAGCTGGTGCAAGCCATAACTGCCATGATGAGTCAAGACTTCCGCCTGCGTCCGTCCGCCGACGAAATTCTACGATCTCCGTTCATTCAGAAGAAAATGAAACTGCGCAAAGTGATGAAGTTTTTGAGGTGCTTAAGGTATTTGGGTAAAAATCTGCTAAGTTTAGGATTTTATCCAGTGAGCAAGCTGCTTAGGCTGTGGACAAGGCTGCGAGCCGTTCTTTTTGGAAATCGTCACATTATCAAGGCGAGCACTCCGACTAGGTCGCCGATAAATCTCAAGTTTTCTGGTATCGGCCATTCCACGCCGATTTGTGGTACCAGCGAAAATAATCTGCTCGATTTCAGTGCCAACCGATCTGTTCTGGGTCAAAGTCATAGCAATCTCAGAGCACGGCATCAGCAGAATATTGTCAGCCAGAAAACGATATTTGCCAGACGAAGGCTGTGCTACAACTCTTCCGATTCTGAGTAATCATTCCTACTAATAGACTGTTAGTTTATGTACACAACATTTGATGATTTCAACTGATTATTATTTCAATAATAGAGAGTTTGAGGAAAACCACTAACAATGACGCCAATTATAACCTTACCACCACTCTATGTCTCTGATTGTTTTATAGCAGCTCGAATGTTAAGCAAGGGGAGGCATAGAGTGATCAGGTTACAACTAATGTTAACTTTTTTTCGCTAAAACACTAATGTATAATAAACTAACACTGTGTTTCTTAAAAGTATCAGGCTTTACTCCCTTATATCAGAAATTAGCTGATTTAGTTCCTTGTTAAAAACGATAATGAATTCCCGATAAATATATGAAATGCATTTTAGTTTCTAGCTAGGAACGTCACCAGCTGTTTCCTGATTCAAGTGTTTATGAACTTACCTGTTTTGTCGTATTTATAAATGTTCTCCATCTCTCTTGACTCATTGGACTCTTTAAATGCATTTAGAATAGAGGCATTTGAAGAATCCCTTGAGTCAAGAGACACTGAAGGTGCGGTCATAAATACGTCCCTTAGGCTTCTTTCCTTACTCAAGGTAGACTTGAAAAAGCTTTTCAAGTTAGCTTCGGGTTAAGAAGGCCTCAAGGTAGGTTCGTTCATAATTACGTGCTTTAGAGAGTAAAACCAATTATTACAGATTAAACATGGTGACAGCTTTATAGTAGACCATTCAACAAATATTTCCTTATTGAAGTCAGTTGAGCTCCGATTATCCGCGGAATTGTGGCAAGGGCACCGCGGATAACCCGAAAAAAGACAATAAAGAGGTGAAAACAAGAAAAAATATTTCAGCATAAAAACTATGTTTTATTGTACAAAATTCATGATTTGTAAAAATTTTAAAATATGTACAGTACAGCAGTAACCTTTGCTCTGCATCTAAATAACTAGAATAAATAACAGTAAACAAAAAAAAAAACCCAATATAATGTACTGTTGACAAAAAGTATTGTTTCGCCTTTCTAAAAAAAAATCAGTGACTCGTTTTTGCTTCTTGCTTTGGAAAATTGAAATTAATTTTTTTCGTGGCACTCGCGGATGGATAATCGGGGCTCTATTGTAATGATTTTAAATATTGCATTATTTGTTTTTTCAACAATTTTTCATACATGTCATAATTAATCAGACATTTATTACAATGTCATCAAAGTTATGATCTAGTTACTTGTTGAGAATGATTTATAAAAGTGAGGTGGTTAAAATAGTCGCATTAAAAGAAATAAAACTACTTTGTTACCAAATTCTTTTAGAATTTATTTCAAAATTGAAAAAATAGACCGAGCAAATTTGTTTTGACATTCTAGACATCCTAGTTTATTTTCTATTATGGAAAGATTTCAAAATATAACTATTAATTTCTCAGAATGTATTTAAGGCGATTGAAATAAAGATTTCCAGTTGAAATCCTCAAATTGGTGTGATGTTGATCTTCATTTTTTTTCCTTTCATACATGAATCATTCAATATTTTTCGCGTTTGTGTTTAGGCCTATCTTTCAATGAATCCAAAATAAACACTTTTTATTAAGTATTTTGTAGAAATTTACAGTTAAATTTATGGTCTAGATAGAAAATAACTCGTTCAAAACAATTATACTAATTAGGCTATACGAATCTGCTGAAACTGATATTATTGACTTGTAAGTTACCAGAATAATATTTCAACTGTTATGTAACTGAGAAATAGTTTTCTCATGTCTTTTATTGAAAAAAAGTCTGGAAATTTGTGATTAGCATTGATAGTTTTGACTAAAAATGTTGTTTGTGATATTCATAGTGAAGTTCCTGAAATGCACAAGCATCGAATTTGTATTGGATGTTTTACTACTTAAGCTGCCAGAATTGCTTGCTAGTTATGTTTGCAATAATTGAGAATTTGTATTCCAATAACTTGAAGCAAGCTCATTGTTTTTCTTTTGTAAACTTCTTACGACTAATGTTTGATTCTTCTACGTGATTTGTTAATAGTTTGGATAGTGTTCTTATGATGAATAATTCGAAACTGAAATAAAACCAATGCCATCATGGAAAGGGCATATTTCCATAATACCAAAATTAATTCGACATTATGGTAGATGTTCAAGTATTCATTTGAATAGACTGAATACCGTTCAAATTTAACCGTTAAACAGTAAATTTTACTATCCAAACATGACTGCCTCAAAATGATATGTTTTTAGGATGAATAAACAAATATATCTAAACTCAGCATTCTTTCTCGTGTACTGTAGATTGATTAAATTACGGTAACTAGATGAATAGATATTGTTGAATTTCTTAGTTTATTCCAACCTTTTCGTACTAGAAACTAAACAATCATTCCATATTTTCACTTGTGGAAATTATTTCAGTTTTGAGGAACTCCCGTTATCTTCAGTATGATGAATGATTAGAAGCTAGCTTTTTCATCATGATTACTGTAGTTATCGCAACTACAGTGTAATTACACTGTCGTGTATAATTAGTGTAATGGACAACCATCCCGTTGGTCCCGGGCTCGATTCCTGGCCAGGTTTTGTCATTATTTCAGAGGTTATCATCCACACACAAACTTAGGCTTGTATGGCAAGAATAAAAACTATTACGTCCTACTTATCCATGATTGAAACCATGGAGGTATAAGAAAGTGGAGCTCCCTCCACTCATTTTGAAAAAGTGTATCTTTCATGGAAGCATAGTTTACTGAAGATTAGCCGTACAAGATGGCGTCGGTATCGCTGATATCAGTAAAACCGACGCCATCTTGTGTGGCTAATCTGCAGAATCACTTTTAAGATTTTATACCTCCATGATTGAAACGTTTTATTAGATCCAATATGTTTTCAACTACTTGATCTTCACTTCTCCATGTGGTGAATTTTTGTCTTAATTTCCAATTTTTAGTGCAACCAGAATATTTTTCACTTTCAGTTGATGAGAAAATATTTATAAAATACTAAGTTATTAGCTGTGCTCTGTATACTTTGAATTCTGATCTTTGCTCACTACATAATTCATTAATCTAAATTAAATAATATTTTATTATGCCGATCATATTATTGTTAGTCTGCATTAAACGCTGTCTGAATTTGTAATACTTTATTCAGCGTTGATAAAAATTGTTAGGCCAATTTTACATCAAATTGTAACAAATTTACAAAATGTTGGAAAACTTCAGGCAGGTGTTTGCAGCCAACTACAATAAAACTAATTTCTTGTGTCACAAGCAAATTTCAGTGACATTTCGGAACGAATCTTTATTTTATTGTTTGACTATTATTTTTAGATTTTATTGTGTTCTATTTGGTCAGTGATAAGTTGTTTTTCCAATATGAATTATTTGGCCCATGATTCCTTTGAGTTATAATGCTATTTTTAATTCTATCTTCATCCGAAGTTTCTTCATTCATTTGTTATATTCAATATTTTAATTTTAAATCATATATTAAATAGTCTGAGTATTTCATTAAAACATTTCTAAGTTGGGTTTGGAATTCAATATTATGATTCATAATTCATAGACCTTGTAATAAATTCTCGTAATATCCCATATAATGCGTGAACGTCATTGAGCTATGATGTAAGTTTTGTAATGGTATTGAATCTTTGAGAATTAAATTACAAAAATTCTATTCCAATTAAAAAAAGTTATAATTTGCTATAACTCCGATTGATTCTCAAGTTTCAAACAATCCTTATTGTTTGTTTTTTTTCTCATTAATTGATATTTCTATTCTAATCAATTGTATAAAGTAAAATTTTTATGTTACCGTCCAACATCTGCTTGTTTTGTATTCTATCATGATCATTGGTGAACATTTGTGTAAAATACAATTATTGAAATTCACTAGAAATAAGTGCCTTATGAAACCTTAATCTGTAATAATTATTGTCAGCACAATATTCTACCTTCTTGAATTATATAAGCCAATAGCACTTTTACAAAAGCTGCCTTATTTGTATCAAATTACACATTTCTCTATTTTTGGTGCCTACGCCCTTCAATCATGTTTATTTTGTTACAAATGTTTTATAATATTTTACACATATCTTGTAAATATCAGAAATGTTATATTTTAGATAAATTTAAATTTAATAAAGCAAGTGCTTTCAAGAAGAGCTTTTATTTAAAACCCACTATCATCAGTTACAGAATGTAGCTCAGAGGTATGCTGGATAGTATACGCACTCATATGCAGCCAAACCATGTTTAGTGTCGAGAGTGGACTATCAAGCATGTAGCTTCAGGCTTTGTTTCGGTGGGCTTGGCATACTGATATAAAACTGTAAGCTCAGTGAGGAAATCAATCACAAACTACCTCACTCCTCGTTTGTGTAGTATGCTCTTTGGACTACATCATAACGTTGAGGTCTGAAGAGTCACCTACAGTCATAATCGGCTATGTTACTATAATTATACATCATCATACATACATCATCAATTTGGAATCAAAATACTGTAGTTGTAGAAATTTTTATCAGAATAATATTGACGTTGTGCAAAAACTTAGAAACTGAAGCTTACAATTTATTGAATTGTTTAAGAAACATCAACCCAACTAATAAAAATTCCAACTAGTATTGTAGACGGCGGCTCTGGTAGCGCAGTTGGTTGTAGCGCTTGTCTGTGATAAGATAAGACTCTGGCTGGCTTCGTTTCCTGCAACCTTGAGTTCGAATCTCATTCAGCCATGGATGTTTCTAATCATTCCTCCATTCACCTCATTACCCACGCACAATTTCAAGACTCATGAGAGCATCATCCGCAGTAAAAAAGACTTATTCTTGAGAGGAAGCAAATTTGAAAGGTGTTCGAAAATATGCTGATCGAAAATGAAATTTCGTATTGATATGGAAATCTCAAAAATGTATTAGGTCTCCACCAAACCCTCATTTTTCTTTTTTTTAAGGATGAAGCCCACATGGGTTTGAGGCCTGTGCGTGGATAACGAGTTGGATGATGGTGATTGATGAGTTGGATCTACAGTTTTATGTGGGTTCCGAACCACCGGGAATTGCTTTTACAGCAGAGAAGTCTATTTTGCAATTGAATCGGTCATCCTTACACAGAGGACCCAGTTGAGCGTTGCTTATCTAATCTGATTGAACAGATGCCTGCTACAGCTCACAGCTATCACTCCCCCACATTGCAATTAGAATATATTTCTATGTGGAAACAACTCTCCATTTCTAATGACAATTTTCACGTCATATGATAAACTAAGTTGTGTATTTCATGATCATTCATAAATATATTTCAAGTAAATTATACTATACCTCGTTAACTTTTCCAAGAGCACTGGGCTTTCTGTGCATCCTCTTCCGTATTAATATGTAGTTTTTTTGCACCCATAGGCCTCGACCACGATACGAGCGATAAAACGGCAGAGCGCCGCCTCTTTCCCACTACAAGTGGAAGCGAACTCTCGACATTGATTTTTTTCTCCTGCCGCTTACCGCACGTATCATGGCTGAGGCCTTACGATACCATAAAGGAACGTTATTGGCTTATTTCATGAATAGGAACATGTTAGTAATAAGCGGAATGATGAGTGTGATCAAAGAGTTATAATAGTATGAATCGCTGATTACAAAAACAACCACAGTCTAATTCCTGGATTTAAAATTCAAAAGCATTTCATAATGTGGTATGGATGAATTCATCTATTGAAGGCAAAAACACCCCAACACTACTGGAACGCACTTGGTACGAAGTGCTAAAAGGATGTGTTAAAACAATGTATGAGTTCAATATTGCATTAAGTTATATTTATTTATTGTGACAAAATTACAATGGATGTGAAGGCACAACGGACCCAAGTCCAAAACTGCTCTCTTCAAAAATTTTAAATATGTTATATTGTCCAAAAAATTGGGGTTAATTTTAACGATGAAAAGTTAGATTTACCAAAATACTCCACTCGAAATTAATAAAATGATTCTTTTTCACTTGAAGGCAACCAATTTGAAAGATCACTCAAAACGAAACACTGAAAACGTTTTTTACTATTGTAGAATGTAATAGGGTCGTCATAGTACCCAGAAATTGTACCTGGGTTGTTTTTGTAATCAGCCTTCTTAATGTGATAATTTGCAGTAACTCCATTATCAGTAGTTCTAAGCTAAATAGAGAATTATAACACTATTTGAGAAATACTTAATGTATATTGGGGGAAAATGACTCACTTGCTCTAATAAAATCTGAAAACTGTTGGAAATTACGTGTGAATCAATTTTGTGAGGGACAAAACTGAGGGATTGGCGAAAAATGTTCTTGTAACAGCAAGATATTTGAAGCATTTTACATAGAAAACAAATATAACCAGAGTTACCGCTAGTGCTAGTACTTATACTTAAGTATTTTGAATAGGTAGCTAAAAGCTTTACATCATTAAACCTTTGCATATTGCTACTGTTAATATTAAATTTAATTGTTAATGAATCATAATAACCATTATGATTCTCTCATACTAATTATAATTATTTCTTTATTACAGCAAGCCCTCAGGCATTTTAACTTGGGTGTGCTTTCGTAGCAAGTTGGAATATTTTTAAGACATTGAAAAATGATTTTCAAGGAATTGAAAAAATGTAAAAACAGGCTATTTATACTGAATTATAAGATTTCTTGAGAAATAGAAGCATAAGAATATCTGTAACTGATGATTATGAAAAGTGGACTATATGCTATTTGTTAACTACAATGTCGATAATTTGCTAAGGAAAATCAACAAACACTCTAAGAACATGGAAATAAGTTCATTTGGTGTTCAATTTCAATAATTATTCTTATTGAAGCCATCAAAGACCATTGAATCTCTAAGAAGATGCTGGAACCTGAATCTTACCTTTATAAGTTTTTATTCATATTGATAAAAATAATTCTTATTTTCATTCTTTTTGAACTCATTTACTCAAATTCATATGAATTATCAGTTAATGAAATTTGAAAAATTTCAGTTGATTATCAATTTGCTTATTTATTATTATTTTAGATTCCATCAAAATGGTTCAATTTTTATCAATCCCTGACCCTTCATCAACTAACTACCGTATTTATGAAACAATTTTGAAGCTTTCTTTACTCAAGGGAGAGTTTAAAAGTCTTGAGTGAATTATTTTCAAACATTTCTTTTGTTTTCTAATGTTATAATGATAATGCAATAATTAATCGAGTTATAGATTCATAAGGCCTGAACTTTTGATCTGGAAATCTGATGTCACCGATCAATTCGTGGTTCGGAACCCACCTAAAACTGTAGGTCCACTTCACCAATCATCATCAAAATTATTGCTCACGCACAGGTCTCAGATCAATTGAGCTACACAATGTCATATTGAGTAATTGATTGCAAATCTTAGATAACTGTTTATTTAGTTCTATACTTCAATTACTTTTTTCAGGTTTCACCACTTACTGGAACAATAATTACTGTATGTGATGGCTAGACCGGCTGGATATTCAAGCGACGAAGACGAAAATGATTATGACGGACTTTATCTGAACGACTCAGACACAGAAAATGGTAGACTGAATAGAATTAATCCTCTCAAATATAAAAAATCGGACCCTCTTATTTGAATATTTTTCAATTGATATTAAAAAAAATTAATGCTACGAATGTAGTATTTCCCTCCCTGGAATCCTTCCAGCATGGGATTGGAATCCTACTGGAATTTTCATCAAAATAAAAATAATATTTATTTCACATTGCTTGGATTTTCTTTAAAATCGTTTGTAAATTAATGAGAGTCATTCGAATGGTTCAAGTCTGAGCTTGTTGACGAAATTGATGCCCAAGTTCTGAGACAGGTTATTGTAGATATTTTTTCCGGAGGATGAAGCCCACATAGGTCTGATACTTGTGCGTGGGTAACGAATTGGATGATGCTGATTGATGAATTGCATTTTTTTATTTAAAGGCTGTTACTGACGCGGGAAGTGGAGAATTTACCATATTAATAACATCAGTCATGTTATTGAACTGATTAAGATAACGTTTAAATTCAATTATCAACAAAAATGTATTCGAAATTTTATTCTTATCTCTACTCCTTAGAATTCTACTGTATAATTTTCTACTGTTATTGTATGCATATAATATATTATATTATGTAATTTTTATTTAAAAATCTCTATATTGGGTTACTCTATTTGTAAGTTCTCCATATTTTAGTCGGACTCAATAACCGTTCTGATTACTTTGTTATCAAACTTCGATTAGGGTGCTTTTGACTATGTAACAATTTTATATAATTACGTTTTATAAACATGGTTCTATAACAAAGTTGTCATATGATTTTGTTATGAAAATGAAAAAAACTATTGGTATAAGAATATAAAAATACCGCATATGAATCCATTTTTATATAGCACTTTGATTTTGGAAACTAGAATTTTCCTTTGCGAAACGTACGGTTATAAAGAGTATTTTGGTACATAATCTAAGTGCACCCTTACAAAATAAAAGTTTAATTTTTATAGGTTTACAGAGTCTGTGATGTTTTCCATGACGCAATACTATATGAACAATCTACTAATATCACTGACTTTCTGTTTAAGTTATGATTTTACTCAATTAGACAGCATTTAACTTCTGAGGAGAGGTTGGCAGGCTGATGAAGCTTGTTCTCAGAAGTGAAATGCATTCCTACACTTCATCATAACAGTACAATCATAATTTAAATAGAAATGCAGTGACTGTTGTGATATTAGACGTTTGGCAGAGTTGAAATGCTTGAAAACAGTTTTTTATTCCTGGATTTCTTGTTCCTTAACTATTTGCGTTGTTAATATTAACTTTTTATGGTAAACTCAACAACTAGCAGTCAATTTTTATTGTGAATATATAATATTTCTACTCACTTTTGGCCAAAAGTTTTCGAGTCATGGAGACTCATCTTCAAGGCATCCTTGATAAAGGATCAAATAAAAGGATCAATAATATTTCTACTCTTTTTTGGCCAAACGTTTTCGAGTCATGGAGACTCATCTTCAAAGGCATCCTTGATCCTTTTATTTGATCCTTGATCAAGGATGCCTTTGAAGATGAGTCTGCATGACTCGAAAACGTTTGGTCAAAAAAGAGTAGAAATATTATATATTCACAATTAAAATTGACTGTCATTAAAGTTACCATAAAAAGTTAAATTGTTTTACTTGGGTGACATGATCACTCAATGGTACAGTACATAACCAATTCTATATTCTTTAAAAAAAAATAGTGTATATTTATTTTTTATTGGTGGTGAGACCATTACGAATAATTCCACATGGGTACCTTTATGCTTCAGCACACATTTTATTAATGTATATAATTTTTTTGTTAATTTTTTTCTAATTTACATCTATTTTTTTTGTTAAATTTCCGTTGATCTATGTTATGGGAAACATTGTGGGCTTGTTTCAGCATATATTTTAATAAATGTCTATTTTTTTGTTCAATTTCCAGATAAATCAAACAAGTTTAAGAGGTCAGCGTTCTCAAATGATCTAGAAAAGCCTAAAGGAACATTGAACCAGCAACTGCTTGAAGCCGTACAGGCTGGCATCTATGAAACCGTTGAGGAACTAATAAAAAAGGGCGCCAAAGTCAATTATGTGGAGAGTGGGTGGTCGGCAGTCATGTATGCTGCACTGTATTCATACACAAAAATTTTAAAGTTTCTCCTAGAAAATGGCGGGAGCGCGAAATTTCACCGAGACTTTGTCACGCCAATAATGGTGATTTGTAACGGTTTAAGTTTGCAGGATGAAAAAAAGGAGTGTGTCAGATTGATTGTGCAGCATGGAGGTAATGTCAATGAAGTGGATAGGTATAAGACATCGGCTCTCATGCTTGCGGCTAAATGTGGTCATGCACAACTTGTTCAGGAGCTGATTGATCTTGGTGCCAGAGTGAACATGATTGACAAAGATGGAGCCAGTGCTTTAATTTATGCTGTCAAGGAAAACCGAATAAATGTGGTGGATGTACTATTAAAAGCTGGCGCCGATATTAGAGTGAAAGATCGACATAACTACACACCCTACGATTATGCTGATGCGAAAAATTTAAAAATCTTGAAAGAAAAATTGGAGTTTGACGATACAAAATTTAAAAATTTGAAATTTGTGAGTGTTAAAAATACGTTCATGTTGGATGAACTGCTCCAAGAGATGCCCAGTAGAAATAGGTGTTCCGATTTAGCTGGATTTCCATCTGATATTTATAAACTTCTGTCAGGGATGGATCTTCTACATACTGCGCATATTTTTTACGATAATAAAACACAACTGGGTGAGTTTCTATTGATAACTGATGACAAGTTGAAAGCTCTGGGGATCCGATTAAGTTATCATAGACGAAACATTTTGGAATCCATCAAGAAATTCCACCTCCATCGTTGGCTGAAATCATCGATTCGTTACAAACCCAACAACGAGAAATTAGAATCGATGGATTGTATTAAAATGGTTGCGACAGTCGTGAGACAGCTACACGTTTTACAGTCTAGTCTGCTCTACCTAGAGCAACATCTACCTAAGGAAGGACTTCCAGAAGAGGCATTGCAGATACTTAGTAAAGCCGTGCACCAGTCGCAGCTATTGAACAGCGAGTGTTGTGTTATGGGAGAGTTTGCATCTGCTCTGGATAAAAGACAAAAACTCGTACCAGCTGATTTAATAGAAGGAAAACGGGAAGCAAAAAGTAATAAAGTAGTTGTTATAAGTGGTTTGTGGCTATGCGCTGTGGGAGTAGTTGTCTGGAAAAAGAAAAACTTTGTAATGAGTTCATTCCAGAGAATCTTTGTGACTCATGATCTTTCTAAATGGGCTTATCTATTCAAGAATAATTTTAAATTGTAATATAGTTTGTATTCAAGTGAAAATATGAATTATTTTTCTAAACTGTGATGAAGACTGCAGATAATCTTGATGTGATATACGTAAACATTGTTAAACTTGATCTAAGTGTTGAGGTTTGTGTAACATTTCAGATTCAGGTATTTTTGTGTAAATTTAAATTGTAACTCATATGACTGATTAGCCTACTGTATTATCGTGATTAGACACTTTCAGATCAAATAGTGATTAAATTGAAGTGATTATGGCTTCTTGTGGTTTTAGGTGAACTGAATTTTGTTTATCTCAAATACAGAAAAGGCTGTATCAATCGCGTAGCTTTCAAAAAGTCTCTGTCGAATGATGGCTTGGACGCAGGAGGTAGCTCAAAGGTGTGCTGGATAGTATGCACACCCACATGTGCAGCCAGACCCTGTTTAGTGGTGAGAGTGGACTATCAAGCATAGAGCTTCAGACTTTGTTCCGGTGGGCTTGTCATACTGATATAAAACTGTAAGCTCATTGAAGAGAAGGAATCACTAAGTACCTCACTCCTCGTTTGTGTAGTAAGCTCTTTGGACTACAACACAGGTCTGAAGAATCACCTACAGTCGTAATCGGCTGTATATTTTATATACAAAATATACAAATACATTTATTTCCATTAAAATTATTTGCATAAGTTTAAATTCATTAGTCGTTGGAAATGTAATTCCTGTGAATAGGATTTCCTGTGCGTGGGAATGTTCTTCTAATATCGCGATTAGTAGGAAGGAGCACCGGCATATGAAGATGGAGCACCAGATGCCTCAAGAGGCATCATATTTATATCAGTATTGAGGCATCAAAGAGTGATTAAATTGAAGTACATATTTTTTTGAAATTAGTTCAGTGTTGAATGGTTCTAGTGGGCAAGATAATAATGAATATGTAAACGAATAATTGGACTACATTTCATTGAGATTTGTCGCTACGCTTTCAACTTAAAAGAGGTTCTTGGATTTATTGTTCTATAACGATATGCGTTGTTAATATTAACTTTTTATTGTAAATTTAACGACTTGCAGTCAATTTTAATTTGAATAAATATGTACTCACCTTTAGCCAAACGTTTTCGAGTCATGGAGACCCATCTTCAAGGCGTCGTAGATCGGTGATGTTGATATTTTTGTTAGAAGAATTGGGGGTTTTGTATAATGTGAACAAAAGGTTTGTGTGATTTTGATCAAAAGGTTTGTGTGATTTTGATTACATTATACAAAAACCATAATTCTTCTAACCAAAAAAACAACATCACCGATCTAGGACGCCTTGAATATGAGTATCTATAGCCGTGTCACCACCAACTGATCATGCTCGGCGAACAGTGTTCGCTGGAATTATCTGATGTCGCCGAACATTGTTGGTGTTGGTGTGGTCGCCTTCTCGAACATTATGATCAGTGTGGTGGAAGTAGTGGCGGGAACCTGTTGTTGGTCGTCACTGTTCGCTCACAGACGGAACATTTCAATTGAACTCACGAACATGTTCGGTGATCCATATGTCTAATGTTTGTCAGTTTTTTGTATTCGCCAGCAATGCTCGGTTGGTGGAGACGCGGCTTATGACTCGAAAACGTTTGGCCAAAAGTGAGTACATATATCATTTAGTCAAAATTAGAATTGGCTGCTAGTAGTTGAATTTACAATAAAAAGTTAATATTAAAAGAGGCTTTTAAATTAGTAATAATAATAATATCGTGTGACCTGGCTGGCTCAGGTCTGGTGTCAGAGTTATCAGGTCGCACCTGAATAAGTTCAGGGCCTCTGACGTGACTTAACGACTGTTTTTAGGCAGCCGGGACTGACAGCTTAACGTGTCCTTCCGAAACACGGGAGTGGCCCGAGGTAAAATCTTTCGGTCAGAACTGGGATCGAACCCGGGACCTTTGGGCTAGCAAACCAGCACTTAACCCACTCGGCTACGGCCACTCCTTTTAAATTAGTATCTGGTACAATTAATTCCAGTTGGACAATCGTTTGCGTGCTAAGTGGCTAGTGCGCATGCGCTAAAGCGGAGAATATAATGTAAGATATGGGAAAGTTACAGTTTAATTTAAAAATTGTTGTGAAATTCATTTCTTAGCAAGATTTGTAGATATCAAGACTGACATAAAACGCCAGTCAAAAATCTTTTAAAACAGATGTCTCGTCAGAAAGACTTTGTCGAATCTACTTATCACTGTTGACTATTCTGCGAATGTAAACATCAGCTCCCATTCCTGTCTTTTCCTGACGTCCATATTTATAAACTTAACTGAAGGCTTCCTTATCTCAAGGGTGCCTTCAAAGCCTTTTGAGTGATGCTTTTCAAGTAACCCTTGAGTTAAGGAAGCCTCAAGGTAGGTTCAGAAATAAGGTCCTAACATTCTACTATCCTATAAACTACTCCCTATTCTCTGCATGCGTAAGGTATCTCATTTTCCTGCAAACAACTGTAGTTTATACTATCAAAATATAAACAAAAAACGAACACAAATGTAAGTTAGTGAAAATTGTTTAATACTAGAGATTTATTGTTGCTACTCACATTTTTTACCCTTATATTAATCACCGTTATTTTACTCTTATTAGTAACGAGAACAACACTAAAAAATTGCGACGCCCTGTGTGCTACCTCCCATATGATTGTACAGACTTTAAGGAAAATATGACGTCGTGTGCCATGTTTGAGCTTATAAATGCATTAATTTTCAAATGATAGTTAAGCCATGACATTTTATACTATTTTTCAACATAATTTAGTTTATTTTATTATCAAAAGCTGAACAATATTAGTAATTAAGTGAAAATTGTTGTATACTAGAGATTTACTTACATTTTTTTACCCCTGAACTTATCACTGTTGCTTTACTGCTACCAGTAACGAGAACAACTGAAACATTGTGACGCTCTGTGTGTTACCTCCCATATGATTGTACAGACTTTGAGAAAATATGACAATCGTGTTCCATGTTTGAGCTTATCAATATATATTATTTTTCAAATGTTATTTAAGTCGTGAGATTTTTATACTATTTTTCAACATAATTGATTATAAATACATTATATCTCTGAAAAAGCAAAATGTACTGCCTCATGTCATTTTTCAAATAAATATATTAGGAAAATCGTAACAGAATTTATTAATTTCGAATCCCTCAAAGTGCTATAATCCGACCACAGACAAAAGAACCTTCAAAATATGAACTCTACTGTGCAGAGAGAGCGCACGTTATTCAGTTTATCTCACTCGCTCACTAGAGAAGAGGAGGGGGTCAGTCAACGCTTTTCTGTCCTACAGTGAACATCGGTACTAATAATGTATGAATGCTCCGGTATGATGTGATCGGTAGAGCATGTGAGTGAGAGGGCAATAAAGCTGTCGCTTTCACTCGCACAAGAGTGGGAGCCGTGGGGGAGTGGTAACTACAGTGATACAATGCGCAAAGGTTTTTTTTGTCTGTGGTTGGATTATACTAATTTATACAAAAGACTTCCACAATAATGGTGGATATTGACATCTATGAACTATAAGAATGAAACTAAAACACCTATCAAGAGCGTGTTTCTATCAATCCAAATATAATATTGAAAACAGCATTGAATAGCTGATGGAAAACGATGAATGCTACTCTACGAAAATATCAGTCACCACCGGGAATCGAACCGCGGACCTCCCAATTGCATTCCATTCATCGATTTCCATCAGCTGTTGTCAATTTCCGCCATTGCAAAAGGAAGTCTTCAGTGTAAATTAATAGCACTTAGAGGAATTCGAAATTAATAAATTCTGTTTCTGTATGTTTTGTCAGTTTGTTAAATTGTCAGTTACTTCAAACTAACTTGACGAAATTGTAATAAACAAAAATTCGCTCAGAAAGTAAGGTGGATTTCTTAGAGAATACCAGTTTTTGGGAAGGAGCGTATTTATTTTATCACAAAGTGTTAACAGTATTCAGATGACAAGTCTATTGATGTATTTAACGACTCTCCGACACATACATTTTTATAGAGGGTTTTCTTTTGGTTTTTGCAAAATTGTTTTTGAGAATTTTCTTCTAATTTACTAATTGTATTTTTGTATATGAAATGAATAAACTCCTCTGAATATAGGACAAATGTTCGGAGAAAAATTGGATTGATGTTGTAGACTCTTGTGCATGGCCGAACTATAGCTAAATTTCGGCCATGCTGTAGTGTGGTCTTATTATTAGGTCAGTCTTCTGAGACTGTCCGATACTTGGTGATTCAAGACTTACAATGAATCTTTCATGATTCGAGTCATCTGATTACTGTCAGAGTCAAACCCTTACATGTGAATAAATTAATGCCTTATTAATAAATGCCTATTGCACTCATCATTATGCTGATGTTAATAACTTATGTTTTTGACTCAGCGCTCTCATTAGTACTCTTATTTGATGTGAATAAAAATTGAGTCAATCTGTTTCTCGCGCCCTCGTTAGGACTCCCTTCGACTCAACAGACGACTCCAGTCACTCAACAGAGTCGACTCACTCAACTTAATTCACACCACCTATTATCACAGGTTTCATTTTTTTATTGTGCTCGTTTCCCAAAACAATCTGAGACTGCATGGGTGATGCAATGAAACAAAACTCAGAATACCAAGCCTAACCGGGAATCAAACCCGGTACCAACGGAATGGTGGTCAATTACACCAAGATTCAATATTCGTGTTGTTAACAACCAAGACTAGTAGATAAAATCTTCTAACCTTGGTAAACACGTACGTAGGATAAACAGTACAGTGGTTCGGAACCCACCTAAAACTGTAGGTCCAACTCATCACCATCATCCAATTCATTACCCTCGCACAGGTCTCTGACCTATGTGCGCTTTATCCTCCGTAAAAAAGAAACATTTAGGGCGAACTCTTAAATTATAAAATCAACAATATAATATATTTTTTTTTAGGATGAAGCCCACATAGGTCTGAGACCTGTGCGTGGGTAATGAGTTGGATGATGGTGATTGATGAGTTGGACCTACAGTTTTAGGTGGGTTCCGAACCACCGGGAAGTGATTTTACAGCAGAGAACAGTGTCTTTTTTGCTGGCCAATCTAATCGGTCACCGTTACGAGCAGGACCTACGAGAACGCAGCTTATCTATCTGATTGAACAGATACCTGCTACGGCTCGCGGCTATCACTTCTGATATTAATCAAAAAGCTATAATAATTGATGTAACAGTGGAGCATACATTACTTGATGATAATCACCATCACAAAATCAAATACATGCTGTGAAGTGGTGGTATTCACACTGAACCAATTTGTTGTACACCATTCCACAGATCGTTTGATTTTGTGATTGTTTGATTTTATCATCGAGTATTGGATGCTACACTAATGGCCAGTTGCACGAAAGAAAATTAAATTTGACCACCGTAAGATGACGTCATTTGACGGAGCCAGTGCAACGACTTCCCTATTGAGCTCCGTAATATGACGTCATCTTACGGTGGTTGAATTTATTTTCTTTCGTGAAACTGGCCATAAGTATGTGATTACATTCACAGCTTAAAAAGCATTAAATTTCAACTATTTATTTTTACATTTTTAAGGTGAGTATCTTTTTAGAAAAGAAAAACGCGAAAGATTTGATGCATGTTTTAAACAGTTTTAATGGAATTATTTACAAAAATAAATAAAATTTGATAAATAGCATAATTTACCAACTATATTACATCCTGGATATCCATAAAAACTTTTACATTTTGACTTTACTCACGTTTAAAATAACCAATAATTTCAAATAAATATTTACAAATTTATAAATATGCAGGGGGGTTCTACCATATTAAAATTTGCTGGAAGGATCAAACAAATATTAATTTAAATGAATGTGATACATCTTGAATAATACATCAACTTCAGATTCTAGAGAAAATTCGAAGTTTTTTGCGGGGAAAGTAAATATTCTATTAATTCTTATACAATGGAAGAAATGCATTGTTAAAGAATCACATTGAGTTTAAATTTATTGTAACCATTAAGCTTTTTATCACTTTGAAGCGATTTAAACATTAAAATCTCTGAACGTTAATAATAGTAATCATTATTATTAGAATTTTTAGAATACAGTACACAGGTTGCAGAGATTCACAATGGATTTGACAGATTGTAGAGATCTTGACATATTCTCCATTTTTCTCATACTATTATACATATGTTATAATATCATAACATCAAATGGAGAACTGTACTAAATTTTAAATGGAGATTCTAATTCATGTTTAAATTATCAATTCTTGAACAAAACTCATGATACCCATTCTTTTCCTTCCTTGCTACTACAAAAGTGTAGTAAGACATGTTTCACACATAACCGGCGTCGGGTAATCGGTCGGTGTCGTTCACCCGGAATCATATGATTTAAAAAATCTGTTAAATGGGAAGCGTTCCATATGATACAATGTCCCTGTGGGGTAAACGACACCGGTTACACGAATGGCGGTTATGTGTGAAACAAGCCTTATTAAGCTTGAAAAGGAATGAAATCAATATTTAATATTCTAATGTATTTGGATAAAAAAAGGCATATCAGTGGGATCAATAAGATCCATAATATGAGTTGAACAATTCAATTCAACGAGATAATATTTTTCGGGTTGAAAATTTCCATCAAAATTTGATATTTATGGTTTTCAGTGTTTCGTTTTGAGTGAACTTTCAAATTAATTGATTTCACGTGAAAAGGAATCATTTTATTATTTTTTGAGTGGAGTATTTTGGTGAATCTCAAGTTTTAAGAATTAAAATTAACCTCAATGTTTTGGACAATATAACATATTCAAAATTTGTGAAGAGAGCAGTTTTGGAATTAAGTCTGTTGCGCCTTCACATTCATTGTAATTTTGCCATAAATAAATATCACGAATAAAAGCTCTCAGATATTCTAGACATTGTACCATATTTGAAGTTACACTCATTAACATTTAAGAATATTTTTACTACTCAGTTTGACATGCTCAAGATATAAAAGTTGGGGAGAAGCGTACAGATATTGTTGAGAATGCAGAATATTTCAAATATTTTATAGTTTAATACCTCTATATTTTAGGTTTGATTTGAAATATATTCGTTGTACAGATTAAGTTACAGCAATTAGAATACTTCGTATCCATTATTGTGTGAATTTAAGAAATCTTCAAGCTCGTCATGGCCGTCTCCAGATCCTGAATGATTGCTTGATTTCGAAGAAGCTTTCTTCTTTTTTGATCGTCGCTCCTCTTTGCTGGTCTTTTCACTTCGCTGTTTTTCGCTTCCAGATTTTTCTTTGCTTGATTTCTTCTTATGTTGCTTTGAACGACCAGACGTTTTCTCGCTATCCCCACTCTGAAATAATAATAATCATAATATTAGTAATGATAATAATAATAATAATCATCATAATATTAGTAATGATAATAATAATAATAATAATAGTAATAATTAATACTTGTTAATTACTTATGGAGTCGGCGTAGCCGAGTTGGCTTATCGCTGGTCTGATAAGCCAAAGGTCCTGGGTTCGATCCCAGTTGAGTACAAGATATTTTTCTCGAGCCACTCTCGTGTTTCGGAGGACACGTTAAGCCGTCGGTCCCGGTTGCATATAAAAAAAAGCAGTCGTTAAAAAAGCGGCGAGGTGGAACTACCCGTAAGAGTCTCCCCACCACGAAAAGCCATACGAATTTACTTTACTTTTTAATTACTTATGAAAATAATGGTAATGCCATCTATTAATCGTATAGCACAAGTTTTGTAGATTTAAACCATTGCATTTCATAATCTAATAAATGTGAAAGCGAAATTTCAGAAGAAATTAAGTTTGAAGAAAGAAAAGAAAAATTAGGTACTAGATAAGAGCAAGTGAGAAGACAAATACGAAGAAGAAATTGGAAAGAAGAAGCAGAAAGAAGAAATGGGGAGAAAATACAAAATAGGATAAGAAATAGGACTAAAAGAAGAACTGAAGTTTGGTTTAGCAGAGAGAAACATATTTTTCAACAGACAGTGCCTGAATTAAGCTACTCTGTACTTGAGGCGGACGGAAGCTGTCTTCTCAATAAAATGAGCCTTAATTAATGAGATACGTCCGCCAGGTTTAGCTTGTTTGAGATTGATAATGGTGTAACAACCGAAACTAGTATCTCACGGTTTTCAATAAATGTGGTTGTGACATGGATTCGAACCCACGACCGCTTAAACGACAGTTAAACCCTCATTTTTGTGAAATATCCACCACACATCTCCAAAAAGTTTACATTATAATTTGGTGTTCTACATCCAGTGTCAGTGGAGAGGGAAATACGGGGTCTACTCCAAAATAGATAATATAGATGAGATTTTTTGTTACTTGACTGTTTTGTGTTATTCAAATAAAAAATGTCCCATTAAATTTAAATTAATATTTTTGCGTACTCAGTACCTTTTCGTAATTAAAATTAAAAATCATAACTTAAATTAATATTTTAGCGTATTCAGTACCTTCTCCTTAGCGAGCTTGTTTGAGCTGAGTCGCGCTGTGCTGTCCGACGACTCCATTCCCCCGGGACCGCTGTCCTCCCCTCCCTCGGGACTCACACGCCCCGTTGGACTCGTCCTTGTCATCCAATCTTCCAGCACATCGTCACTGATCTTCACTTCCAGCTTGTCAACTTTGTCCTGCTTTCCGGATTTGTCCTCCTTTTCTGGCTCCTATTTTGTAACATACAAAATATATTTATTTTTATAGATAAGAAAAAAAGACAAAATTACATTACGAGGAAAAATAAATCCTGAATAGATCTATTAGGCTTGGCAATAATGACTCTTTTCAATGAGTCGTTCAATCGCCCTCACTCTTACAAGTGAGTCATTCATTCAAACTAGTTCAAAAAAGAGTCATCAGCAATGCTCGTGCTCATCCACTACCATTGCTTGTTCAGCACCTAAGCGCTCTCTCGCTGACTGAGCACTCATACACACACACACACACACACACACACACACACACACACAACAATAAACAGCCTTGTATGTCTGGCGCCTCAATATGAATAATTCTCCGAATCTGAGTCATCAGTTTAATATTCCAGAGCACAGAGCTTAGTCAATGAGCTTTCTCAGCCAGCTTTAGTTGTAGTTCGTTCAGCTCACATTTCAAAAAGCTCGTGGAGCTGAGAGAGGTGAGAAAGTGAGCAAGCTGTTTTTGTAGTTAGTTCACTTCACAGTTCAAAATGCTCGTTGAGTGGGGAGGTGAGTGCTCTTGTCTAGCTGTGCCTATAGCAGGCCGCTGCACTGCTCTGCTAATTCAATGAGCGCTCACTAGATGGTGTGTTGACTGTATTCCGTAAAACACAAACTCAGTTCAAAAATGAACTACCTACTTTCTGAATTTGAACTACTAGTTCGCAGTTCATTTTAAAGAGTCAGTTACTTTGAACGACTCGCTCAATCTGGTCACATCTCTAACTGTATAATATATTGTTATATGTATGTATTTGGTACCATGTATTTAGATTTTGACTACCGGTGATTCTTTAGACCTCAACGTTACGTTTTAGTCCAAAGAGCGTACTACACTAACGAGGAGTGAGGTAGTTTGAGATTGCTTTCCTCAATGAGCTAACAGAATTGTATCAGTATGCCAAGCTCACCAAAAAAATTCTGAAGCTCTGTGCTGGACAGTTACTCCCACCCTTTACACAGAATCTGACTGCACAAGGAAAATACTAATACAGTTAAACTTCTGCATAAGGAAATCTATTATCCAGGCAAAAAGTTCGGTGGTTCGAAACCCACCTTAAACTGTAGGTCCAACTCATCAATTACTATCATCACCTAAGAGCCTTATTATAAAGAGCCCCTACAGTCGCAGTCGCGCGCCACAGTTCCAGGCTAAATTACACCAGCCGGGAAAATTCGATTAGAAAATCAGCTGACGGCTTTAAAAAAGTTTATTCCTTCGTGTACTTGGAGATTGTTGAGAACGGTAAGCTGGTGTAATGTAGCCTCAAATTGTGGCACACTACCACGACTGCAGTGGCTCTAACCCATTACCCACGCACAAGTCTCAGACCTTTGTAGGCTTCATCCTGCGAAAAAAATCGTGAATAATACCTAGAGATGTATTGGTTCAATGAGAAGTCGTTTTGCTAAAATTCTTTACGTACTCGTACAGGATTTCATTGTTGATCTTTACAAATAGGATGAATTATTAAATGAAATTATTATTTTTTTTTTTTTTTTTTTTAGGATGAAGCCCACATAGGTCTGAGACCTGTGCGTGGGTAATGAGTTGGATGATGGTGATTGATGAGTTGGACCTACAGTTTTTACATTAATGTTGTGCGCAGAGTTTTTGGTCATAATTTTTTTCGAAGTTTCTTGTTTGAATATTATTAGGGCTTTGAAATGCTATCTATTGCTGTAAGGAATATGGGGTTCAAAGTTGAAATTTTTCGGTTTTGGGTGCAATTGAGTGATTTTAAACTTTTGATAAATTTTCCATATCTGACACCTTGAGGAGTAAAATTATATTTTTTATTTCAATCTAACAAATAATTGTTTTTCATTATAATGTTTTAAAAAATTGCAATATTTTATATTTAAAGAAAATAATTAAAAGAAAAAACTAATTGCTTGATTGGAGTAAAAAATATGTCATTTTATTCCTCAAGGTGTCATTTAGTTATGGAAAATTTATCAAAAGTATAAAATCACTCTTTAGTGTGATCAATCACTCCGAAAAATTTCAACTTTCAACTCCCATATTTCACAAAATAATTGATGAAAAAAACTTTTTCTCACAGCAAAAGATGATATTTCAAAGCCCTAATAACATCCAATACAACAAAACTTTTTAAAAAATTAAGAACACGAACACAGCCTTAAGTAATTCGAACTATTGTAATTAAAGTCCTATTTCACGCACTTCCTCATAATGAGTCCTATTTTATATAGGTACAACCATAGACTAACCAGGTCTATGGTATTACATAGACCAACCAGGTCTATGTTATCACATAGACCAACCAGGTCTATGGTATTACATAGACCAACCAACTTTGAATGGTTGGTCTATGGTATAACATAGTTTTGAGTCAATCAGATCTTAAAATTCAAATGGAAATGTTATCCTGGAAAAACTTGGAACACCTTTCATAATGATTGAAACAGTATTTCGAAATTGTATTGAGAGAAAAGAGTGAAAAAACAGGAATGTAGTAGGAAACGGAGAAAAATCTCAGAACTTACATTTACTGTAGGAGGTTTTAAGGTAGCCAGATGTGGAGGACGAATACTGTCAGCCGTAATACTGATTTCGTCAGGATCGAGATCATCTTGAAAGCCAGTTACAAGAGGATTTCCTGTTGTTTCTGTGTCACTGTAACATTCATCATCATTAATTAATAGGCTGTCAAATGGAATTCACTTAATTATAATCACTAATAATGGATATTTTTAAAACCTCCATCTAGAAAATTCATTTTATGATTTAGCCAATGTTTTATAACGATAAAAATAGAAAAACAGATTGTAAAGTCTACTTACATGAAAATGAATGAAAAATTTTCAGAATTACATCCTATAAATTTTTTAAGCACTGATTACACTGGGCGAGCAAGCCCAATTTACTAGTCTATATTGTAAACTTCACAACCTTTATAAATTTGTAACTAAAACAAGCCACAAGTCCTCTAAGAAGTATGTGTTGCTAAGATTCAATTATTCAGTTTTCAATAAAAAATAATGAAATTAATGATATTTTTTGTATATTTGATTACATTTTATTTGTATTTTCATTTAATACTCAAACTGCTCTAGTTATCAATTTAATGATTTTAAGTTATTTTAAGCGGTTATTTCAAATAATTGGGTTATATGTACATATTTAATTGATTTAATTAAATATTTAATATTCAAACTGCTCTAGTTATCAATTTAATGATTTTTAGTTATTTTAAGCGGTTATTTCAAATAATTGGGTTATATGTACATATTTAAAAAATACAATTTCGAAATACTGTTTCAATCATTCTGAAAAGTGTTCCAAGTTTTTAAAAAAATAGGACATTTTATGACTTGAGTAAAAAATTACGACATTTTATGATTTAAGTTGATAAAAATTAATGTCACACAAGAAAATAAGTCCTCCATTAATTTAATGTAAAGCGGCGACTACACTGGGCAAGTTTACTAGCTAACAAGCCAGCGAGCTACCTGCTTGTAGTGTCAAGTCTCGCTGGCTTGTTAGCTAGTGAATTGCAAGGTTAATAGAAACAAGGTTGTTCCATAACTCAGTCAAATTAGCGAAATAGGAAAGTCATGACGTCACTCTGTTCAGAATTACCCTTAACTTGCGAATTTCAGCTCTATTTGTACACTTTTTCAGTACGAAAATGAAGATTTTATACCACAGCTTTGATTCAACATCTTGATCGGCTAGCAATGATATAGATTACTCGGGTCTAGGACAACTCGCCGCGGCCATCTCAAACAAGAAGGACTGATTTTCCCCTATATTTCATTGTTACCGCTTTTCAGTAATATTCAGATGCAGCTGATTCGAAATGATTAAAAAATAAATTTTTATTTAACCAATCAATCAATCATACAATACTACTGCATACAAAAAAAAAAAAAAAACATCTGCATCGGTAATGACGATCATAATCATAATCATAATCATTTTATTTCAGCCCATCATACAACATATGTAACATTGGCCAAGTCATTAACAATTAACATAAACATATAGATATAGCTTTTCAGCTGACACACATCTCGATTTTGATCCAGGCAAGAGAGTTTACAACAAATAACAATAATCTTCCGCAAAATACCCGCACACACACACACACACACACACACACACACACACACACACACACACACACACACACACACACACACACACACACACACACACACACACACACACACACACACACACACACACACATACACACACACACACACATATATATATATATATATATATATAAACATACACACATACACACATGTATAAATCCTATATTAAAAATCTCAAAAATCCTATATTAATCAAAATAAACAACAATAAAACACTAGCAGACAAGAATGAAGCAAATACATTATCAGATAATCATAATCGTTTCATCATTATCATCATCAAGTCATTATATATAAAATGACCGTCAGTTAAACATATTAATTATTAAAAATAGTATTAATATTAATTTAAAATAGTAAAAAAAATTATGGTATTGTCCATTTTGCCAAAAAAATAATAATCTTGATTACGGTAATACTCATTATCCTAGGTAGCCAGAGATATGAGGTTTGAGGTATGAGAATTAAAAAGGCCTGACTCAACTCAAATATGATCCAGCATAGAGTTCATATTTACTGTGAAAAACTCAGCTAAAGAGTAGATGATGAGATATGGATGGCCCTACAGTTTCAAGTGGGTTCCAATTCCGAACCGCTGGGAAGTGATGTTGAAAGGACATAACTTAAAAAACTAGAAAACTCAAGTCAATTAAAATACAAAATGGACTTGAAAAAATATTCAGAATATAAAAAGCAAACAATAGAGGCTCTCATTTTGTAGATTATAATGATTACAAATTTGTAGATTATAAATTTGATTTGACTTCACATAGCATACATTGTACATTGAAACAGATTTGTAACAATTATTTCAACCTAAAAAATCCGGAACAATAGTATAATTCGTTGTGATGGATCCAAGACAGCTGTACTCCAAGGAAATACTATGCAGAATACACAGAAATCCAGCCAGCTTCCAAACCAGAAACCGTAGCCACAACACCAGATACAGGAACCTTCTTATCACTAATGTTGCTAAGAAGGCACTATACCAAAGACATTTCAATCATCTAGCACCAAAATTATATAATCTACTTCCTGAAAACATTAAACACATAACTCACTTCAAAAAGTTCAAAGCAACAGTACAAAATTGGTTAACAAGCAAAGGAAGACAGAGAATAGAAACAGTAATTTCAAACAATTCATAGTATCATCTAACATAGAACACATAACCACAAGACATTTACTGATTTACTTAACACTACTAATCTTACTTATTCGCTCACAAAAATTCAAACCTACTCTAAAACATGGCTTGCCATAGTGGAGTAGGTGAATTTTCCACACAAAAACTTTTGTATTATAACATAAATTTTGATCTTTTACTAACACATTTTTGTATTAATAACTGTAGATGTTTGTAAATTTGTAGTAGTATTAGTTTTTTTTGGAAAATAAATCATTTATTTATTTTATTTTTATTTAATTGGACAAAATTGATGAATAAAGGCATTTGTACACAATCAAATTTTTCATCAAATTATCAAATCCAATAAATCTTGTCCAATCTTTGAAGTAATTTGATAGACTTTGAAGCTCTTTTATTTTATTGGATTCGATGAAAAATTTGATCGTGTATAAACGCCTTAATGCACAAAAAAAAAGTGTACATATATGTGACCACTCATCACACGGAGACGGTTGCGCCTACTGGAGTGTTAATTTTTGTTTTCGCGGCGAGTTGGTACGGCGGCGAGTTCTCCCATTACGAGATTACTCAATGCTACGTTACCGAACTGAAAAACGTCATTCCCTCAACATTTTTCCAGTTCTCAAAAAACGGAACAACCTTGTTTTTAAAACTTGAGCGAATTGGGCTTGCTGGCCCACTGTAATCGATGCTTAAAAAACTTATAGGATGTAATTCTGAACATTGTCCATTCATTTTCATTGAAAACTTGGCGGATTACGATTTCAATAGCCTAATTTTCAATGGATTACCTGTCAGAATCAATCAGTTCAGCAGTTTTAAGCGCTGTTACTGCATTTGAGCTCAATTGACTTTGATGGTTCTCCTCAAGAAATGATTTATCCAGTTCACCACCATCGGGGACGAATTCTTCAACGCTTTTCACTGACATATCCAAAACTCCATCAAGTACTAAGGCTGCTGGATTGCCTGCGAAAAAATTCCAAAGATCCAAATTCAAATTTATTGTAAAATAGTTCAATACAAACGACTATTATTACAATACAAATACAATAAAATATACATACATACAGATGAAATCAAGATACATACAATAAAAAATTCAAAACAAAATAAATTAAAATAGCAGTTGACTATCAATAAACAAGGAAGGTCCCTACAAAGCTAACAGCCTCCATCTTTTTCCACTCCTTTTTCATCTTCTTCTTCTGCACCTCCTTCTCCACCATCTTCTGTTTCTTCTTCACTTTCCTTCATAAAGTTTTGTCGACAGAGGACTTCATGAACACATTTATATAATAGATGAATAAATAATAGTTTAAATAGATAATATTAAATATAATATAATAATAGATTAAATAGTAGATTAAACAAAATTATTGTTAAATTTAATTACCTGCTTTCTCTTCACCGCCATCTTTTTTCCCGAAGAACTTTGCCATAATTCCGTTTCCGGTTGAATGGTTCGGCTCCACTATAGGCTGGCCGTTACTCGCCAATGGAAGAGGGTTAGTGGTGGGGCGGGGTACGGGCGACGGTGTAACAGGCGCTGGAGAACCGCTGCTGGAGACCTGGAGTACAGCTGGAGAACCACTCGATGACGTCATACTCCTTGGTGACGTCACAGGCTGCTTTACATCGGGCATGGACAGGCTACGCGTCTTAACAGCTGATAGGTCGCTAGCAATGGCCGCATTGCTCTGTGCAAAACTGTAAGAGCTCTGACTTTGAGCTATTGCTGCTTGGCCGTGAGATTCAGCCATTTGTCGCCGTTTACTAGTCAGTTGTTCGAGGAACCTGACATAAAAATAATGAAAATACTTCACGCACTTCACATTTTATTCGAATGATAAGACATGAAGTTGTCACAACCACATTCATTGAAAGTAGTGAGATACTAATTTCGGTTGTTACAACTTTGAGTTTGAGATTGATAATGGAGTAATAACCAAGACCAGTATCTCACTATTTTCAATAAATGTGGTTGTGACAACTTCATCTCTTATTATTCATTATGAATATCTTCCACAATATCACCTTCGCCACTACAAAGAAAGTTTTATTTATTTTTAATTGTGAAAAAATGACAATGAATGTGGAAATGTAACAGACTCAAAAGTCCATAACTGCTCTCATCACAAGTTTTGAATATGCTATATTGAAATACTGGGGAATTCTCCATCACAAGATAAAAATAACAAAAATATTGTCAATCCTACTGAATTTCTTTCCTAAACAAAGCCAGCGCTCTGCTGTATAACAATTCACAAACAAATGTTACTAGTACGCTTCTGGTATTTGAATTCACTACAAAATCTTATAGGAGTTTTCGCATTGGAGCATTATTCTACTGGATGATTTCTTCAGCTATGAATAAATTGATTGGAAAGTGGAAGAAAATTAGAAAGTTAATTTATTTATTTATTGCGGATGATGCCCACATGATTCCGGAGACCTGTGCGTGGGTAATGAGGTGGATGGGTGAATGATGAGAAACATCCATGGCTGAATGAGATTCAAACCCAAGGCTGCAGGAAACGAGGCCAGCCAGAACTCCTTATCTTTCAGACAGTTAAGGGAAGTGATAGTGAAACGTGGTCATAGTAATCTCATACAATGACTAACAACATTTAGCATAGTAAGATTATTTTTTTCAATTTATTTTTGCGTCCGAATTCTATGATTAATTTGATGTCTCAAAACAAGATCAATTGGTTCGAAAAGTTGATGGAATATTTCGGAAGTGTAAAATGTGTTTAGTATTAATAAGGTGTGAATAAATAAGTTATTGTAATAAGTTATTAAGTGATTATTGATTTGACTCATGACAAGGTCTGATTAAATGTATGAAAGTTAAAAATTCATATGGAAAGCGAAATAAATCTATGATACACCTATGAATAGATGAAGAAATTTTATTGGATAATAGATTACGATAGGATTTGAAAGAATCATATAGATTGTTTATTGACTAAAGAATTTAAGCTTGAGTATAATTACCTGATGAATGGATATGAAATTTGAAATAAGCTGATCTGCACTTAATAAGATTACTGCACTTAATCTTGATTATTAATTAGTAAATATTGATTGTTCGATAATGTATGTAGATATTTAGATGATAATGTTGGTGATAAGCGATATGTATCAAAATAAGTTTTGATTTGAAACAAGGTTGATTTACATGATTTTGATACATTTGAAACTGTTTTTAAACAAATGAATGAGATACACCGGATTTGACAATGACAGCAAAACTTGGAATTTTAGTCCAAGATAACGTACTGATTTCAAAATACTTTAGATTGATTTGATATTATATACTATTAATAAATAATTATTATTGATAAAAATGGTTACTGAATCAATGATTACTGCACTTGATTTTTGAAATAAATATGATTTATGATAAATACTAGAGTTAGAAATAGGGTGTGAATTTTGAATAAGAAGTTGGATGAGATTAGTTTGTTTTATTGGAAAGAAAGATGAATAAAACCTGATAATTAGACATGAGGTCTATAATGAATATTAATAGGAGTAACCTAGTTAAGGGAAGATTGGTGATTTAAAAAAAAAAAAAAAGAGAGAAGGTTGCCGTAATGACTTGAATATAATGAATTTTGAAGATATTACTAAACAAAACTTACTGAAGTTTAATGCTTCATAGTTATAAGGTTTGAATATAATTTGATTTTGATTATAGAATAATATTTTATATTAAGATTTTCAATAAATTTATATTAGAATAATAGATTTTGAGTAATGTTTTGATTTTATAGAGGTTATAAAAAATATATAGATATAGAAATTGTTTGATATAAAAAATAATGTGGTATTGACAGTCAACGATTATGTGACAGCCATGAACACTTGAATATGGCGAATCTATTTTGAACTGTGCAGTGATACTGACCTAAATCTAAGAACATTATTAAATTATCAAAGGTCATTTATGAAAGACGGTTTCTAAAACACACAAAAAAAAATATATTTTGTATTTTCTTTTCAGAAACTTGATACTATGTCTAAACATTTGAATTGAATTTATATGTCTGTAAACATAAACATTTTGTATTGATATTGACGTTTGTTGACGGTGCACTGAATTAAATTTTGTAATTTTTAAATAATGATGTATTGTTAGGACACAGCCTGGATTGAGTTGAGACGTGGATAGTTAGTTTGGTTGGATAGTAAGTTTTGGGTTTTTTTAATTGTAGGTAAATAGTTAGACTGAGGAAGTAATTATAACTAGATTTTAAATTTTTTAAGTTATTATATTTAGATTGTGAATTTAATTATATTATATTTTAGATCAACACTTGGTTATGGGAGCAACCTATCAACTTTATATTTATTTAGGTGTTTAGGTGTTTCCATATACACAGGGGTGACCAAAGTAATGTTAATAGGAGTTTAAATTTTTATATAGAGGTTAATTTAAGTGAATTAGATTGAAATTAACGACAAAGGAAAGAAGAACAAACAGAATAGAATTGAATCAAAATGAAACAAATAAAAAATAATTATAATGGATTTTGAATTTTAATAAAATTTTACAAATTTCACTAAAATTCAGGTGGGGATTTTGAAACGTGGTCCCTAAAAGTTTTTGGGAAAAAGAATGTTGATAGCCTAAAACTGCTTTGAGGCACCGCAACGATCATAAAGCATTGACAGTTTGACAGAAATTATTACACAAGAGTAATCGCGGCTAGACCGTGAAAAATAAACAGAAGTACTAGCTTTAATGGGATATATTCAATTTGAAACGGGGTTACTAGGAGCTTTTGTGGGGGTGTATTTGCCGACGAAATACAGACAGTTTTAGTACTCTGTGACGAGAAATTATTAGATTACGAGGGTAGCCCGTGAGAAAACAGAAAAGCTACTTTTAATGGAATGCAATCGATTATGAAGCGTGGCCATCAAAGAATTTGGTTGAAGTACATTCGATCATAAAGCACAGACAGTTTGACAGCATTATTGCTCGGCAACAAAAAATTATTAATCACGAAGGGGAAAAAGAAGGAGGCTCCCCGAGAGAGGAGTCAGTGGGAGGACAGATTTCCTGACGAACGGACGTGTTGCTCGAATTCGTAAGAAGACTTAAAATCCGTTTTAAGAGAATACCGGTGCGGTGCTATGAGTCGTGAAAAAGTGTCGAACTTGGACATAAAAATAGTTTTTCATTAGGACATTGAAAGTAACCAGTTTTCTAATGAGATAAAACATTTCGTGATGACTATCAATTTAATTGAATGCGGGATTTCCACATCGAAAACTTCAGGGATTTAGAGAGAAAGTATATCCAGGCAGGGGCTTCCAAGATTCCGTGGGGGTGGAGGTTACGCAGTTCCGGAAGATTAGGCTGGGAATCATACAAGAAAGTTGCTCTCCAGGCTGTAAGAAGATAATGTATGTGGTATGTGTACAGTGCTCCGTCAGAAAAAGTGAAATGTGTGAGTAAAATAATAAAAACATTATTCTTTATTAAATCTTAATATTTTATTAATATGTTAGCATCCTGAATTACATTTGATGAAGTGTGACCCTGAGATCGAATAACTCTAGACTAATGACATATTAATATTCAAATTGTTCAGCAGTTTTTGGCATATTTTCTGACTTCAACAAAAAACCGCCTGGCGCCCAAACCATCAACAACTCTGCTTAATTTATAAAAAAAAAAATATTTTTTATATTTTTATTTGTATTATATCCCAAGAAAAAAGCACACGTTGCAATAGCCGTGAGCCGTAGCAGGTATCTGCTCAATCATAGAGATAGGCTACGAACTCCTGGGCCCTCTTTGTAAGGGTGACAGATTAGATTGGCCAGCAAAAAAGACTCTGCTCTCTGCTGTAAAATCACTTCCCACTGGTTCGGAACACACACAAAATTGTAGGTCAAACTCATTAATCACTTTAATCAAATTTATTATCCACGCATAGGTCTCAGACCTATGTGGGCTTCATCCTTAAAAAAAAACTCATGGCGCCATTTTTAATGTAAAGGACTGTTTTCTGCTGTAAAATCACTTCCCAGTGCTTCAGAACCCACCTAAAACTGTAGGTCTAATTCATCAATCGCCATAATCCAATTTATTACCCACGCACAGGTCTCAAACCTATGTGGCCTTCATCCTTCAAAAAAAAATAATAAAAAAATATAAAAACAATATTAAAAAATCAGGGCGCAATTTGCAAAGTAATTAGAATATCTATAGAATCCTGTATAAAGGTACCGGTATGCTTAAAGAAGATGTTGCCTTCACTCACAGTTTAATAAAAATCATGAAGTAATAAGTTCTCTGTGATGTTTTCCATGACGAAATACTTAATGAATAATCTAATATCAAAACTGACACTTTATTTCACTTTTATTTATTGTTTTTTCTCACTTATATTGGAGATGCTAGAGAGGTGCATTTCACTTCTGAAAAGAAGCTTCGTCAGCCTCTCCAAAATAAGTGAGTAAAAACAATATATAAAAGTGAAATAATGTGTCAGTTTTGATATTAGATTGTAATAAGTTCTAGTTTGTTTGAACGCAACCTGCAAATATTATTATAAAATTTGGAGAATTTGAAATTAAATAATAATTCTTATTAAAATAAAAAAATTGAATGGAAAGCCCACCTGTCATAGTCAGCATCCTCGCTCTCCTGATAAATGTCGAGTTCGTGAACGGTGATTTCTGCCTCAGTCTTGTTCCTTTCCAACAGACCGAGCAATGTCTCACGCTGTAGTTGGAGGAACGGCAGACAGAAGAATTTGTGAATATACTTCAAGCCGAATCCATTACTCATCGACGACTCTGTGTACCGGATTTGTGCGCAACTTTTTGGCCTGCAAACAAACAAAATGTCTCCTGATATTGTTTTTTTTTTCAATTCTTATTGCCCCTTTTGCCTACAAACATCAAACGAGATAAGTTCTAACATTTTTCTAAATTCTTATTGAAAGGTATTATTATTTAGTGGTGAAAATTATGAAAATCATGAAAATTAAATTTCATGAAATTTAATACAAATCATGAAGTAATACGTTCTAAATTTTTGGATTTCTTGTTCCATAACGTTCTGCGTTGTTAATATTAACTTTTTATTGTAAATTTAACGACTACAGTCAACTGACTGCAAGTCGTTAAATTCACAATAAAATGTTAATACGTTCTAGTTTGTTTGAAGACAACCTGCAAATATTTTTATATAATTTGGAGAATTAGAAATGAAAAAAATTCTTTTTTATACGGAGTTAAGACTATAAAGTCACTCAAACTTAAATTTTCAAGAAGGGTGCTCTTAAGATGAGCACCTTAAGGGATTTAAGATGCCAGTTATTTCATATTCCATTATCTCTGCTAAAAGTCGTTCTAATTTAAAGAAATCCTTATAAAAAGGTGCTATTTAGAATAGAATAGAATAGAATATTTATTAAGCCAAAGATATTACATATTAATATATAGGCCATATAGGCCAGTCGAGTATAAAAAAATTAAAATTACCATAACATACACACATTTTATAACATACATAATAATTATAAAAGTTTCAAAGTCATTTTCATTCACATTTTAAAATCCTTGAGTGTCCATCTCTCATCAATAAACTCCCTAATTGAGTAAAATGGATTACTCAAAAGAAAAAATTGTACAGTATGTTTGAAGCTCACATAATTCAGCTGCCTTACCTCTAACGGGAGCTTATTCATAAATTTTGTTGCCATATTGACAGGACTATTGTCAGTTTTATATAATCGGCTGCGAACAACATTTAGAGATTGACTAGATCTTATTGAATAGGAATGTGAGGCATTCCTCATTATCATTTTATCTGGGTTGGCTTTGAGGTACAGTAAACACTGCAAGATATACAGGGAGAATAGGGTAAGTATTCTAAGACCTCTAAAAACATCCTTACAGTGCTCCCGTCTGTGAGCTCCAGCAATAACTCGAACTGCTTTTTTTTGCACAATGAGAATGTCCTGAGCATGAGAAGCACAACCCCATACGATGAGACCATATGAAATATGGGATTGGAATAGACCAAAATACGCCTGACGTAGTCCATCCTGACCCAGCTCACCACACAGTCGCTTGAGGGCAAACACACTTCCGCTCAACCTATTTTTGAGGCAATTTATGTGATGTGCCCAACTGAGAGTCGAGTCCACAGTGATTCCTAAAAATTTTTGATCATTATTATTACATAAAGACCTTTTCTTGAGCCCAAAAGTGACCGTGATTGTTTTTTCTTCATTCAGAAGTAGTTTGTTAGCAGCCAACCAATCCTGAACAAAACTCAGATTTATCTTAGACAAAGCCAAAGCCTGATCTCCATCAGCATGCCTATTAAGAACCGTTGTGTCATCTGCATATAAAACTATCTCTGCTGGCACATTTGAGCTGAGATCATCAATCATAATTATGAATAGTAGTGGCCCAAGGACAGATCCTTGAGGCACACCAGAATTTACAGGTAGACTGCTGGAGCTCTTACCATCCACACAAACATACTGAGTTCTACCTTGCAGATATGAAGAAAACAACTCAAGGGCACGTCCTGATACATGAAAATGTTTAAGCTTTTTCAGAAGAAGATCATGCGACACACAATCAAACGCCTTACTTAGGTCGCAAAACGTGACTGCAGCATAGGATTTATTTTCAAAACAATCAATAATTCCTTCAATCAACCTGATCAGAGCATGTACAGTTGAAAAGCCTTTTCGAAACCCGAACTGCGTCTTGCAGAGCAAACCATTAGACTCCAGGAACCTATACAATTGCTTAACAAGAAGTATTTCAATGACTTTGGACAATATAGGAATTAAAGCAATGGGACGATAGTTGGTAACCTGATCATGCTTGCCTTTCTTAAAAACAGGTATTACTTTGGTAATTTTTAGACAGGAGGGGAATTTTCCCTGCGCAATGCACTTATTGATTAGATCTGTAAGTGGAGCCACAAAACAATCTATACTGTCTTTGATTAGAGCATTGGATAGGCCATAGTGATCCCTGCTCTTTTTTGGGGACAAATACCTTACAACCTCCAAGACACAACTCTCCGTTACAGACTTAAAGCTAAACTCGCCAATATTATCAAGAATCTTCTTATTCTTCAAGAAATCAGCTGAAGTTACATTGTTTTGATTTACCAATTTATTTTTAATTTTTTCAGCAATATTCACAAAAAAAGTATTAAAATCATCTGGGGAAATATTTTTTTGATGTGCTCCGTTTTCTTGGATTTACTTTTGTTCACTATGTTCCACAGTGTTTTAGTTTTGTTGCCAGAACTTTCTATTAAAAAACTATTAGCCTGTTTTTTTGCTTCTTTTATTCTAAGTCGATATGCGCATTTTTCCCTGATATAAACATCCTTATACCCCGATTCTGACTTTGAAAGAAAATATAGAAAGTCAAGCCTATCTTTATGTTCTTTAAGCTCTTGGGTATACCAAATACATTGAGCAGGCTTAGGCCTACCCATACTTGATTTAGTTTTCTTAGTTGTACTAAAACTCAGATTATAATAATAAATGATTGTGCTTAGAAATGAAACAAAATTCTCATCAACATCAACAGAATCAAGAACACCCGCCCAACTCTCTCTTAGTAAATAACATCTGAATACATTCAGGCTACGCTCAGTAATTTTTGTCACTATCTTATAACTTAACTTATCATCAGAGGTTGCTGGATCCCGGTTTAAACAATTATTATCATTATTCAAATGGATTGACATAAGCTGGCCCAGGTGGTCACTAATGTGGCAGTTGGTTACCCGCACTTTATTTAGTAATGCTATAGATTATGGAATTTCAATTTTATAAAGTTATATTCCATTATCTGTGCTAACAGAGCTGTTCTAATTAAAATTTTCCTAGAATTCTTATTGAATTCAAATTTCCGGATTCCATTATATCTTCTATTGAAAAAAAATCTTTTGGAAAGTTGCTATTTAGTAATGCCACAAATTATGGAATTCAAGTTTCATGAAATTATTTTCCATTATCTGTACTAATAGAGACGTTCTAATTAAACAAAATAAAATTTGAAAGTGCTATTTAGTAATATGGCATATATAATGGGATTTGAATATAATGAAGTTTATATTCCGTAATCTCTGCTAATTGAGCTCGTTCTAATATCTTAAAAACTCTTATTGAAAGGTACTATTTAGTAAAGCCACAGATTATGGAGTTTGAATTTCATAAAGTTTATAATTTGATATCTGCGGTGAAACTTTTTAGTTTGCTTGAAGATAACCTGCATACATTATTATACAAGATGGAGAATTTCGAGGTTTCTAAGATTCCAAAACTTCGCAATCTTCACAATTTTGGTATTTCTTGGATACCTTTACAACCAGAAACCAATCATAACTAAGTTTAAAGTTGTATTACAGGCTAGTAATTACGTTGGTCGTTTTATTTATATAACAAGTTGCAATGGCTTGGAAAGATCGCAAATCAATCGTAAGTTTCGTCCCATATATGAAGTCATATGAGGGGGAATAATACGAATAATGCTAATAGCAATAGTTTTTTGAATGGCTATACTGTTTAAAGCTACGATTGGATTCAATGAATTTATGCGAGAAGCTTGGATAGATTGAAGACATACTTATTCGAAATCTATGTAATAACAGACAGTAATTCTTTGAAAATATCTGCGAATTCGTGCATAAATGACAAAAATACTCAATTTACCTTTGAATGGACTCAATGAAATAGAGTACATGATCTGCGGTGAATGTTCTATGATGTGCCATATCGCAATGATTCCCAAGGACTAATACAGGAATGTGGTCAGGGATTTTTGGTAGTTCTCGTTGAACATAATCAAAAGTCCTGAAAGATGGAAAAATAATTATTATAAAACTATCAATTGTTCTCTACATTGTAGAATATACAGTATCCGAGAAAATTACACATTTTTCTAAGTACAACAGGCTCTATTTCGAAACTAATAAACGTTCGGTTATGTTTTTGAGCTGATTTTTTAAGAGAAGGAAATGAAGTTCTTGTAATGAGTATTATAAAATATCATACTTTATATAATCGTTCATGTGATCGTGATGTTCAGTCACGAGTGCTCAAGACTGCGCTTGAATGGGTAACCGTGTTTCTATGACTTGATGTTATGAGCTCAATTATCTCTTCCCTGTGATTCGGAGCCCATTTGAAATTGAAGGACCACTATGTACGCCATAAGTTGGCTCAAACGGCGAGGTGAAACTACCGCCTCCTCACCAATAAAAGCCATACGCATATTATTTATTAGTCATATAATGTAAACGTCGATTACGCGAGGTAAAACGTCGATTACATAAGGCAAGTTTACTAGATAACGGGGAGAGCTTGGACTTGTAGTGCCAAAGCACAAGAATCAGACCTTTAGTGGGAGGAGCTGGGTCGGCTAAGAGTATAGCAACATGCTGACCTGTTAACTAGTGTTTAAGCGCAAATAAGAAGAAAGATTCGTAATCATAAAACTCCAAAAAATGAGCACTCACATTGAAAAAAATGCAGAAAACCTACGAAGATCGCCGTGGAGCTGGTTAGAGGTTCTTGTAGGCAGGATGCTTACAGGTGGGAAATTTGCAAAACAAGGCCTTGATTGACATGCATGTAATTTAACCCAAACCTGTGTTGAAGTTCTGGAAGCAGGACGACGGACTTGAAGCTTGAAGAAGTAGGCGAAAATATTAACGACTTGATTCTCTACAGGAAGCCTGACTGGATCGGGTTGATAAGGCGAAAGTAACTAAGTCCGGATGGATCACTCACGAAATATAAGGAATACAAACCAAGTACGAATTTAACATTGACGAAATAATACATTTTTTGACAAGATTATTAAGATTTACAAGATTTATTCTTACGACACTTATTAAGACATACGATTACACAATATGTGTGTTTATGACGACGGCTGAATAGCAACTGAACTGAAACTGCTAGCGGAGCAAGTAGGAATAGAACGGTAATTAGCCACCAGATAGCAGCATAATGCAGACATGGTACAGAGATTCAAAAAATAGTTCAACAGCGGCTTGAACAACTAGTATACTCGCCGTGTAATCGACGCTCAACTAATTACTCAATCATTACTCAAGAATCAGGGCTTTGGTGGGAGGAGTTGGGTCAGCTTGTAGTGTAGATATTTGCTGGCTTGTTAGCTAGTAGACTCGCCCAGTGCGATTGCCGCTCAACCAATTATTTGGTAATTTTTTCAACATCTGTTGGGTAGAACAGCCATATACGTCCCGTGAAATAATCGACTGAGAGAAACTATAGTCGATAGGTTAGGTTTAGCTTTCGGTATGGTGCAGATATCGACTATTACAACTATCGATTCTCACAGTCGATTATTTCACTGGACTAAGTATGGAAGTGCAACCCAATTCTTGTACATGCTACATAGGAGGCGAAATAAGATTATTTACCATGTTTTTGTTATATCCATGGTTAGAATCACGCCGTTTGTTCCTTTGAACACATCGAGGAATTCAGCATCAAGAGCGGGAGCCTGCTCGGGCACAGCGCCCAGTTTCAGGCCTTCAATTGGAATTCGTTTCTTGCCCTTGTCCACCACATCCCACACCTCCACTTTGACAACGTCATCAGCTGCTTTGTAGCTCCACTGTATGCTAGCAACCTACAAAGGAAGACAATTATTGACAGAAAAAGTGAGAAAAGTACAGACGAGAGTGGAATAACACTCGTCGTTGTCATAGCAACATTAAAACCTAAAATTTAACAAATGTTGTTTTACACTATATGGAGTGATTCGCCACGAGCCGTGCAAGGTATCTTTTCAGTCAGATATGATAAGCCACGAGCTCTTGGGCTCTTCTTGAAAGGGTGACCGGTTTGGTCAAGCCAGCAAGAAAATAATGTATTCTCTACTGTAAAATCAGTTTCTGGTTGTTTGGAACCAATCTAAAACTGTAGGTCCAACTCATCAATCATCTTCATCATCCAACTCTCATTACCCACGCACAGGTCTCAGAGATAAGTGGGCTTCATCCCTCGAAAAAAAGTCTTATTTATTATGAAAATTTGAAACATCACTATCAACAACACAAACATTATTGAATAGTCGATTCAACTTTAATAGTATAAAACTTTTCAAATGAAGTTTGATGTCTTTTATATATTTCATATGAACTTTTTATGATATGAACGATGTATGTACTATTTGGGAAATCATTGCTAGTTAAATGCACGACAAATTACAATTACCTGAATTTCTTCAGTTTGTGTGTATTCTTCAACAAACTTCTTTCCTTGTAGCCGGTTGAATAGACAAGATTTTCCAGTGTTTCTGTCTCCTTTAATTATAATTTTCACTAAAAAAAAAAAAATTGTGGTCATCAGTTTAATTGGCATTCATAGATGATATTTGATAGACGTCGATAAGAAGTTACAATTTATTGAACAGTAGGACAAGAAACAAAACGAAAGGCGAGTAGAGTTGAGTAGAGTATACTGGAATTTATAATAAAATGCTACCAAGAAAATTTAGATGAAATGCTACCAGAAAACAGAAAAACTTTCAAAATAATAGCAAGTGCGACAAATACACTGGATAAAGTGAAGTTTACTGGTAAAATTCAAAACAAGCCAATACTGTAAATTTTCTACTTGTTGAATAACTCCATTGCTTGGGGTTAAGTAGATTACAAAATAAATTTCAGTTCGGATTTGTATGACAAAGCTGTACCAAATTGCCAGAATTTCAGAATGTTAGCCTTCGAACAATGATAAAAAAATGTAATTGTAGTATGGAGGAATAGGCTACTGATGAAAGTCTTCTAAACGCTCTCAAAAATTCAGATCCGTGGCTAAATTATACGATTTGCGTTAATGTGACGTAATAATGACTTACTATTATACTGAACTCCTTTTGCAAACTTTCTTTGCAGATTTTGAGACATAGCTTGATGTCCAGGACTTGTACCTGGCACCGTTCCATTTTCAGTTTTCCCAGCAAGTCGTTTGATAGCTGACAACATTTTATTTTATTCTGAAAACAAACATAAGGATCAAAAATGAATGACGGATGGATAAAAAATGAACGATGGAAATGAGAATAATAACGTATTATTGAATGTCAATCAACAACAAGCAATCTAAATAACCTTGCTCTAATTTATAGATGGAGAAAAGCAGATAACATTGTTAGTTTCTAGTTCCCAAGTATTTATACTCTTGATGATTAAACGCTTCAAAGTTCAAAGTATTAAGAGGAAAAGTGACATCCTCAGAATAATTCTGTCATTGGTATTCAAAATTAACCAAATGAACAGTTTTTAAGTGTTGACATGAAAGCTCTCTATTATAACCTAAGGAATACGAAGGGAACAACTTGAAAAGAGTAGATTCTATAATGATAAATAGAGAGAAAACTTAGCACAATTACGTAACTTGATTTCGGTGAACATGAGAATAAATTAACATAACTTAGTTGGTTTAAAGTATACTCACAGATGCTTCAGTTGAAAAATTGATTTATGACTAGAATTTGAACGGTGACCCACCAAAGATTGGTAGTGTTAAACACATAACATTTCTTAAAGAATACTAGAAAACTATTTCATTTGATAATTTTTTAATTATGGAATCATATTCAACGAAAAAGGCACGTAAACAAATTACACAAACACATTTATTTGACATGGAACAATTACAAGTTACAAGCGAGAAGCTAAGTACATCGATGATCAAGATTTGCCACTTGTGCTTACCAGCTGACAAAATCGTCTGTTCAATCAGCTGTTCAATATTCCCATGATGTGTCAGAAAGTCAGAATTTTAAAATCTATCCTTAAAGAAGCTTGAAAATCATCACAAATAAAGTTATCCATCAAAGAAATTTTGATGAATAAATAAGAAAATAACTTATTTTACTGCTGAACACTGCTTTTCTGGTCAATTATATATTTGACAGAATTGTGTTGGTAGACTGCTTAGGATCTCACAGTAAAGCGCGGGAATTCGGAGATAATGTTTTATAAGGTTATGTTCATGTAACTTTCAACATAACATAACCTTTACAAATTGATATTTCCTTTATTTGAGTTCATATTCATTTTCATATTCTTTGATTTTATTGTTCACGGTCTTAAGTCTTAAATGTCATCGACAGTATCAGTTTCAAAGGTGAGAGAATCTGTTGTATCCTAATTTTTGAGTTTCAATGCAATATACGGTACAAATTAATTTATTGTAGCTTATGGTTGAAGCCGAGCTCTGGGGAGTGTATCATTGTAGAGTCGTATTATTAATTAATTATTATTATCAATTGTTCACTGTACTAGTCGAAGAATTCCTATGTCTATGCAAATATTGCTTTATGTCAGTAAAAATAAAATTTTGGAAAAATCGCAGCGTGCGCGCCGGGCGTATTACTCAACTATTTGAAAAGCTATTGTCTCAAAACTATATTTAAATGAAAATACAGAAAAAATTGAGCCGCGGAAGCACAATTTCAAATATGAAACTCTTTTCGTAATATTAAATAAAAACGATTAAAAATGACATGGAGAAACTAACCTCTAATAGCAGATTCGTCAAAAAGTGTCAGAAAACAGTATTTAGAAAATCAATAATGAATTATCTGCAGCATGACACAATCATCACATAAATTATGCTTTTTTTTCATATTAATCATGTACGTAATTAAAAAAAGACGTTTTTTTTAAAACAATGTAAAGATGACATACACTTCGCAGTTCGCATACAGTACATATTTGCAATCATTAGATCGATCGGATTGACTAATCGATATCGACAGGGTCTCAACTGTCGATACGGCTCTGTCGACACTATTGTACAAGGTCGATATGTACCAATAACGAAACTACTACATTTTTTCACGACCTTTTAAATCTACACATGTGGAAACATTTCGTGCATGCACAGAAGATTAGTCTGCGTGAATGGACCGAAGTGGAATGGAACTGCATAACCAAACCTTTCCTAACCTGGCTAGATGTGACTGAACCACCTCAAATTTACACCACCGACAAATTTAAAACCACCAACAAATTTACAGAGGTGGTTCAGTCAGATCTAGCCAGGTTAGGAAAGGTTTGGTTATGCAGTTCCATTCCAGTTTCCATTCCACTTCGGAATGACAGTGATGTAGAATGACCAATCTATCAAAAATGTTGGTTGGTAGTAGCATAGATAAGAAAAAGACTATTATTTTTCTTTAATAATGGATTTTAATCAACTAATATATTTATTTATATCTATCATCTAATTTTAAAAATTATTAAGCTTATTTTTAATGATAATATCAATTATTTTCTTAAATTGCAAAAGCTGAGTCAAATAATGACAAGAAATAGTCTATAAGATCGTGATCGATACTCGATCTGACAAACTATCGAGAAGTCGAAATAATCGATCTGCAATATCGTATCGTGCATAGTCCAATTCCAATAGTCGAGAGTGACATTTGTGTTCCGACTTTTACATGTCCAAAAAACTACGTAATCTTACATATTTTAAAATGAAAAATACATTGAATGTCAACTAAATGAATACTAGTTCTATCACCCATTAATCAAGAATATAATACATTGATAGAGTGTTAGAATATTGTTTACTGACACTTTATTGACGGATTCGCAATTAGAGATTAGGTTCTTCATATCATTTTTAAACGTTTTTATTTAATATTTATAGAAGTGTTTGACGTTTGAAATTGTGCTTCCGCGTCTCAATTTTTTCTGTATTTTCATTTAAATATAGTTTTGAGACGATAGCTTTTCAAATAGTTGAGTAATACGCAGCGCGCACGCTGCGATCTTGCCAAAAATTTTTAATTAACTGTGAATTTTCACGTTAAATTAACTTAACGTGAACACAATGTATGTAAAATTTTCAATATGCAGTGATTGACCGCTCGCTGAGCGCGGTGCCAGGGTGTTCTTGATATTCAGTCACGAGGGCTGGTAGCTATACCATAAGGTTATCTGCTTTATTATCCCTTACTCGGTGGTTTAGAACACACCTAAAACTATAGGTCACCAATCATAAATTCATATCATCATTCACCGCATTGCCTATGCACAAGCACGAAACTCAGCGCATAATCAGGAACAGTACTTGCAGCCGAGGCTTTACTCTTCAGAAAATTTACATGCGGTAAGTTATTTGCTGAATAATTCTTGTTTCCGATTCAATAAAGTATCCTTTTTCAATGTCTCTGGATTTCAGGGCTGTTTCGTTTTCAAACCAAAAGATAAAAACTCTAAGAAACGAAAAACGACCAGTTGTTTGGACTTCTCTTCAGAAACATGGTATCGATATTATTCGAAGCTGTGGAGGAAAATCGAGAAAAAATTGGAGGTAATTTATTATTCCTTTTAACGACTTGCAGTCAAATATTCATTAACAACGCAGTTCAAAAACATTAATATTAACAACGCAGTTCGTCATGGAACAAGAAAACCAGGAATTTTATTATTCCTATTTACCAGCTGTGTTCTCTTCAACCAGCTGTGATCAATGAATGTGCGGAGGAGAATGCAGATTGCCTGCAGGCAATTTTATACTTGTAGGGAGTGTTCCAATCCATTGGGAGTGTTCCATTGAATACATTAACTTAGATCTATGTAATGCCCTACATTTGCTAATTCTAAACCATCATTTTATTGCATGACCAATCAATAATGGAATGTAAATCTTATAAATCAGCTAAATGACTAGTTGAATTTGATCCCTCAAAGATTATTTGATTACATACATGTTCTTAGGCTCCGGCTCCACAAGCAGTATTTTACTGCTTGTTTCCGCCGGTATTGTACTGCTAGAAATAGATCCCATTGTAGGGAATGGAAGGCGGCTAGACGCGCGGTAATTAGCCTGCAGCAGTAGAAAAGACGGAACAGTATCAAGGTCATGCGGCGAGGGGATAGAACTGGTTCCATTTTTCGAGCAGTAGATTGACGCGTGTCAGTGGCTACACAGGCAGTTAATTTACTGGCTCCTTCTTTCTGTATTTCTGTTAAAGCAGCATTCTGTATTTTGTGTTTAGGCTACTGTACGCTCCTCCTACAGAATTCTGTATTCATTTAATTTTACATTTTTCTTTGAAATGGAACTTGACGGTGAGCTGATTATCGTAGAAGTAGAAAAATATCCGGCTCTGTACGATTCTAAAAATGAACATTACAAACTTCGAAATGTTAAAGTGGATGCGTGGAAAAAGTTTGCAGAATGAGTAAGCGTTGGAGAAGGAATAAGTAAATAAATAATTATTTTACTTGTAAAGTTAAGCCTGGGCATTTTCGATGAGAATTCACTAACAACTTGCACAACTGGGATAAAAACAATCAACTTGCCCGTGCCGAGCTGCTTTAACAAGTGCGGCGCTTGATGGCAGGTATTTTACTGCATATATTGAGCAGTATATTAACTGCGCGTGGAGCCACCACCAAGCAGCTTATTATCGGCAGTACAATACCGGCGGAAACAGGCAGTAAAATACTGCTTGTGGAGCCGGAGCCTTAGAGTTGACCTTATCAATCCTATATTGATTTCAAGCTATTTAACACCAGTTTCATCTTCATAATTTATTATCATCTTCCATCATCATCACCTTCGTATCGTTGTTTATCTCCTATGTATTTGTCCTCTGATGTCTTATGACTTTATTTGTATTCTGTGTACTGGTTACATTTCTCTGTCAAGAAATAACAAGAATGAGAACGTTCTTGGGTCCTCCTATACTTATGTCAAATAAATAAATAGGCCTATGTCTTTTTCAAATTATGTGTAATTAAGTTGGAATACTTGGACAAAACGAAAATTTCAAAAATTTAATCGCATTTTGTATTTGCCAATAAAAATTAATAATCTGATTAATCCGATCTCATCCAATCTAGGAAATCAATGAAAGTGTGTCACAAGGTGTTCTTGATGACTTAGCTGAATTCATATCAAAATGTGACACGGTTAAAGGCAAAATATCATCGGCTGCCCTATTGTTGGGTAAGTATTTTCACAAACTAAAAGTTATTTGTGATTTTTTCCATGATGAAATACTTTATGAACAAACTAGTATCAAAACTGTCACTGCATTTCTATTTCTATTAAAATTATGATTTCTACTCACTTATACTAGAGGAGTGCATTTCGCTACTGAAGGCTTATGAAGCTTCTCCTCGGAAGCGAAATGCATTCCTCCAGTTTAAGTCAGTAAAATCATAATGTAAATAGAAATAACAGCGTCAGTTTTTATATTAGATTGTCAAAATATCATTTCTCTGTGCCTTTTTCTACCTGTGAATGTTAAATTTGTTTCGATTTCCTGCTGCATTACTTCGCAGTTGCAATGTCATTAATGAACCCTTTGTTTCGAACTAATGGGTGTTTTGAAATCTATTGTTAAATTAATTTGATGTGTTAGTTCGGGGACAAGTGTAATCCCGTTGGCTCTTTGAGTTTACACGTGTGGGAGTGGTGTCAATCTCTTCGTTATGACTAGCTGAATAAGAATGTCAATGGTGGTAAGTTCAACTCGGGCTCATTCGCCTAAAAAACAAAATGGCGACCAAAGTTTACAGAGTTTTACTATATCGACTGTAATTCGGTAGTCGTTCAAGATATCGAATTGTTTTTTCACTAAAATGTTTCTCAAAACATTCTGTACAGCCTTTGTCTTAAACAATTTCTTTTCCAAAACGCATATTTCATGAGTTATAAAATTTCAAAAACGAAAATTTTTTTTAATTGAATTTTTTTTCTATAACTTTTTTTATCTGAGAGATACATGAGAATGGTGAATTCAAATGTTTTAAAACTATTCTTGAGCTTCAAATTGATTTGTTTTGTAAGACTGTAATTCCGTTAATGTTGGCTGGAGTGTCGCCGGAAGAAGGGCTTGTTCAGGGCAGTGAGTATGGTATACAAATTATTCATGCGTAAAATGCCATACATACGGAATTTTTGTGTCATCTTGAGCTCATTCTATTATTTTTGAGTTTAGGAGTGAATATGCCAGACCACACAACACTTTTCTCAGCATTAGCGAATCGAATTCGAGTGAATGTGACACCTCACGTGGCAATTCTGGATTCTATTGACTTCACAACTGTTCGTAGCGCAATTGAAAAGATGGTCGCCCTGCTAGTCAAAGAGAAAACCATTAATATAGAAGATGTAAGTGTTATTTTAATTAAACTTTCCAGAATAAATCATGACATTGCAGTCATTTTTATAAGAAAATAATGATAATTATCCACTCACATTTACAATGAGATCTTTCGACTGTCACGACATATTCATGGTAAAAAGTTAGTAAATGCGTGTGGCTTTTATTGGTGGGGAGACCCTTACCATCATTGGTAGTTCCACCTCGTCGCTTGAGCCATGTTATTGAAAACATGGTGTATCCACAATTTTAGGTTGGCTCCGAATCACCAGTAAATGATTTTTACAACAGAGAACAGAATCTTTTTGGCTGGTGTATCCAATCGGTCACCCTTACTAAGAGGGCCCAGGAGAAAGTTGCTTATCTTATATGATTGAACAGATACCTGCTATGGGTCGTGGCTATCACTTCCCATCTTCCTGGTTTTTTAATTCACAAATTAACACTTTTTTAACAAAAAAAATATTTCCAATAAATCAAAAAACTACATACATAAGAAGGCTGAATCTACAACTACAAGATAATTTAACAGTTCTTAATATTTTAATTTCCGGTGGAAATTACCTTTCTAACCATGGCAAGCCATGTTCTGGAGTATGATTGAATGGTTTGCTATTAATATTGTATAATTAATTAATTATCGGAATTATGTTTTCTATTTATGTTGTATTCCTGTATCCTGGGAGTCAAGTGACAAAAATCGGTCAGATTTGTTGAAAAATCTATCTAAGTACTTGAATTTTGGCTCAGTTATGTTCCTTATCATCATCTCAAGTTGATATGTTATTCCAATAATTTTTTTTGTTCATTTTTTCATATTAATATCAAACATTTCTTCATTTTTGCATATTTTAGGGGAGGTTCTACCCCTCTTGCCTACCCAAATGGCGCCCCCGTACGCACCCCAAGCCCTAACCTGACATTCTTAGAAGATAATTACAAAGCTCTAAAGAAAAACTATACGAAAGAAAGTGAAAAGAGCGAAATGTAAGAAAACAGCTGAAATTTTGAATAATAGTGTGTACTTTAACACAGCAGTGTGGGATGTGATAAACAAAAATAGGCAAGTATCTCATGTAGATGCTTATACTAGTGTCCCCAGAATAATTAACGAAAATAACAAATATATTGATGATAGTGTAGACATTATTTGTAATTTCTTTTAACAGATATTATCAACTGGTTGCTAAGAATCTTCAAAAATCTCTTAATACAGGTATTAGTGATGCAAACATGAGGAATACTGAGGGGATTCAGAACGAATTAAAATTCCACCCAGTATCCCAAGACGAGTTGTCAAATATCATTGATAGTTTAAATAATAAAAAAACTGTAGGAATGGATGGGGTATCCTGTAAAATTCTGAAAGAATGTAAAGATCAATTGTTAGACCCCTTGATTCATCTGATCAATCATTCATTAGAACAAGGTGTTTTTCCAGATAATTTAAAAGAGTGGAAGATCTTGCCAATCTTCAAAAGTGGTGATAGAGAAAAGGTGGAAAACTATAGGCCCATTAGTATTTTAAATGTGATAAGTAAAATTTTTGAAAGAGTAGTTCTAAATAGGTTACTTCTGCACCTTCAAGAAGCTAACTTTATCTGTGATGAACAGCATGGCTTCCAGAAAGGGAGATCAACAAAGACAGCCATAGTTTCTCTAGTTGAAAAACTAATAGATATAATAGATTCAGGTGATAAAGCTACTGCAATCTTCTTAGATCTGTCAAAGGCATTTGATTGTGTTAATCATAGAAATTTATTGGAAATACTGCAAAATGTAGGTGTAAATGGGGTTAAACTGAAATGGTTTGAATCATATCTTATTGGGAGAAAACAATGTGTAGAACTAACTACAGTAGTTGGTAATAGTATAGTAAAGAATAAATCTAATAAATTAGAGGTGCAAGCTGGAGTGCCTCAGGGGTCAATACTAGGTCCATTGCTTTTTTTGTTATATGTCAACCGTTTACCTAAAGAATTGATTTGTGGTAGAGCCCTCTTATTTGCAGACGATACATCACTCATTTTCAGCAATTCCATTCTAGATAATTTAGAAATAAGTGCCCATATAGGTGTGCAGTCCATTGTCCAATTTTTAAATCAGTTGAAATTAACTATAAATAGTAAAAAATGCCAATACCTTCAATTCAAAAACAAACATTATTTAAATGAAGATAGGGCTATAAACGTGTTTGTAAACGATAATCAATTAGACCAGGAAGAAAAAATTGCATTTCTAGGAGTTTCGTTGGATAGACGATTGACCTGGGCTCCATACATTGAGAAAATATGTTGTAAAATTTCATCTGGGGTATTTGTCCTGCGACAGCTCGCTAGATTGAATGACAAAAAGTTACTTTTTACAGCTTACCATGGACTCTTACTGTCACATATTAGGTATGCTATCTTAGTATGGGGTAATTCATCAAAACAAAATCTTGATAGGGTGTTTAAGATCCAAATGAAAGCAGTTGTATAGAAAGAGTAAATAGATTAGATTCATGTAGGCCGTTGTTCAAGAGACTTGGTCTCCTAACTGTACCCTGCTTATATGTGTATGAAGCTACTTTATATGTAAAAACGAATGATATTAACCAAAATCTTGATGTACATGATTATAATACAAGACGCCGAGGAGATTATCACTTGGTGAGTCACAATAGTAGCTTATTCAAACAAAAACCTAGTTATATTGGTAGGAAATTCTACAACAAGCTACCGCAGTTTTTGAAGAGTCTTGAAAATATAGAAATATTTAAAAAACAATTGAAAAAATATTTAGTTGATAAAGCTTTTTATAGTGTACAAGAGTTCCTTTCACATCAAAATTAAGCCTCACCTCAACTAGTTGAAGTAATTATGGTATCTAGTGTATAATATTGTTGATCTGACTTGTCTTATACTCCTTAACTGGAGTCTCCAAGACGTAATCTACAAAAAAAAAAAAATCATTTCAATTAAAATAATAATATCGTGTGACCTGGCTTGCTTAGGCTTGTTGTCAGAGTTATCAGGTCGCACCTGAGTAAGTTCAGTGCCTCTGACGTGACTTAGCGACTGTTTTTAGGCAGCTGGGACCGACAGCTTAACGTGACCTCCGGAACACGGGAGTGGCCTGAGGTAAAATATTTCGGTCAGAACTGGGATCGAACCCGGGACCAGTATCAATAGCATCGTCGCCATTACTAATAAAATTATTAATTTTATTATTATTATCATCATCATCATAAAGCTATTGATGTGATGGCTATTAGCTTATTTTAATTTATTATTTTTTGTATAATTTTATCGTAAATATATTTTGTTTCTTCCGTTTTTAGGTTGACAATATGTCGATAGACGAATCGTCAGACGAGGATGACGACTCAGGCACAGTGTTCAAGAAATCTGACTGCAATCTGCCTTCTCTAGCTTCATGGTACAAAGAAAAGTACCACGAGAAAGATGAGTCCGAATGTCCAAAGCTTATTGTAATATTGACCGATTTTGAGGGCACATCGGCCAAAGTTCTGGAAGATTTTATTCTAATATTAAGGTGAGAATCGCATTTCATCTAAATAAATTTTTTTTTTGAGGATTGAGGAGGATGAAGCCCACATAGGTCTGAGACCTGTGCGTGGGTAATGAGTTAGATGATGGTGATTGATGAGTTGGACCAACAGTTTTAGGTGGGTTCCGAACCACCGGGAAGTGATTTTACAGCAGAGAACAGTGTCTTTTTTGCTGGTCAATCTAATCGGTCACCGTTACAAAGTGGACCCAGGAGAACGCAGCTTATCTCTATCTGATATAACAGATACCTGCTACGGCTTGCGGCTATCACTTCCCTGAAATCTCTTCATAATTGAAACAAAACACTAAACTAACTGCGACTCAAATTGTTAGTTGAGTGATATTTGACAACTTCTGTTTTGTTTCAATTGAATCAACTATTCCTGGATTTCTTGTTCCATGACGAACTGCGTTGTTAATATTAACTTTTTATGTGAAATTTAACGACATGCAGTCAAATATTTGTTAAGAATAAGTATAATAACTCACTTAAACTGGCCGAGTACTTTCGAATCTATGAGATCCATCATCAGAGGCCCTCTGATGATGGATCTCATAGATTCGAAAGTACTCGGCCAGTTTAAGTGAGTTATTATACTTATTCTTAACAAATATTTGACTGCATGTCGTTGAATCAACTATGTTTCCGTATTCATCTTGAATTTCTTGACGCATCACGAACTGTTAAATTGGCGTTACTTTTCAACTAACTAACATTTACTTTACCGTTAAGACCACTGTCCCTATTTCCAACAATACGTAAAAGTATTATAAATAAATTGATTTAACTAGAAAATTTGGTTTTAAATAGAAAAATAGATTCAACTAGAAAAATAAATTTAAATGGATAAATAGATTCAAATAGATAAATATATCTCTTTCATGGTAAAAGTCTACAAGTCGTGAGATTTTAGTAACATGACTTTTATTCACTCACAAGAAAAATTTCTAAATTTATATGAATAAAGTAATCTTATCTAATCTCTTATCTTCTCATCATCACTATCAATAAATCTGTAATATTTTACTGTTATTTGTAATTTTCTAATCTATTAAATGCTCATTTGCAGTCAATACGCAAGACGACTGCCTCTAGTTATGATTATGGGAGTTGCCACCACTGCTAGCACTATTCATAAGTCCCTTACACACTCGGCTACTTCGCAGCTAAGTCTGCGTCTATTCCAGTCACAGCCGTCTGTTTACTTTCTAAATAATACTCTAGATCAGGTAAGCAAAATTAATATATTATTCATTTTCTTTCATTAATACAGAAGTAGTTATCTTTTAGTGCCTTTTCTCGTGTAATTTTTTAATAAACAGACCTAACCTAAGATTCGGATTCTAATTTGAAATTTTGTGAAAAGCAGTTTTGGGTAATAGCCTGTTGTATTCAGATTGACTGTATGTTAGTTAAATGAATGAATAAATAAATATAGAGAGTAAAAGTAAAGTAAATGTGTATGACTTTTATTGGTGGAGAGACCGTTACGGGTAGTTCCACCTCGCCACTTGAACCATGTTATTGGAAACATGGTGAAATTACAATTTTAGGTGGATTCCGAACCAACGGGAAGTTATTTTACTGCAGAGAACACAGTATTTTTTGCTGCCCAATCCAGTCGGTCACCCTCACAGAGAGGGCCCAGGGCAGCGTTGCTTATCTAATCTGATTGAACAGATACCTGCTACGGCTCATGGCTATCACTTCCCTATGAGTAATTTCTCGTGAAATTTTTTAATATTGAGAGTGTTTCGGATTGACTTGGGGGGGCTTGTTGTAGTCACCAAAATAGAGTAAAAAGGTCATATAAACATAGTACAAAAATGCTTCGTCACAGAATTAAATATAGAGGAAGTTAGTATCAATTTACCCATTTAGACGTTCCTAGTGCCTTCATTCTATTTGTAGTTTGGTCAGACTTGGTGTAAAATGAGTTGAAAAATAGATCAAAACAAGAAAGAAGCCGGTAAGTACAGTAACTCTGAAAATATTCAACAAATTATGCAAAAATGGCCCAAAAACATTTAAAGTTTGATAATTAACTTGAAATAAGAAGAATTGAGAAATAAGAATTGAATTCTTGAATTTCTTCAGCCATAACGATCTGCGTTGTTAATATTAAACTTTTTATGGTGAATTTAACGACTTGCAGTCATTTGAAATAAGAATTGTCTGACGTTCTTGAAATAATCCACTCAATTAGTTTGTTTCTAAAAATTAGAGAAATATCGTTAAGATTTTCATGTAATTTTTACTTCTGAGAGTTGAAACTATACAATAATTGTGTAGTTTTTCTGACAAAACTAGTGGAAAATTCAGGTTTCATAAAATTGGCTTTTATTGAATCGAAACACTCAAATTTTATACAGCTTGCACAGTATAAATGTTTTAATATGATAATAATCATTTTATTGGTGGGGAGACACTTCGCCGTTCGAGCCATGTTATGGAAATCATGGTGAACTATTTAACTTGATGATCATAAAATTTCCAAGACTCAGGAATGTCATCAAGCGATTAAACTTCTAAAATACACAATTTATATTGCAAGTTGATAAATCTACAATAAAAAGTTAATATTAACAACGCAGACCGTTATGGAACAAGAATTCTAAAATGCCTTTTCATGTTTTCAACAGTCCTTTCAATATTGATGTATATCATGTCTAATTAGATTGTAAATTTCTAAATTTGTCTTATTAGACAGAAAATATCTAATTACACTCTTTTTTCGAATATTACCCAGCCATTCCACTTTGTTATTTCTGTTTCAAAACAACTTCAATGCTTGGAATGTTACAGGTATTTTTGAAACAAGACTGTCCTTTCCAACTTGGTTCAAAAGTGATGAAATTCTTGACGGATATATTCTTGTTCTACGATTTCTCAGTAGATGGTTTCATCAAAGGAATAAAGGTGAACTAAAGTTGATTTAAACGTTGAATTTTTATTTTGTTGTGCTTATGTGCGACTCCCTTTTTTCAACAAACTGTTTTTGTAATAAATATAGGGCGGTTAGAGATTATCAATATCGTTCAAACATAGATAATGTGGTTTGTTTTGGCTTTAAGCTGTAAGCCTCTATTATTTGTAATTTTCATGCATGTATTTGAAATGAAAAATATATACCGTCGAACTCCATTTATCCGAATCAATTCAAACGGGACCTCATTCGGTTAAACGAAAATTTGTATAAATTGAATTTTTCAAGAAAAAAGGGTGCATTTTTAAGAAATAGGGGTATTTATGAACGTTCTATAATAATGTCTCTTGACTCGAGTGAATCTTGAGATGTAATCTATTTATATAAGCATATCAAGAGTCCCTCGAGTCAAGAGTCGTTCGAATCAAGAGTCCCTCGAGTCAAGATTCCCTCGAGTCAAGAGTCTCTCGAGTCAAGAGTCTCTCGAGTCAAGAGTCTCTCGAGTCAAGAGTCTCTCGAGTCAAGAGTCCCTCGAGTCAAGAGTCCGTCGAGTCAAGAGTCCCTCGAGTCAAGAGACACTGAAGGAACCTTCATAGATACGGACAGATATCTTATTTTCGGTACTACAATGTATTTTTTATTAATTGAATGAAAAAGCAACACTTAAAAAGGTTATTCAGCATAATTATATGTATCTCAAGTACTGTACATAAGAAGTTGTATTCATCAGTAGCTGTAGTTGTGTTCTATATAAATCCTATATATCTCCTAACTGTACCCTGCTTATATGTGTGTGAAGCTAATATATATTTAAAAAAGAGTGATATTACCCAGGATCTTGACGTACACGATTATAATACAAGAAGCCGAGGAGATTATCACTTGGTGAGTCACAATAGTAGCTTATTCAAACAAAAACATTGTTATATTGAAACTCTACAACAAGCTACCACAGTTTTTAAAGAGTTGTAAATATAGAAATATTTTGTTGTTAAAGCGTTTTATAGTGTACAGTAAGCGCCATATAGCTGTGCCCGCGTGTCCTTGAAATACCTTGTAGATGAAGTAAGGTTCGCGGGGTGATATCAATGAATTTCTACATACGTCTGCTGTCTGCTGCTGAACATTGAACGCTGTCAGTGCACTTGACACTGCGTTCAGATTGCTTGCATTCGGGCTGTGATTCGGGTTTACTTTTCGGTCAAGTGTTTCTCCTCTTCATTGTTATTCAAGTTGAATAAAGTGGAATTCGTAAAAAAATGTATATTGCAACCAACTTCATTCACTGAATTGAACAAACTAGATCAGTCAGTCTGCTGCAAAGGCGAAGACAAGTTGCTTAGTTGTATTGTTGGAAGTGCCTAAAGGGAGCATAGATACGCGTATTTAGAATCTTTGCAAAATCTCACCAAATAGGTCTAGTCAGATGATTCTTTCACAGAAATTAAATTCAATTTATTCTCTACATTTCATATGCTGAATGTATATGAAAATTATTGAAGACAAAAAAGTTTCTCGATACATAACTTTTCAATGTCATGAAAATTTCGATTTGTAAATTTTCTGTATTAATTGTCTTGTGCTCGGTAAATATTTGACTGAAATGGGATTTAATCGATGGTTATGGCATTCTCGAACTGTTTTTATTATATTCCCAAAGTTTCATCGATTTCTAATGAATGGTTCGACAGTAGCTATGTTGGGAATGAAATGTGAACACATTTTTTGAATGAAGTCTGGTTTTTATTAAATTCCAAATATCTTTGTAATGAGTAGATTCTCGTTGAAAGTGCAAAGGACAAAAATGATGCACATCGGTTAGTTTAAAAGAAAGAACTTTGTTCCAAAACAATATTCGAACTTTTTGGAAAATGGTCAAATGCTTTCAGCGCGTGTAGTGTCGTATTCTCTTGGCCCTTTGCCGTTGGGCACAGCTATGTGGTGACTACTGTACAAGAGTTCCTTTCACATCAAAATTAAACCTCACCTCAAGTAACTGATATAGTAATAATTGTGGTAACTAGTGATTATAATACAAGAAGCCGAGGAGATTATCACTTGGTGAGTCACAATAGTAGCTTATTCAAAAACAAAAACCTTGTTATATTGAAACTCTACAACAAGCTACCACAGTTTTTAAAGAGTCTTGTAAATATAGAAATATTTAAAAAATATTTAGTTGTTAAAACGTGTTATAGTGTACAAGAGTTCCTTTCACATCAAAAGTAAACCTTACCTCAACTAACTGATATAGTAATTATGGTAACTAGTGTATAAGATAGTATAATTATTGTTGATCTGACTTTTCTTTTATACTCTGTAAGTGGAGTCTCCAAGACGTAATTTACAAAAAATATAAAAGCCATTATAATTTGTCTCCGACTTCGGATAATCAGCATAAAATAAAAGACATTGAAACGGCATAAAATGAAATAATAAAAGATAATAGAAATTAAAAAGTCTTTCTGATAGTTGGACTTCTACTGTAGCTAGATCCTTTGAAATATTTTTATTTTTTCGTTTCATGTTTAGTATTGTGTGATGCGTCACTTTTACGGATCAAAGACCAACCTTTTGTGCTGCTCAAAGTCTGACATGAAAGGCGTTGTAGAGGCGCTTGATAAAGATAATCTGGCCAATATCGAGCAGATTCCATCGTTCCAGAAATATTTGCTTTCTATGCCTGAAGAAAAACAAGCCAAGATAAAATCAAGTTCATCGGCAATGAAAGTAAGTACTTTAACTGATTGTGAGAAAATAATTATTGAAAAATATTGTCTCTGGGTAATATGTAATGAATTAACACTGTGCTAGATTGATTTTCAATTATTGAACACAACATAAAATGGACTGTATAAAAACCATAGGGAGGTTCAATCCCTGCATGCTGGATAAAATGATAAAAAATTAAAATAGAATGTCTCTCGGTCACAAATATTTATTTATTTATTTATTTAAAGTTACATTCATGTGCCCTTAAAAAGGCATTTAAAGGCATTTTAAAGTTATATTCGTGTGCCCTTCACACGGGTCTCATGTAGACTGAATTTTATGGGACAGACCAGCCAGCACCCTACACACTCTACTCTCCCCTTACAAGCACCACAAAATATGACATATGGAACATAATCCAACAATTATGTTTTTATAGTATGTTTTGAATACTGTTGACATCTAATATATAGGTGTCTAGATGTAATCACAGCAAAACCAGCGCTGAACAGTAAGGAATTGAAGAAGAAAATTAGAATCTCAAACAAAATTTAAAATTATATTCACTTTCTTTGGACTATTGGACAGATTCGACTTCTACTCGTATTATCAGTGGTGAAAATTCTCTGGGTGTTTTCTATGAAAATTTCTATAGGAAATATTTCTAATATCAGTAGGTTTTGGATTGTGAGGTTGTTTCTCCATTGAAATTAATAATATTAAAATAGTAGGTCCACCTAAAATAGTAGGTCCACCATGTTCCCCGTAACATGGCACAAACGGCGAGGTGGAACTACCCGTAAGGGTCTCCCCACCATTAAAAGCCATATGCTTATTATTATTAATAATATTTAATAATTAATTTATTTTCGATCTTTGGCAAATATTTCTAATATCAGTACTTCTCATTGGAGTCAAGGCAAATGGTAGGCTGTAATAGGCTTTTGGATTTTAAGACTGTTTCTCCATTGACATTAATAATATTTAATTAATTTAAGTTATCTATTTTTGTTCAATCAATCAATTTATTTTCGTCATACTTGTAGGTTATGGACAGTTTACCAGTCAAGCAATCAATGTGGTAAACAGCTGTTTACAGAAATCAAAAACAGCTGATGTAATTTGATATACGGCGTACACTGTGTGGTGAAAATCATCAAATGATTATTACCGCACTCTATGGCTACCACTTCACTGAAAAACAATTTGGTTGAAAGCTAGATCAGCTGATCTAGAACCATTATTGCCACATTTCACCTTGAGTTGGTGTGTTGAGGTTATGTTTGTATAACAATGATTTATACTTTCTTATTTCAACTTATCTGCTATTTTAGACTTGTATGACAAAAAATATCGTACATAACTCATCCGGGAAGATGTTTACCATACTCGTATGATAATACTGCACTCAACTTCGTCTTGTGCGTTAACTTATCATACTCATATGTTAAACACCATTTCCCGCACTTGTAACGTAATATACTATTACAGTATCATTACAACAAAAGGTCCTCCTAAACCAGTAGGTTCTTCAGGAGGTGCCATATATTGATTTAATACAAATAAATACTAATTTTGAACAGACTAAAATGTCAGAATTTCCAAATAACATAACCTTCAATCCACTTCTTGACACAGTAGGCTACAACACTTTAGTACATTACACTAACGATTTCACTTGAAAAAAAGATCATTTGATGATAAAAAATATAAATTATAAATTTAGCGCTGTTGGGAACGACCGAAAAAGAGCGAAAATATTAAATTTAGTTGAAAAACTTGGAGGTCAAGAATGTTCATGATTGCTGAACTACAGCTGTTGTTTTTTTCTCAGGAAATCATAAGAAATCTGATAAAGGAACTAAGGGACTCTATTACAGTATTTCATACGTTTCTACGGATGTTACATGCTTTAGTATCCGATCTACCAGATTCTCCCCTAGGAAAACAGGTAAACATAGACAATAATTCAAATATCGATTCTCGCTATACAATTCATCATTGGGATATGATTTTTAATTCTTGATTTTCTTGTAATACTAATATAAATAAAGAAAGTCTGGATGCAAATAAGTCACGCTTGAGAAATTAAATTACATGAAATTTTAAATTCAGGATACTGTAAGTTATTATTAATAACCAAACGAATAAATTCTGTTTCTGTATATTTATCAGTTTGTTAAATTATCAGTTACTTCAAAGTAACTTGTGAGATACGGACCGATATGGCCAAGTTTAAAATGAGTGCTGCTGTGCAGAAGGGTCACTGTAGTCTAGTGGTTGAGGCGCCCGACCGGCAATTGGGAGGTCCGCGGTTCGACTCCCGGCGGTGACTGATATTTTTGTACAGTAGCATTCATTGATTTCCATCAGCTATTCAATGCTGTTATCAATATCCGCCATTACGGAAGTCTTCAGTATAAATTAATAGCACTTTGAGGAATTCAAAATGAATAAATTCTGTTTCTGTTAATTTGTCAGTTAAATTGTCACTTCAAACCAACTTGATTAATAAATTGGTTATTTTGAACTTAGTGTATTTTATGTTATTATTAATAACACTAGTAAGTTAATTATTTATTGTTAATAACTTATCACCAATTTTGGATTTATTTCTGTTTTGCAGTATCGAGAGATTTATAGTGAAGCTGTTACTATGAAGGTTACCAATTCCGCTAGCTATAAAGAATGCTTTAAAATTTTAGCTCTTACATCTAAAGATGAACTGCTACCGAAATTAGACAAGGTAAGATGTTTTACTGTCGTACTCCTTCATGTTATAGAAGTTTCTTTGTAATCAACAAACAAGCATTTCTATTTTCATGTTGCTTAGGCTTATTTTATGTTTGGGCTTATTTTATGTTTATAAATTGTATTTTTTCCTTCTCTTTTTTCTCTTCTTCATTGTCCTTCTCCTTCACCTACTGCTCCTTTTCCTTCACCTTCTTCTTCTCCTCATTCACGTTCTTCTTCTTCTCCTTCTTGTCCTTCACCTTCTTCTCCTTTACCTTCTCCTTCACCTTCTCCTTCACCTTCTCCTTCAACTCTTTCTCCTTCTTCTTCTCCTTTACCTTCTCCTTCACTTTCTTCTTCTCCTTCTCCTTCTTCTCCTTTACATTCTCCTTCTCCTTCTCTTTCACCTTCTCCTTTACCTTCTCCTTCACCTTCACCTTCTCGTTCTTTTCATTCACCTTCTCCTTCTTCTCCTTTACCTTCTCCTTCTTCTCCTTTTCCTTCTTCACCTTTACCTGCTCCTTCTCCTTCTTCTCCTTTACCTTCTCCTTCACCTCCTTTACCTTCTCCTTCACCTTCACCTTCTCGTTCTTTTCATTCACCTTCTCCTTCTTCTCCTTTACCTTCTCCTTCTCCTTCTTCTCCTTTTCCTTCTCCTTCACCTTTACCTGCTCCTTCTCCTTCTTCTCCTTTACCTTCTCCTTCACCTCCTTTACCTTCTCCTTCACCTTCAACTTCTCCTTCTTATCCTTCTCCTTCACCTTCTCCTTCTTCTCCTTTACCTTCTCCTTCTCCTTCACCTTTTCCTCCACTTTCTCCTTCTCTTTCTTCTTCTTCACCTTCTCCTCCACGTTATCCTTCTTCTCCTTTACCTTCACCTCCACGTTATCCTTCTTCTCCTTTACCGTCACCTTCTTCTTCTCCTTTGCCTTCTCCTTCTTCTCCTTTACCTTCTCCTTCTCTTTCTCCTTCTTTACCTTCTTCTTCTTTCAACTCGCTTATCCATAATGCACCTAGTCTAATTTTCTAGCACTAAAGTTTCGTCGACAGAGGACAGCATCAATACCTTTAAATTTCAGATGTCCTTTTCCAATTCAGCGGTTGTATTATAATTGGTTAATGCCTACCAATTCTTCTTTCTTCATTTGTTTCATCAACTGTTTTGCATCTTCTGTCTTTCTTTTTATGCAGATGATGGAAATACTAAGAGAATGTGACGTGGAAAGCGAATCGGTAAAAAGTTTCACAAATAAATTGAAGGCGCATCGCAAGAAAATCGAAAATGTTGGAATGGAACAAACAAATCGTACGCCGACAAAAAGCCCGTCCAAGGCCAAGTTCGTTGTCACAAGTCGTGCTCAATTCAAAGAGGTAAGAAGCTTGCAAGTCGAGTTTGTCAGAGATTATAGCTGTAGTTGAAAGGCAAAACAAAACGTCTTGTGAAAATCAAAGTAGAACATATTCTAATTTTAGTCGAACAAGACAAGAAATAGTATTGGTTGATATATTACTTGGGCTATGCAAGAAATAATTTACAGAATTTATTAATTTAGAATTCCTCAAAATGCTATTAATTTATACTGAAGACTTCTGGCGGGCATTGACAACAGCATTGACAACAGCTGATGGAAATCAATGACTAAATTAATAACACTTTGAGGTATTCGAAATTAATAAATTATGTCTTCATATTTGTCATTTTGTTAAATTGTCAGTCACTTCAAACTAACTTGTGAAATAATTTACTCTTCCAATAAGTTTCAACAACTATTACATAACAATAGAAAACTAACATAGATAGTATATACATAGGTAGAAAACTAGTATTTTTGTATCATTGAGTCATCGTCTTATGATTTGTTTATTACATTTTAAAATTTCTACTATACTGTATTTGATGTTACACTTCCGTTTTTTGTGGTGGGGCGAACTAGCGTTGGAGTGAGAGAGACTGAACCACGTGTTCAAGAAGCAGGCCAATAGAAGCGAGAAGCGCCTGACGCGGTTGCCATAGTAACAGGCACTGTTGCCGCATAGCACTCGGTCTCCACGCCCGCACGCACATGTGCATTTTTGCGAAGGCAGCGGCAGTGACAACTTCATATGGATGTCATTATAAAGAAACAAACAAGTCTCTCTGTGCGAAAGTTACCGCTCCCCCTCCCGCGGCAACACCGAGCCAGCATTATCGCCACTGTTCGCTGCTCCCCCATATCCCTCAAAGTTGGAAGTAACATCAAATAGACTTAATTCTGATGAGACCCGTAGTTGTACAAAACATTCGAAGTATAAAGTGCAATACAAAATTAAAAAAATACAAAATAAAGGTACAATTCCGTTTTCAAATATAATTGCTATTACTATTAGTTTTAATAAAAAAAGTATAACAAAGGAGAAAAAGAATAACAGATGATTATTCTGAAAGCTATTATTCTTAATACATTCTTGAAGGAAGAACGAATTCTCTATTTTCATCAACCTCTCTATGATTGTGTTTATGGTGTGCTGTTACAGAACTATGTTGAATCATCGAAACAAAACAGAAGTCGTTGCATTTCACTAAAATGACAATTTGAGTCTCAGGACCATTGTTTCGTGTTTTACTAACACATCTTCGGCTGTGCTGAAGAAGCAGGATGCCTCTTAATAACAAATTTGGTATCCAAAAGCTACTTGATAGTTGGAAAAGCAAATAATAGTTACATGGGTAAATCTAAATTAAGGTTATTTTTTATTTAATAATTGTAAATATCCTCATTCTAGATTTACCCATGTAACTATTACTTGCTTTTCCAACTATCAAGTAGCTTTTGGATACCAAATTTGTTATTAAGAGGCATCCTGCTTCTTCAGCACAGCCGAAGATGTGTTAGTAAAACACGAAACCATGGTCCTGTGACCAATCCTGTGAATAGGTCCTGTAAATTGTTAGAAATTTGACAACTTCAGTTTTGTTTGATTTATGGAGAGATTTCACAATATGAGCACCAGTTCTACTATTTTGAATCAGAATTCAGTTGTTTGTGAATGGATGTTGTGGTAATTTCCATGATGAATAATAAGACTTGTCAAACCACTTTATTTTGAATACATTACAGTACCATGGTTTCGTGGCTTAAGCTGCCACATCCTCAGCTGTACTGCTTTTATTCATATTTTGAATCAGTTTGTACTGTGTAACGGAGTGATTCGTGTTCAAATCATTACAGTTTTTGTGAAATCCGCAATCCGCTAACATACGGTTAGTGATTCTCTTTCATATTTTGTGAGCTTTTTACATAGAATGGAATACAGTGCTTTGAAAGACTATTAATTTTCCAAATGGCGGAATGCTGCGGTTTTTGCGGTTTTGGTATACCGTACGCTGAATACATAAGATTGAAATGAAGTTTTACTTCTGTTTAGTATATTTTCTGTGACACTGCTTTTGAAACTGATTTTAAATGTGGCCTGTTTCCATGCGATTAATAAAATTATTTTTCTTATAGTGACCCGAAAAAGTGCCTATTTTTGCACTAACTGTAGCACGCAAAATAGTCTATTCCTGCACCAGTGCGGGAAAGTAAATTCCAGTGCGCGAAAGTACTTTTCCGCACTCCAGATTTGCAACCTAACAACACAAAATATTGAGCATGTAATACGCAGGTTCCGTATTCTGCATTCAAAAATAGGTTGGCTACTCTGCTTTAGCTACGAAATATAGTCAGCTGTAGTTGTTTTTGAAATCGATTTGATTTGAAGATAGGTTATGTGAGAAATTGTCAGGTTATGTATGTCCTGTATTGTTCTGTTTAAATTACTTTATACATTACTGTAGGAAAAATTTAATGTGTAATTCTGCACTCGAGAAACTTTTTTCACTCACCTTTGGAAAAAACTGTTTCTCTTAGTGCAGAAAAACTCCACTTTGAACTCTAGTTACACAAATAGCTATATTCAATTCGCTAGTTCTTTTCGTAACTCAAAATTTGCTAGTTTAAAAAAATATCTATCTAATTCAGGTACTGATTTCTAATTAATTTCTATCTACTCAACAGCAACTGGCAAAAATGTCGGAAACCAAGCTGCCTGCCAATCCCTACGAATCAGCCAGGATGAAACTGTTGGAGTTCCTAAAAGAAGAGCTATTCGAAGAGACGCTGATTCCTCTCACCAGTTTACCGCTGCATGAAGTTGTTCTATTCGATGACATTGCTTCAGTGAAGCGACGTCTTATTGGAGCCCCCCGTGCCGCTCTGCACACTGCCCTCAACAATCCTCATCACTACTTGGAGGTAAATACAGGGTGGGACGTAAAGAACTCTCCTGTCAGGGAAGATAATAAAAAGAAACTAATGTACGGTTTTTTTTCGGAGGATGAAACCCACATAGGTCTGAGACGTGTGCGTGGGTAATGAATTAGATGATGGTGATTGATGAGTTGGACCTACAGTTATAAGTGGACTCCGAACTTATTGCCATTATAAAACCGAATAAACAAATTTAATAGTCTCCTTGTATACACATGCCAAGTTAAATGTATATGAAATGAAATACTTCTCTAATTTAAAGCTCTTAAATTTAAACATTCTTTCCAACGTCTATTTACAGTCTTTGTAGCCACATTGGTGTAATCGATTAGGAGTTTTACCTCTGACTGACTGCAACTCCTTGGGTCAAGGATTTGATTCCTGTTCAACCATTTTTGCCATCATTCACCTTATTACCCACGCACAAGTCTCAGACTCATGTGGAAACCACAAGTAAAAAACGTTTGTTTCAAGTTCAGATTACACTTTTTTAGTTTCTCTCAATGAAATACCTTAAAATTGAATAATATCTAGTTTTTTCGCGGAGGATGAAGCCCACATAGGTCTGAGCCCTGTGCGTGGGTAATGAATTGGATGATGGTGATTGATGAGTTGGACCTACAGTTTTTAGGTGGGTTCCGAACCACAGGGAAGTGATTTTACAGCAGAGAACAGAGTTTTTTGCTGGCCAATCCAATCGGTCACCCTTACAAAGAGCGCCCATGAGTTTCGTAGCTTAACTCTGATTGAACAGATACCTGCTACGGCACTCGGCTATCACTTCCCCACTTAGTTAATCACTCTGTAGCTATTGATTCAATAGCGGCCCTAATGCTTGTTTCACACATACCCACCCAGTTGTTGGATAACCGGAGTCGTTTACCCGGCCGTAGGGACGGTGTGAATAAAGTTGAGTCAGCTGAGTATCTCATATTTTTGACTCGGTACTTGGGATTCTTGTTATTTCATGTCAATAAAAATTGAGTAATCACAGCTGTTTCTCACGCCTTCCTATCGGGCTCCCGTTGACTCGACAGATCAACAGTTGACTCCAGTCATTCAACAGAGTCATCTCACTCAACTTAACTTACTCGTATCATACGGATCGTTTCACACTTACCCGATTTTTGTATCATATGATACAATGTAATTAATCGGATAATTAAAGTAGAATTATAAGCAGACTCGTATTGGAAAGTCGGCGTGAAGGTATAGTCTTCGGGGACGGTCGGAGAGTCTTGGTAAAGTTCGATGACATTGTTGTCACATCATGCGGAATGCAGAACTAATGACAGTGTAGTAGCCGTATTAAAGTGACGTATTGTTTAAAGCTATTTAATATTACATATATTCTTAGATGGCATTATGTGTGCTCTTGGTTAATAGAAAGTTTATAATGTTGAAGATTCATCTTGTTTCCACGAATATAATAAAAACTTAGAAAACACTTTTAGTGGAAATTATGACTCACGCTATGGCGTGACGGCCGTTTCACTCTGTTGTCAAGAGCATCGTCAGACGACCCACAGTACATTGATTTAAGTTATGAGTTTGAGTCTGACGATGCTCTTGACAACAGAGTGAAACGGCCGTCACGCCATAACGTGAGTCATAATTTCCACTTAAAAGTGTTTTTAAGTTTTTAGAAAGTTTATAGTCTAAATTTTTTAAATTATCTGTAATCTAGGATGGAAACAATTTTACAATTCATTAATTTCTCCTTCTATATGTTTTTCAAGCAATTTGATCTGCTTATGTTGTATTTCAAATTTCAGGGATGAAGTAAAGATGGTTTCAGTTAGCATTTTAAAGCGGTAAGGGGAAAGTTTGGTTAGGTTAGATTACTCATATTTACTCTCATATACTACCTCTAAGGATGCTTACCCAGTGGAACATCATTCCTCGAATATAATCACTATCGACGAAATTCAAATACATGTTGTGGAATACACAATTCTACTGCACATTTTTGATTTTGCGATGGTGGTTATCATCGAGTATTGGATGCTCCACTGTGCAAGCATCGTAATATTAATTTAATGCTTAATTATGTATTGTTCAAGAAATTATTACTTACTTTGTTATGTTAACTTATATCTGACTCATTTACATTCAATCTATTTTTACAGTGCGATTGTTGTAAATTATCAAATGACGGAGAGATACTTCCAACCATGCCAGATGTGTGCATAGCATACAAACTTCATTTGGAAAGCAGTTCACTAATAAACATGTACGATTGGCTACAGGTGAGCTCACAAAAATTTGTTGTCAATAAAATTTTGTTCTCTTTAAAATTCAAGTTTTTAATATTATTTTGTTTTTCCCCAAGTAACTTATAATAATATAATTTTTCCGAGAGTAGCTATTTGTGTAACTAGAGTACAAAGCACCGTTTTTCTGCATCGAGAGAAACCGTTTTTTTCACGAGCCGAAGGCGAGTGAAAAAAGTTTCTCGAGTGCAGAAACAATACTTTGCGCTCGAATTACACATTAAATTTTTCCTACAGTAATGTATAAAGTAATTCAAACAGAACAAAACAGGGCATACATATCCTGAAAATTCCTCACATAACCTATCTTCGAATCAAATCGATTTCATCAACAACAACTACAACAACTATTCACAGCTGAAGCAGAGTAGCCAACCTATTTTTGAATGCAGAATAGGGAACCTGCGTATTACATGCTCACTATTTTGTGTTGTTAGGTTGCAAATTTGGAGTGCGGAGAAGTACTTTCCCCCACTGGTGCAGGAATAGAGTATTTTGCGTGCTACAGTTAGTGCAAAAATAGGCACTTTTTCGGGTCACTGTAGGAAAAACATAATTGGCAATAATTGCTTCCTTGTACATCATGAAGTTGCAGTTCTACTAAATCCTTGCACCCAAGGCAATCGCTTTTTGCATCAGTTGCAGAGTTCCAGGCACAAACAGGAATTCATTCGACTGTACAGTCTGAACATGCATGTATAATGTATAAATAAATAAATTAAATGTTATAGTCATTAAGCAACATTGGCAATAGACAAAGTCAACCTTATACTTGTGATTTTTACAAGTAAGCATAATATAGATAAAATTATACATGTAACTATACTTAAAGTAAACCTAAAAGGAATTCACATATTAAATTAGTATATGAAATAATGAAATTCATTCCTTCAAAACAGAACAAAATATTTTTCAAATAATATACAGGAACTAGAGTTGACCACATTATCCAGTATTTGTGGTCAACTTGAAACTTGAAAAAATAATTACAAAATAAAAGTACAAATTAAATTGAGTCCAGCACTTATAGAAAACACTCGCACTCTATGACGCCTGCACAAGTAAAATTAAATAATAATACAGCATTATATAAATACAAGGTCCAGCTTATATTTTTAAAGAAAATAAAAATCGAAGGAATTAAATATCAATAGTAATTTCAGAATCTAAGAATTCTTGTATAGAATACATTGGTGCTTTTACTAACCAGTTGAAAAGTTTTATTTTGAATCTATCTGCAGTCTATAGTAAAGTATTCTATATCTATAGTAAAGAATCTATATCTATAGTAAAGTATTTGCGCCTGCTTTAACACAGTTTTTGGAACTGATTTCACAAACCGTTCGCATATGAGGGAAGTGATAACCGAGTGCCGTAGCAGGTATCTGTTCAATCAGAGATAAGCTACGAAACTCCTGGGCGCTCTTTGTAAGGGTGATAGATTTGATTAGCCAGCAAAAAGACTCTGTTCTCTGCTGTAAAATTACATACTGGTGGTTCGGAACCCACCTAAAACTGTAGGTCCAACTCATCAATCACCATCATCCAATTCATTACCCTCGCACAGGTCTCAGACCTATGTGGGCTTCATCCTCCGAAAAAAATTAAAAAAAATAAGGGTGCAGGGCCTGAAATTTAGCATATTTCCCGCATTTAATTTGGTAGTAGGATTGTTAGGGGATGAGAGTCAATATTCTTTCTTAAATATATTTCTAATTCAAGCTACAACGATTTGATTTACAAATTCGTAGAAGCCTACACTTTAAAATTTATTGAGTCGTTTTTTTTTTAATTTTATTTAGTCATTTGTGTTTTAACAATTTATTTCGTCATTATTTTGTGAACGTATTTTATTTATGATAATACTAATTTCGTTTTTTTATTTCAGTCTTTTGCCGCTGTGATCGATCCGAACGGAAATAGTGGCAAAGATGTGGATGACCAAATACAGTATCCTTTTTTTAAATAATAGTGCTGAACTATTCCGCATTCAAAATTTGCATTTTATTTTTCAAGCATTGCTTTTAATTTCAATAACAACTATCAATTGCTTCATTCAAATAATTATTTTTATGAATACATTCGACGTCTAGACGTATTTATATCTCACATTGTTTGAAATATTCAGTGCCAAGGCCGTGCTGAACCGTACTCTTTAAACCGTTTAAATTTGTATCATCTAAAAAGAATAGCAATCAAGACAAGCGTGGAGTAGGCTAAATGGTTATTATTCGCATAACTATTTTGTACAATCTGTTCACTAATGGTAGTGATAATTTAGATGGAGATATTTAATTTTTTTTGTAGATTACGTCTTGGAGACTCAGTTAAGGAGTATAAGTCAAGTCTGATCAACAAATATACATTGTTATACACCAGTTACCATAATTACTATATCAATTAGTTGAGGTGAGGCCTAATTTTGATGTGAAAGGAACTCTTGTGCACTATAAAAAACTTTATCAACTAACCAATTGTTTTTAAATAGTTCTATATTTTTAAGACTCTTTGAAAAATGCGTTAGCTTGTCGTAGAGTTTCCTACCAATATAACTAGGTTTTTGTTTGAATAAACTACTATTGTGACTCACCAAGTGATAGGCTAATCTCCTCGGCTTCTTGTATTATAATAGTGTACCTTAAGATTTCGGTTGATGTTGTAATATTATATTGAAAGATCTATTAAAAGTGAATCATATGGAAGAGAAGAAGAAGCTTGCCTAGTAACTTGGAATAAATAACTAATACAAAAACATCAGTTGAAAAAAGAGACTCAATGAATGAAGACCGAAGAACAAGAGTAATTTCATAACTTGTTATTATAAATGCATGAATAAAAGTATTAATGACCCTGAGATGAGAGTAAAGTAATTTTGTAACATTACAATATCACTCTTTTTTACTTATAAAGTACCTTCATACACATAAAAGCAGGGTACAGTTAGGAGTCCAAGTCTTCTGAACATCGGCCTTCATGAATCTAATCTATTTACTCTTTCCATACACCTTACAACTTTTTTTTGGATCTTAAACACCCTATCAAGGTTTTGTTTTGATGAATGACCCCATACAATGATAGCCTACCTAATATGTTGTGACAGCGATTGGCCGGGCTGTATTCTGTGAGTGGGAATATGAATACTTCATTTACTGTCAAAATAGACTACTGTGCTATAATGGGTACTTAATGCACCAAAGCCTGTAATTCAAACTCTGAAAAGTAGATAATTGGATGCAGGCTTGTTGGTTTAAGTAAACTGCAAACTATGGATGTCGGAATGCATTTTAAACTCGAGAGTAAGAAAATAAATGCTCCTTGAAAATGAAAAACTACATTATTCATCCAAAAGTCTTTTGTTTTATCACATTCAGTTGAAATTATTACATTATCTTCAATCATTTTTTTATTGAAGAATCTCATACATAATTCTTCAACTAAGGCCCTCCAATTCGTTAAGGATTATAACATTAAATTCAACAAAACAATTACACAAATAAATAAGTGTTAAATTCAGTATTAAAGTTTATTTTCAATAAATATTATGCTTAAATATCAGGTGAATTGGTAATATGGGACTACAACATAACATTTATGTGTTTTACTAGTTTTCTAACCACATTTCATGTTCCATGTCTTCCATCAATTCTCATATTAATGGAAAAACTTTTCCTTTCAGGTTTCATGTGGTAATAGATGAATGAAAACTTTTCTCATCACTATAGAATATTCCATTTTTTGAGTTCATGATTATAATAATTATAGTGAAAACCTCCCTCTCCTCATTAAACATACAAAATGCAGTGTTGAAAAATGCAATAACAGAATTAACGCCTTTAATAGATTGTGATTAAACATAAAAAATGCAGTGTTGAGCATAAAACATAAAAATCATAAACATAAAACATTCCATCTTTATTCCATTATAAATATAAAGTATTCCATCTTTTGAGTTTATGATTATTACCGAGTGAAAACCTCCCTATCATGGAAACATAAAAAATGAAGTGTTGAAAAATTCTATATCAGAATTAACGCCTTTAATAGATTGTGGTTTTGGGGCGTTTCATAACAAAGTACAAACTGAGTAAAATATTTGTACTTGTAGCCATTGCTAAATGGTCTGTGCAAACCTTAAATTGCAGTACTACGCTAATAGGGTGCAGTGCTGCCAAGGTGTACAGAAATCGAGCAAGCGCTTTCCTGTCACGTTTTCATAGAACAGCATGCAAATGACAAAATGTAAACAACAAAATGGCAACAGCGCCTCATATTTCCATATGAAATAGCCTTGCCATGAGAATCTGTAAGTTTCTGCATACTAGGTTTACATGGACAAAAGTTTGTAATGTAAAGGGCCTTTCAAATCGAATGTGTTCAATTTTGTGTATAATAAGTATGTATGCTCCTTAATTCAACATTGCAGAGCAAGATTTACTCAAGCAGTGGCTGAACTTCAATTCCTTGGATTCATCAAATCTACCAAGAAAAAGACTGACCACATTGTAAGACTGACTTGGGGAGGTTCGGCATAGAATCAAATAATATTATCACATTTTGTAACTTTTGCTACTTTTTGAATTGAATAAATAAAGATTTCAATATTTTTTATATAAATTTATTTTTATTTTTGTATGTTTGTAAGGAAGCTTATCCTTGACCAAACAATAGTGTTGAATTTTCAACAAATTTTCATTTTGATGAGCTTTTTGATATACCGTACATGCATATTTTTCATAATCATTTGTTGACAAGGTTGTGGTGAAGGAGTTGGTGGTTTATATTGGTCTACACATGAAACTCTTTTTATATGAATATAGTTCAATAACTATATTGAAACAATGTCAAAGGAATATTGAAACATTATAAGAACAGTATTGAAACAATATTATAACGTGATAGTGTCATTAACTTTAGTCATTTTTGCATAAATTAAATTGCACAATAATTCTACAGTAGGTGCGAATTTTAATGACTAATTGATTCTTCTCTTGAATGCAGCTTGAATTCTAAAGTGCTATTACTGTGAACGCCTTGATCCTTGATTTGAATATGTGGCATATTTTCAATCCTGAAATACATATTATGTGCATTTTCGACTTGTGAAAAGTAGCAGAATATTTAGGCTACCGTATCTAACAGAAAAAGGTACATGTGATTTACATAATCTGAAGTGGATTTCACAATTATTTGTGACTGCTACTTGTGGAACTATAAAATAACAGTTTGTTGTTTTTGGACTCATTATACTTCTGGGTTATGCAATTGTAGTGGTAAAAACCTACCATCATCCAAATAATCTAACAGCATGTTCTCTTGATCCAATGATAATTTTCCTATGCCATCTGTCTATTTCGAAGAAATGTTACACGGGACAAATTCAATGTAAAAGGGCATTTTGAAATATGCCTAATCAAAATATCAGTTTTGTGGGCGCCCGGCCACCAAAAGCGGTGCTGTGCTGCGCCGGTGGCCAGGCTTTCAATGAAAACTATTATTTGAATACTGATACAAGCTCAGGCACAGCACAGCTTTAGGTGGCCGGGCTTTGCTTTCGAATGTGGCACAATGAACTATAAATAAGACAAGATAAATAGAATAAGTGATTGGAATCAATAAACATTATCTCCATTGTATTTGATGAGGGCATTTTCGACAATTTCCCTTAAATAAATATGTAATTTTTTCAATCTTTTCTGTGCTATGCTATCTTGATAACACTTTGACAATGCTACTTCCAATTTCCTCACAAGGTAGCGCCACTGTTTGCGAAAAATGGAGTGAACTACGGTCGTGAGTGAACTCGTTTTAGGTTACAATATACAGTCTACTGTGAATTTGTTTTGCAGCTTTCTGTTTTGTTTTCTAGTTTGTCTTATATGCCAGGAAAAGTTACATAGCTTCTTCTTTCTTGTTGAAATCAGAACGTAGACCGAAATAAAATCTCTTCCAAATTTAGTTTGCTTATCGACCGACTTTTATGAACTTATTTTATTAGTAGCCCAAACTATTGAAAACATGTTTTCTATGAGAACGGATGTGTAAGGTAAGATACTTGCTCCAATGTATTAGAAATTAATAATGCTGTACCAATTTATATAAATTTGATTTGAATTATTAAAAAGGAATTTGCTCCTAATCTTTGGGAAAGTTCACAATGATTAAGTGACAACTACTGTTGTGTGTCGTCTGTACTCTGTACATCAACATGTTATTTTGAATGTAGATCATTACTTGTTTTCTAAATGATTGAGGGTTATTGGATAAAGATGTAAACTTTAAATAGCAATTTCATTTAAATATATGAGATCCTGTAAAATAATCTTTGTAACTCAAATAAGACTACCATTATAAATGACTTGATTTATGTTACGGTATTGATTCTTTTCAAATTCTATAGCTGTATTCATGAAAATCAAGTCTTTTGAGATCACTGAGATTATATGATTGTAGCGAGAAAACTTGAAGGTAAAAAGAGTTCTATTGATATTCGTTGGAATCTACACTAAACTGGATAATTTTTTCATACTAGAAAAATGTTATTGATTTGGCAGTGCAACATGTAAAGTGAATTATAATTATCTTTTAACCTTCAACTGGTAACGTAGCAAATTGTAACAAATTTGATAACGTGGGGTCTTTCAGACCCCCAATACATTTATATGGCATTTATTGTTTTTTTGTGAAATTAATCACTTTTTGAGGCTTTAAAAGTGATAGATATTCAATAATTATTCATTTCAAAGTTACAAATATTTTTTATTCAGGCAATAATCATCAATTTCAAACTTTTTACAAATTTTTTCCTGCGTGAGTACAAAAATGAAATTGAAATTGAGTAGAATTATACAAATTTTGAATAAAATCCAATATTTTTTCACAAAAAACACAAAAATTAAATGTCAATGTCAATAAATGTCATTACTCTGATTCCTCAGCTGATCCAGAGTCTAAGCAAGAATCACAAACACTCTTCATATGTTTCATGCACATTTGTTTCTTGCACATAAAACATGAGGTCTTCACCTTCACATCATTTTTCCGAGGACATTTTGTGCATCTAGATCTTTGTCCAGAAACTTGAGGAGCAGCAGGAACGTTTAGAGCATCAATTTTTGCTCTCTTGGCTGCTCTTCCCCTTATTTCCTTTGGCAAGTGCTTATTTGTAGCTCTCATTTTCAGCTGTTCTGAAATTAAACCTAGGCCCAAGTCTTGAAGAAATTTTTTGCGGCTCATTTGACACTGAGGGAAAATTCCTTGGAATACTACATAGCTATTTATTGCATCTATGTCTAAAATTCTGAAGAAGAGTGTAAGGGGCCAGCCAGCGGTTCGTTTTCCTGGCTGTTGAGTAGGTTGTGCACAACTTGTCCACCACATCCACTCCACCTTTTGTCAAATTATAAAAAGTTATTATTTCAGGTTTATAGGCATCACCTGTTCTCTCATCAATTGTGTCATCTTCCAAGTGCATGCTTGATAATAACACAACATTTTTATTTTTCTTAGGAACATATGAAACAATAGTTTTGTTTTTTTGGTATGCAAACATTGAAGATTTCAATGGCCGCTTATTAGATAGTAGTTCTGGTGGCAACTCCTTTTTATTTTTCTTTACAGTTCCTACCATGGTTACTCGTTTATCTAACAACTTGTCAGCCAGAGGAAAACTAGTGAACCATTTGTCTATTGTCAAGTTTCTACCTGAACCATGAATTGGTACTGTCATGCGCATAGTTACATCTATTGTACTATTTGAAACATTGTAGGGCCCATCGTTTTGCTTCCCCACATAGACCTCACTGTTGAGTACATACCATGTTCTAGCATCTACTAAAGTGAACACTTTCAGGCCATACTTTGCTGGCTTACTCGGAATGTACATGCGAAATGAACAGCGTCCTCTAAATGGAACTAACTGTTCATCTAGTGTGCAGTATTCTGAGACAGAATAATATTTCTCACTGTTAGAATTGAACCCTTCAAAAATATTTCGAATTGGGGTCAGCTTATCCTGTTGCCTTCTCACATGACGATTATTTATGTCATCAAACCTCATGTACCTGAGTAAAAATCTGAATCTCTTCAAACTCATGGTTGTTTGACAAATCTCAATCCCCAGTTCCTCAGCATTCCAAATATCATCTAGATTTTGATGGCCTGATTTCACAAGACCACAAATTATTAGCAATCCAAAAACTGCTCTCATTTCTATAAAATTTGTAGGATATGTACTGCGATCATTTTTATTTTTTTCTGCATCTTTTTCAATTTTTATATTTGTACATCTAACTATTTCTTGAATCAAAGAATCATCCAGAAACAATGAAAAACATTCTAGGGGTGTTTTGCAGGTCCTACCTTCTGCTCGTACTCCTGGCAAATGAGTCACAATATTTTGTTGTCTTGTTCTCACATTCCTTTGTGATGCATGTCGCCTCCATTTGGTAACTTGATCCCTACCTGTGTATGTTGGGCCTTCAAAATTATCTTCATTCCTTTCTTCATCCGACTGCTCACTAACTGAATCATGGTCTGAATGAAGAACTTCATCTGGTTCTGAATCTTCATCAGAAATGTTGATGGGATCCTCATCTTCTTGTTCATCTAATTCCTGAAGAAGATTTCGAATCCTCTCACATTCAGCATCAGGATCCATACTGCAACAAACAAAATATATGGATTTTTAGAATATTTACTTATTGAACTGAGTAGAATATGGGCCTAACGTGTTGTATGGTTCATTAAAACTTGAATTCAATATTTTAAGAATGGAAAAATAATTTATACTTACTTGAGATGGAAAATAAGATGATCCTGTATGTGATGAAAACTATAACGTGGATGGTAACGTGGGGGCCTAGCGACACCCCAAGCACTTTGGACAGTTGCATTGAACAGACAAATACACAAAGCTATGAAAATCGGCTGTCAACTGAACAGTCTCAAGGTTGAAGGAAGGTACTGAGAGTGACAGAACTGCTACCAACCTCAAAAGAAAAATATTCCCACATTCATAGTGGTGGGGTCTTTTTAGACCCCACGTTAACAATTGAAGGTTAAAACTCCATCCACATTAGATCTTGAGTGAGGTAAACACCAATTATTATGGTACTTACGGAGGCTTAACCTAACCTCGCTAGATTGTGACGTCTCGTTAATTGGAATTTTCTGAAGATTACTTGTATTAGAGCATTACATTATTGTATTCGATATATAGGTGAATTCACGATCTAGGGAGGTTAGGTTAAGCTTGTTGGATAGTGTCCTTCGTATAATACGAAGGACTCCAATTATGGTAGGCTATGTACGCATGGTTTACATTGTAGTCCATGATGATTGAACTGGCCACTTACCAGATACACTTCTAACCTAAAAAGTAAGCGTTTGAGTCAAGTTTTCAACAGCTGATTAATACGAAATAGTTATTTGTTTTTTGTCCTTAAAGTTCAAAAATCGATGAGAAACTATGGTCATAGTACAAAGAGGCTTTTATCTCCCGGCGTGTAGGAAATTTTTCCTTTTTATTAAGGATTCTGTTTTTTGAGTGATAGCCCGTTACTATGTCATTGGGAGGCCTATATTAGGAAGTTCATTATTATGAGAAAAGAAGTAATAAAGAAAATGTTGAATGTCTTCTTCGGTGCAAATAATCAAGAAAACTGATAATCACTCTAATAACCTTGGATAATGTTTTTGACATATTCAAAATATAAATAATATTGGAACATACAGTCAAACTTGTTCTTAACCGGCCGATATTTGGTATGTTTATTTTATGTAGCCCAACTTCATATTTAGTAAATAAATGTTTTCTCTCCATTACAGAATGAACTGGGTGTGCTACAAGGAATTCCCTCCACTAATGAAATGGCTACCACAGCTGAACTGGAAGAATTCATGCAGGGGCCTCTCGTAATATGGGTAATACATAGTTATTATATTATTTTTAAAACTAATTTTCTTTCTAGCTCTTGAATGTGGTTGTAGTGATAGTGATAGTGATGCTTAAATATATGAAATTATTTAGTACTTTTAATTTTTACTCGTATTCATGAAAGATTCCTTTGAACAATCTTTTTTAAACTTTGGTGCCATTGAAAATAATTAAATTTGGCATTATATTTATTCTAGTCTCATTTAGCTACACTGTAATATATTTATGGATATTTCGAGTATTCATCACTGCATGCTTGTAAATGAAATCCAAAATCTCCTTGAAATCCGCCTTTAAAATCTGCTTTATTTATCCTATTTCCTAAACTTTATGAGAGTGCAAGCTCTGGTGAGTGTTATAACTTATTTCATTTCATTCTCGTAGTATCTTAAAGGTAGGTCTACACTTATAAATCTCTCGAGCTCGAGCTTATATTTTTGTTATTTTTACAGCTTCGTTCCTGCTTGGATAATCCTGACGCTCTTACCGACTACAATGATTTGGCCGATGGTGTTATGATATACAATGTGCTTCTCTTGATGTAAGAATTGCAATTTCAATAGAATATTCCAATACTTATGAATTTATTAATTACAAAAACTTACTGATGTAAACTTAAGTAAAGATAAGCAAGAAAGTGGTCTGTTGTCCACTGCTTTCTTCAGAAATATTTTACTGGAAAATCCAAATTTTAGGTTATACCCAAAGTAATACTACTTTAGGTAAAATGCTACTATAGTTAATACTAGTTTCAAGTAAAATAGTACTTTTGGCACTAATACTATGATAATTTAAAATGAAAGTTTTGTAGGACCTTATTTCGGATTTTTTCGGTTATATCCACAATATTTTTTCAATATTAACTTATAAAACAATGAACGTATTAATACGTATTGAAAGACAGACAATTTCTAATTTTGCGTTAATAATAATAAGTTAATATCGTGTGACCTGGCTGGCTCAGGTCTGGTGTCAGAGTTCTCAGGTCGCACCTGAACAAATTTTGGATAACAAATTCAAATTAATTTATTCGCCATATTGACAAAAACATTAACAATGAAACAAACTAAAGAACATACATACTTGAAGTTAATAACAAATCCAAACAATACATTATAATACAGCACTACTGGTTGAAGTAGGACTTAATCGCCAGTAGTGAGTAAAAGATTTATTCAAATTTGGAATAGCAAGAAAGTGAACAGAGCACATAGAACAGTGATTGAAGGGTTGATTACATTGGGATAGTTACTCGCTAAGCGAGTAGCGAGTAGGACGTTACTGACCGACCGTGCTACAGCAGCTCAGCATACCAAGCCGAATTATATTAAAAATGTATCTTCCAGAATCATCCCCATACTATGGAATTTCTAAGACAATAAATAATATTTCAACACAAAATTAAAATATGAAATTTACCAACAATTATTCAATAAAATTTCATCAAAACAATATACAATATATCTCATCTGAAGTGTTATGCTGGCAGCCTGCATGATTAAGTGTCGGCTTTGGCCACAATAATATTGTATTTTGGTGTTGGCTACTTTGCCAGCGAGTATAAATGTGACCAAATTCAAAGTAGACAGGCTCTCAACTTTGAATTTGGTCACATTTGTACTCGCTGGCAGAGTAGCCAACACCAAAATACAATATTATTGTGGCCAAAGCCGACACTTAATCACGCAGGCTGCCAGCATAACGCTTCAGATGAGATATATTGTATATTGTTTTGATGAAATTTCATTGAATAATTGTTGGTAAACTTCATATTTTAATTTTGTGTTACAATATTATTTATTGTCTTTGAAATTCCATAGTATGGGGGTGATTCTAGAAATAATTTTTTTAATATAATTTGGCTTGGTATGCTGAGCTGCTGTAACACGGTCGGTCAGTAACGTCCTACTCGCTACTCGCTTAGCGAGTAACTATCCCAATGTAATCAACCCTTAAGTTCAATACACTAGTATCAAGCCCCATAAGGTCGACCTATCAGCATGGAGGGTTGAGATTACGTCACCACTGGCAGCTACATCAGAATACATCTTTCCACTAAATTATCTTTTCAAAATCAGAAAAGATTACTTAAAAGAAATAATTTTTTCGAAATAGAAAACAAAGAAATATGGAAACTTTTCCGCATCTACATTTTCATAATTTGTTTTTAAGAGGTACTATATCCGACAAGTAGTGCCCTTATGCACTACAATACTAAACGCCTTTCTATGCTGTGTGTCTTGATTACATAGAATTGAATAAGCAAATTTGAATTTCAAACATCTTTTTTCAATTTTATCAATGGTTTTGTGTTCAGTATCAATAATAAAATATCCTAGCTACATCAATGTTTGCAATTTCACGCTCATACATATTATATGCTTATCCCATTGTTTATTTTTTTGAATTTATTTATTGGCATCCTCTGACCTCCTATGAAAAGGGTAGGCTATATGGATTTCTCCTTATTATGTGTTATAAAATTACATAATTTTTGTATTTATGTCCTCTTTACTGTACATTATAAAAACTCATTTATTTTTCAAGTGACCCTGAACCATTACACTATGGAGTGGCACCAAGCCTGGGAAATCCGACCCTCAGAGTACGAAATTTCGATTGCATCATTAAAAACATCAAAACTCTATATGAAGTGAGTATATCTAGTACGGTATCTATCAAAACTAGCAATTCCATTAAGTTTTGTTGGGAAAATCACATGAAATAATTATTTGTTTATACAATATACAATTTTAATCATATTCAATACACACGATGAAAATTAAAATGCTAATGTTAGGTTAGGTTTTAAGATGTTTTTAGAATTTAAGCCAAAACAAAGGGTACTACTTGAAAAATTGAAACAGTTTGCTCGAAATCAGAAATCTCTTTAAAATGGGTAAATTGATGTCAACTAAAGTAATTAAATTTTAGAAAAATCCGCTTTTCGGTAAGTTTGGTGACCAAGAATTCTCAATGCAAGGCGTGACTTAAGTATGCAGTATGACTTGAGTCATTATATGATTTGATAGTCATTTCATATAATTATTCTTTTTAAAGGCATTTACTGCAGACATTTATTTGCATTCATATGACTTCATAAAACTTTTGAATGTTTGACATTGGGAAGTGATAGCCGAGTGCCGATGCAGGTATCTGATCAATCAGAGATAAGCTACGAAACTCGTGGGCGCTCTTTGTAAGGGTGACCGATTGGATTGGCCAGCAAAAAAGAATGTTCTCTGTTGTAAAATCACTTCCCGGTGGTTCGGAACCCACCTAAAACTGTAGGTCTAACTCATCAATCACCATTATCCAATTCATTACCCACGCACAGGTCTCAGACCTATGTGGGCTTCATCCTCCAAAAAAAACAAAAAACATTTGTATGACAAGTCATTATGATCATTTAAGTCATTTCATATATTCTTCTTAAAGGCATTATATGACATTTATTTGCATTCATATTACTTCATAAAACTTTTGAATGTTTGGCATTGGGAAGTGATAGCCAAGTGCCGTAGCAGGTAGCCTATCTGTTCAATCAGAGATAAGCTATCCTGGGCGCTCTTTGTAAGGGTGACCGAAAAAATACTCTGTTCTCTGCTGTAAAATCACTTCCAGGTTGTTCGGAACCCACTTAAAACTGTATCAATCAACATCATCTAATTCATTGCCCACGCACAGGTCTCAGACCTATGTGGGCTTTATCCTCAGAAAAAAAAACATTTTTATGACTTGATATTCATTTCATATATTCTTTTTAAAGGCATTACATGACTGTAGTCATTTATTTGCATTCACATGACTTTATAAAACGTTTGAATATTGTGTTTGTGTTTTGACAGGAAGAGCTGTGCCACCTGGTGATGGTGGTACCGGACTGTGTGAGCTTGGGCCGAGAGCCGGACTCGCGCACCGGCCTCGACCAGATGCGGCTGCTGCTGTTGCTGCTGCTCGGCTGCGCAGTCCAGTGTCCCAACAAGCAGTCCTTCATCGAGCAGATCAAGTCACTCGAACTCGACGCCCAGCATGCTCTGGTCGACTGCATCAAACAGGTAACTCACTAGCAGGTTGCCTGATTCTATTGAATCTCGGTTTCTAAAATCTGTGCAAACCTCCTTCTCTGCAGCAAGGAATTTTGAAGGGAGGGGTCCATGAGTACCGCGCCGGGGGGGGGGGGGGGTTGGAGACTGTAAAAAGTGGGAGGTGGGAGAGAGACTGTAAAAGTGGGGGGAGGAGGAGACTGTAAAAGTGGGGGAAGGGGAGACTCTTAAAGGGAGGAGGAGACTGTAAAAGTGGTGGGGAGGGGGAGGGAGAGAGACTGTAAAAGTGGGGGGGGGAGACTAAAAGGAGGAGGACACTGTAAAAGTGTTGGGAGGAGGAGGGAGAGAGATTGTAAAAGTGGCGAGGGGGAGGGAGACAGACTGTAAAAATGGGGGGGGGGGAGACTAAAAGGGGGGAGGAGATTGTAAAAGTGGCGAGGGGGAGGGAGACAGACTGTAAAAATGGGGGGGGGGAGACTAAAAGGGGGGAGGAGATTGTAAAAGTGGCGAGGGGGAGGGAGACAGACTGTAAAAATGGGGGGGGGGAGACTAAAAGGGGGGAGGAGATTGTAAAAGTGTAGAGGGGGAGAGAGAGAGAGAAACTGTAAAAATGGGGGGGGGGAGGGAGAGCGACTGTAAAATTGGTGGGTGTGACTGTAAAAGGGGGGGGGGAGACTGTAAAAGTGTTGAGGAGGGTAAGGAAGAGTGACTGTAAAAGTGGGGGGGGGGAGACTAAAAGGGGGAGGACATTTTATAGGTTATGTTTATTGTATCAGAACACGGAACTGTAAATTAGGTCGTAGGTGTTAAAAACCTTTCAAAATTAATAAAATCTATTTAGAATATAATACTATGAACAATGTAGTTGAATAATGATTGAAGTAATTCACTATGAAATGATTCGAACTTTTTTTTCAACTTCAGAATCAGCTGTTGATCAAATTACTGTGTTACCAGATTGTGTCCGTTCGGTTAGCGAAAAATAACTAATGAGTCTTTGTGCAACAGAAATAAACCCGTTACACTTACGACAGCTATTTAACTGACATTAAACTCCTTATTTAATTAGATTTCGTGCAACCGGCCGTTAGACTCTTAATGTGATTTGAAATTTGGTAACTTTCCAAAAGTGTATATTATCTATTACTTATGTCATTGTCAAGGGGGCGTCCAGACCACCAAAATTCCCCTTAGCCACTTCCTGACTCCTCCTCCTCCTCCTCCTCCTCCTCCTCCTCCGCCTCCTCCTCCTCCTCCTCCTCCTCCTCCTCCTCTTCCTCCTCCTCTTCCTCCTCCTCCTCTTCCTCCTCCTCCTCCTCCTCCTCCTACTCCTTTTCTTCTAACATTTGAAAAATCAACATTTGTTGATTTCAACTGTCAACATTTGTGTGCCAATAAGTTGCAGTAAATTTGTGCTAGTGTGAATGCGATATCAGCTGCAACATGTTTTACAAAAATTTGCTGACAATCCAATTTTATTCTCTCCAAAAATTTGTTTTTTAAATCATATTTCTGATAAATTCCAGCAGATTTCACAATAATTTTATATTTCAGGTGACTGAAAGCCAGGAAATCGTTCTGACTCAGGAGAGCTGCGATAGCATTTCGCCTGAGCTGATGCTCACTCATATTAGGAGACTTGTGAAGGAAAGAGATCGCTACTTGCAGGTTATTTAGCTTTCATTTGTTTTCTAATTTAGCTAACTTTTCCCTTTAATCCTTCTATAGTTCATTCGAACATTTTTCCATAGTTTTAATCTAGTTTAGCCAAATTCTTTCCATTAACCATTAGGTGATCTCTAAAAAGTAAATATCGATTTGTTTTAATAGATTTATGACGGCTTCTCAGTCTTCAGTAAATCATCCAGCCGCTATTGAATCAATAGGGGAAGTGATAGCCGCGAGCAGTAGCAGGTATCTGTTCAATCAGATAGAGATAAGCTGCGTTCTCGTAGGTCCTGTTTGTAACGGTGACCGATTAGATTGGCCAGCAAAAAAGACACTGTTCTCTGCTGAAAATTACTTCCCGGTGGTTCGGAACCCACCTAAAACTGTAAGTCCAACTCATAAATCACAATCATCCAACTCATTACCCACGCACAGGTCTCAGACCTATGTGGGCTTCATCCTAAAAAAAAAAAAAATAGCTCCCTAGTGATTTACTAAACAACCGGCCATTATTCAAATAAATATGTTGAACAAATTCGTAATATAAATTGAGAAGCACAACTACATTAGCTACTGATTAATTTACTGAACGATTAGAAATCGGGCATTATTAAACTTTATGCTGTATTATTTGTATTTTTTTTTCATAAACTTATGTAACTTACATTACATTAGCTACTGATTAATTACATTAGCTACTGATTAATTTACTGAACGATTAGAAATCGGGCATTATTAAACTTTATGCTGTATTATTTGTATTTTTTTTTCATAAACTTATGTAACTTACATTACATTAGCTACTGATTAATTACATTAGCTACTGATTAATTTACTGAACGATTAGAAATCGGGCATTATTAAACTTTATGCTGTATTATTTGTATTTTTTTTTCATAAACTTATGTAACTTACATTACATTAGCTACTGATTAATTACATTAGCTACTGATTAATTTACTGAACGATTAGAAATCGGGCATTATTAAACTTTATGCTGTATTATTTGTATTTTTTTTTCATAAACTTATGTAACTTACATTACATTAGCTACTGATTAATTACATTAGCTACTGATTAATTTACTGAACGATTAGAAATCGGGCATTATTAAACTTTATGCTGTATTATTTGTATTTTTTTTTCATAAACTTATGTAACTTACATTACATTAGCTACTGATTAATTACATTAGCTACTGATTAATTTACTGAACGATTAGAAATCGGGCATTATTAAACTTTATGCTGTATTATTTGTATTTTTTTTTCATAAACTTATGTAACTTACATTACATTAGCTACTGATTAATTACTTTAGCTACTGATTAATTTACTGAACGATTAGAAATCGGGCATTATTAAACTTTATGCTGTATTATTTGTATTTTTTTTTTCATAAACTTATGTAACTTACATTACATTAGCTACTGATTAATTACATTAGCTACTGATTAATTTACTGAACGATTAGAAATCGGGCATTATTAAACTTTATGCTGTATTATTTGTATTTTTTTTTCATAAACTTATGTAACTTACATTACATTAGCTACTGATTAATTACATTAGCTACTGATTAATTTACTGAACGATTAGAAATCGGGCATTATTAAACTTTATGCTGTATTATTTGTATTTTTTTTTCATAAACTTATGTAACTTACATTACATTAGCTACTGATTAATTACATTAGCTACTGATTAATTTACTGAACGATTAGAAATCGGGCATTATTAAACTTTATGCTGTATTATTTGTATTTTTTTTTCATAAACTTATGTAACTTACATTACATTAGCTACTGATTAATTACATTAGCTACTGATTAATTTACTGAATGATTAGAAATCGGGCATTATTAAACTTTATGCTGTATTATTTGTATTTTTTTTTCATAAACTTATGTAACTTACATTACATTAGCTACTGATTAATTACATTAGCTACTGATTAATTTACTGAACGATTAGAAATCGGGCATTATTAAACTTTATGCTGTATTATTTGTATTTTTTTTTCATAAACTTATGTAACTTACATTACATTAGCTACTGATTAATTACATTAGCTACTGATTAATTTACTGAACGATTAGAAATCGGGCATTATTCAACTTTATGCTGTATTATTTGTATTTTTTTTCATAAACTTATGTAACTTACATTACATTAGCTACTGATTAATTACATTAGCTACTGATTAATTTACTGAACGATTAGAAATCGGGCATTATTAAACTTTATGCTGTATTATTTGTATTTTTTTTTCATAAACTTATGTAACTTACATTACATTAGCTACTGATTAATTACATTAGCTACTGATTAATTTACTGAACGATTTAGAAATCGGGCATTATTAAACTTTATGCTGTATTATTTGTATTTTTTTTTCATAAACTTATGTAACATACATTACATTAGCTACTGATTAATTACATTAGCTACTGATTAATTTACTGAACGATTAGAAATCGGGCATTATTCAACTTTATGCTGTATTATTTGTATTTTTTTTTCATAAACTTATGTAACTTACATTACATTAGCTACTGATTAATTACATTAGCTACTGATTAATTTACTGAACGATTTAGAAATCGGGCATTATTAAACTTTATGCTGTATTATTTGTATTTTTTTTTCATAAACTTATGTAACATACATTACATTAGCTACTGATTAATTACATTAGCTACTGATTAATTTACTGAACGATTAGAAATCGGGCATTATTAAACTTTATGCTGTATTATTTGTATTTTTTTTCATAAACTTATGTAACTTACATTACATTAGCTACTGATTAATTACATTAGCTACTGATTAATTTACTGAACGATTAGAAATCGGGCATTATTAAACTTTATGCTGTATTATTTGTATTTTTTTTTCATAAACTTATGTAACTTACATTACATTAGCTACTGATTAATTACATTAGCTACTGATTAATTTACTGAACGATTAGAAATCGGGCATTATTAAACTTTATGCTGTATTATTTGTATTTTTTTTTCATAAACTTATGTAACATACATTACATTAGCTACTGATTAATTACATTAGCTACTGATTAATTTACTGAACGATTAGAAATCGGGCATTATTCAACTTTATGCTGTATTATTTGTATTTTTTTTCATAAACTATGTAACTTACATTAATGCTCTCCATAGTTTCTATATGAATTGAACATTATTTGTCATAGAAATTCACCAGCTTTCATAAACCTGTGTCATATTTCTTGACATTCAAACCCGTGTCATTAAAAAGATGAATTTACATTGATGAAATTGATGAATTTACATTGATGTAATTGATGAATTTACATTGATGAAATTGATGAATGTACTCATTAATCATTGATGAATGATTACATTCACTTTCTTCTATAAAAATAGTTTTTGTTGTTTGTTGTTAGCACTGGGTGAATCAGGATGATAGAAAGCAGGCGGGGGGCGGCAACAGCTCGCAGTGCGGTGGTGGTGGATCTGTGGGCGGAGGCAGTGGCGGCTCGTCCGAGGGGCGGCTGTCTGGGGGCGGCAATGAGAGCCAACATCTGGCGGTGGAGCTGGCCGATTGGAAGGCGCGCCTTAGGAAACTTAGACAAGAGTTGTGAGTAGTCAATTAAATTATTGCTGATTCAGTTGTGTGGAAATATCGAAAAACAATTTTTTTATTTTGAAAAGGTTGCGTTTTAGTTGATTTTATACAAAACTAGCTGGCCCGACGCGCGTTGCAGCGTTCTCATAAAATATCTTGATTTTATTATTTGCCACCTACCACTGAGGTTACATTTCATATTTCAAACTTCTAGTACTATTAGGGAAGAAGTTAGTCCTAGGGCTCTTCCAGCTGATCAGAGAGGCCTCCTTCGTTGTTTTCTAAGACCTTACTCACCACCTCTCAATGAACATTTCAAATTTAAACATCCTAAAACTATTTGGGTAGAAGCTAGGTTTTTGATTTTATTATTCGCCACCTCCTACTGAGACTACATTTCAAATTTCTAGCTGCATTGGTTAACATATGTCATCCACCCGGCATAATTACATTTCATCGTACCCAGTCATATGTTTCCTACATACTGCAAGGCTCCAACTGTACGGTAGCCTACATGCAAAGTCTTTGCGTTCCATACAGCGTAAATAACGCCGCTAAAGGGCCTGCCATATGATTAAAAACTGCTGACTTCTATCAGCTGTTCCTTTAAGCTGTTTGGCCGGCAAGTTCAGTAGGTTAGGTCTGTAAAATGGATTAATTAATCATAATTATTAGCTCCCCTATTAAAATTTATGGTCAGAAACCATCCCCAATATTCACAAAACATATTCCCAAAGTTTCATGCCGATCTGTCAAGTAGTTTTGAAGTCTATAGGGAACATACATACATACATACAGACATTCATTTTTATATATATAGATAGACTAGCAGGATGTCCGTTCCAATTGAATCGGGATATCTGACAACACTTTTTTATAATTTTAATTTAATAGTGTTTTTCTCTTCTCTCTTCTTCTACTTCTTCTCTCTGTTTTTCTTCGTCTTCTTCTATCTTCTTCTTCTTCCTGCATCTTCTTCTTTTACTCCAGATTTTTCTTCTCTCCTTTTTCTTTTCTTTTTCCTGCATCATCTGCTTCTTATTATTCTTCATCTTCTGATTCTTCTTCTCTCTTCTTCCCGCTTCTTCTTTTTCTCTATATTTTTCTTCTCTTCCTTCTGCATCTTCTGCTTCTTTTTCTCTACCTTTATCTTGTTCTCTTCTTCTTTTCTCCACCTTTTTCTTCTTCTTCTTTTTCTCCACCTTCTTATTCTTTTTTTCTTCTTTATCTCCACATTTTTTTTCTTCTCCTTCTCGACCTTTTCTTCTTCTCTACCTTTTTCTTCTTCTTTTCTTCCTGCATCTTCTTATTCTCCACCCTTTTCTTCTTCTTCTTCACCACTTTTCTCTTCTTCTTTTCTTCTTCCTGCTTCTTCTTCTTCGTCTTCTCTTCTTGCCGCTTCTGCTTCTTCTCCTTTCTCTTTCCATCTTCTCTTTTTTCTCCTCCTCCTCCTCCTCCTCCTCCTCCTCCTCCTTCTCCTTGTTATTCTTCACTCGTTTTTCAATAATGCAGCAAGTGGCTCTGTATTATAAGGCTTTCAGTTTTAAGCTTTCAAATGTTTTCTCCTTTGAACTTATTCCAATATAATTCCACTCATAAAATTTGTATTTATCTTTCAGAGAAGAAAAATCGGAAGCACTATCTGAGGCTAGAGAAGAGCTTGAACAAAATAGAACTCTAGTCTCGAAGCTGAGATCTGAGGTAATCAATTTATTGTATTTGAAGAATATCACAGATTTGTTAATAATAATTGCGATGTGAAAATCAATCGATCAACTTCTATTTGATATGAACTATTGGGTATTCGATATCTAATCTATAAAAATGTTATGAAAAATAAGACGAAATTGTCACAACCACATTTATTAAAACTTCGAGAAACTAGTTTCGGTTGTTACACCATTATCAATCTCAATCAAACTGAAAAACTAAAGTACAGAGAAGCCTTCTCGGAGTTTCTCGAAGTTTTAATAAATGTGGTTGTGACAATTTCGTCTTATTTTTCATTATGGATACCTTCCACAATATCACCTTCGCCATTACTAAGAAAGCTATAAAAATGTATTATTGTATAATATTTGGTGTATCTTTCTCTTCGGGTATTATCTAATTACTGTATTACAATTTTTTTTTATATTTTAATTTCCTCGTGAGTGATAAAGTTATGAAAACATTTCAGATGAACGAGCTGAAACAGGCGGCAAGAGCGGGAAAAGCGTACAGGGACGAAGTAGATGCGCTAAGAGAGAAAGCTGAACGATGTGAGAAGCTGGAAAGTGAGGTGACGAGATACAGAGACAAGTTGAGTGACCTTGAGTATTACAAGTCCAGAGTGGAAGAGCTACGGCAGGACAATAGGTGAGTTATAATCGTCAAATTTGAATTAATTACTGTGTTTTGCTTATAGTCCAGTAATTTTAGATCAAAATCGGCCCTCAAAAAAAAAACATTATACAAGCAAGAAACCTTGCACATATGTAGTACTTGGCATGCTGAATAACATACTAAAAGTCGTCTGCGATAAAAGTTGTGCTTCAGCCGCCATCTTGGAAAATGGCGGCCAAATTTTAGTTTTTCCTCATTTTCTCGAAAACTATCCACAGCAGCGAAAAAAGTTTCAACATGAAGTTTGACTCATGATTTCTCATTGGAATCAATAATTGACATGGCAAAATTGTCACCAAATCGATAAAACATGATAGGTAGTTCATTTTTATGATGGTAGACCAAGGTATTTATCACTAGAATTGTACAACCCTTTATCTCTCACCTTTGGGGTGGCCCTAGCTTCCAAGGTGGAAATTCATCTATAATTTACAAGCAATTATTTGCTATTGAAATGGAAATATTATGATGATTTATCATGAATAGGATGCAAAATGATAAATTTAAGTTTTTCAGTAAAGGAAACTGTCACATGGCCGAAGCACAACTTTTAGTGTGTTATTCAGCATGCCAAGTACTACATAGTATATGTGGCAAGTTTCTTGCTTGTATCATTTTTTTTTTTAATTTCCTAAAATTACTGGACTATTAGTATTACAAATACTGATGAGCGAGTTGTACTCATTAAAAAGTTCATGTTTTACTCACCAAAATAATGAAAAGGTTCATATAAACATAGCTCCGTAAATGCTTTGTTACAAAGTTAAAAATATGGCGGAAGTTAGGTGTCAGCCCCATTAATTTACTCATTAAGAAATTCGTAGTGCTTTCATTCATGTTGTAATTTGGTCAGGTTCTATGTAAAATAACCTGAAAAGTCGAATAATTCAAGTTGTAAGTCGGTAACTATTATAATTTTTGGAATATTCAGCAAATTGGCCCAAAAAACAAGTTGTTCTTTTCCAAGTTTAAAGTGATTCAACTTGTTTAAATGAACAATAAACTTTTATTTTTTCTGAAAGAAAAAACTAGGAAGTAATTGTATTTTGAACAAAAACGTCAAATAACCCAGTAGCCGTGAACACGTCCGCATTTGATAAAATGGGTTTTTATTGAATCATTTTTAACAGCTTGCTGTTTTTATGTGGTTTGATTCATCAAAATCCTAGTTTGTGTTTTATCGGCTATTAAGTTATTGAACATTTTTTGTTTAAAATGTAATCTTCTACAAGACATGTCAGAAAACTACAAGTTTATTGCGCATTAAATCAAGTTAATTAATTTTTTTCAAACTTGAAAAACGTGATTTTTAGGACATTTTTGAATAAATTGTTTTTGAGATTGAGGCATCACTCTGTAAATTGTCGTCAAGTTCACCTTTCAAGTAATTTTATTATTTTTTGTGATTTTTATACGCATAATAATCTTTTAAATAAATCTAATAATATTTATTCATTTAAGACATCATTCATTTATTTGTTTATTCATTTAACTAACATACAATCAATATGAATACAACAGGCTATTGCCCAAAGCGGCTTTTCACAAAATTTCAAATTGGAATCGAAATATTAGGTTAGGTCTGTTTTACTAGAAATTTCACCTTGAAGCACAATAATTCACGAGTCTTTTTCAGAAAAATAATATTAATTTTGATTTTTTTTTTTTATCATGTATTTTTTATCTCATACATATTATTGTGGTTATATTCAGGGTTCTGGAAGAGACACGAGAAATGCTAGAAGAACAACTAATGAGGTCTCGTAAGAGGGCAGAGCATATGGTCCAGCTTGAAGCCGACATTCTCAAGTACAAGCAAACTATCAACGATCTGGCTCTGGTAATTATCAAAATTCCTTGCTTCAGTTCTACTGTTTTTGAGTACTTTGTAGAAGTACAACTTTTAATCATCTATTGTCTGTTCAGTTTCAAATTATTGGATGGTGTAGCCTAGAAATCAGTTTTGAAACAATTTCTGTTATATACAATTCACAAAAATGAAAAATATCAAGTTATTGGATTGATGAGCAAGTATTTAGAATGGTGCTTACTAAAATCCATTCGAAGACGGAAGGAGCATTGTTTGGGGCACGTTCTAAAAATAATTTTTTTAAATGTTTTTTATTGCAGATGATGCCCGTGATGACGTGAGTCTGGAGACCTGTGCGTGGGTAATTAGGTGAATAGGAGAATGATGAATAAACAGCAATGGCTGAATGAGATTCGAACTCAAGGGTAAAGGAAACATCATTCACCTCATTACTCACGCACAAGTCTCCAGCCTCATTTGGGCGTCATCCGCTATAAAAAATCAATTACATTATTAAGAAATAGTAGATTTATTTTTTAAACAATGATTCATTACAAACATGAATCACTATTTTATTTTGTTTTGAAGTAAAAGAATGACTCATTATTTTATCGTATTGTGAATTCGACTATCACTCTTGTTTGAAACCAGCAATGCTTACAGCTATGCAAACCAGTAGTAGTAGGTTGAGTCTAGTAGCCTACACTAGTTCTATATGCTGCAACTCTGATATCGTTATAACAACATTCGTGATGGATGTCTCTTTCTTATCGGCTGGCTTTGAAAAGGAGCTCTTCATGGAACTAGTGATATCTTCAGTCATTTTATTAATAGTATTATATTTCATCCATTTAAAATTCAACAAAGATAACTTGGTGAGAATCTCATACTTTAAAGTCTATTTTTTTTATAGGTTACATATATTTTTATTATGTTCTTTGGACTAAAATATAAGATTGTGGTTTGAATAGTCAGCTACAGTCGAAATAGGGTTTGGTGCTGCACATTCAAACTTTTTCTTGAACGTTTTGTAACTAGTTGAATAACTAGATAGCCGATTGCCGTAACAGGTATCTGTTCAATCAGAGATACGCTGCGAAGCTCCTGGGCGCTCTTTGTAAGGGTGACTGATTGGATAGGCCAGTAAAAAATACTCTGTTCTCTGCTGTAAAATCACTTCCCGGTGGTTCGGAACCCACCTAGAACTATAGGTTCAACTCATCAAACACCATCATCCAATTCATTACCCACGCACAGGTCTCAGACCTATGTGGGCTTCATCCTCCGGAAAAAAACTAGATATTGTTCAATTTTAAGGTAAAGTTTGTTGAGAGAAGCTAAAAAAGGGGAATCTGAACTTGAAGCTAATGTTTTTTACTGATGATTTCCACATGAGTTTGAGACTTGTGCGTGGGTAATATAGTTATGTTATGTTATGTTATGTTATGAAGGGACGGATTCAAAGATCCAGAAGATTCAAAGATCCTCACACGTCAACCGAAGCTTATTGTGTGTCCCTAGTACGTTAGTTAGGCAAACCAATACCTGTGCCCTTTAGAAGATCCAGGAGTTTCTTCCCTATGCTAACGTCCCATTCATCACCTGGTTGCTTAAAGCCAAACAGAGCCATTCTCCTTGCCCCGAGTCTCTCGCAATCCAGTATGATATGCTTGGCAGTCTCTTCAGACTGATTGCAAAGCCTACACATCTGACTTTCATTTCTGAGTCCAATTGTGGTAATATAGTTAGTTAATGATGGCACAAATGGCTAAACAGGAATCAAATTCTTGACTGCAGGAGTTGCAGTCAGTCAGAGGTAAGACCCCTAACCGATTACACTGATGTGGCTACCAAGACTGTAAATAGAAGTTGGGAAGAATGTTTAAGTTTAAGAGCGTCAAATTAAAGAAGTATTTTAATTTCATATACATACTTGTCACTGTGTATACAAGGAAAGAATTAAATTTGTTTATTTTGTTTTGTAATAGCAATAAATCCTTTTTTGTGTTTGCCTATCCCCTTTTTATATGGGGTCGGCATTCCCGTCTCGTGGTCTCTTCCTGCACGGCATCCTTTCCTTCCTCTCATGTACGGTCTCTCTCACTCCATGCTCATCCAAGTGCTGCTCTCTCTGTCCACCACCTCACCCATGCCTCCTTCATCTTCCTACCCTGTGGACCATCATTTACTGTGCCTCTGATTAATCCATTCCTTTATCCGATCTCTCCTTGCAACCTTGCACATCCATCTCAGAATATCCATTTTTTTCGGAGGGTGAAGCTCCTATAGGTCTGAGACCTGTGTGTGGGTAGTGAATTGGTGATTGGTGAGTTGGACCTACAGTTTTAGTTGGGTTCCGAATCACCGGGAAGTAATTTTACAGCAGAGAACAGAGACATTTTCATCTCAGTTACTTCAATTTTTCTTTCCTGTATCTGAAATGTGCAGGGTTTCAGACCCATACAATAATTATCATATTTTCCATTCTATTTCTATAAGTGATAGCCGATTGCCGTAACAGGTATCTGTTCAATCAGAGATAAGCTGCGAAGCTCCTGGGCGCTCTTTGTAAGGGTGACCGATTGGATTGGCCAGCAAAAAAAGACTCAGTTCTCTAATGTAAAGTCACTTCCCGGTGGTTCGGAACCCTCCTAAACTGTAGGTCCAACTCATCAATCACAATCATCCAATTCATTACCCACGCACAGGTCTCAGACCTATGTGGGCTTCATCCTCCGAAAAAAGAAGGATCTGTAGATATTTATGAATGCATGAAAATTCTATAATGTATCACAGATTCTGTGAAGTTAGATTTTTCCGGTAAAAGCTAAATAAATTATTTAAATTGTAGGAGCGAGAGGCTGGTCAGGAGAGAATGCAAGAACTATTTGAAGAAAATGCACAACTGGCTATCCTAAGCAAGTCTACCTCACACCAAAACTCAACCACAGATTCCGATCAGCTTGAAGATACCGAAACTGGTAAGATTAAGTTTTTGTCAACCATTATCTATTATCAATTTTATTGATATTATTTAAAATAATTGCATTGCCTATTATCAATATTTAAAATTATTTCATCCATTCGTATTAGTTTTGTTCTATTTCAAAGGTCAAAAACTGATTTTGAAATGTTTAAATCAGCTTATATGACTATTGTATACCAAGGTTAATGGAATCAAGGTTGCTCCATAGCTCGCAATTAGCAAAATAGAAAGGTCGTGACGTCACACTGTTCACAATTACCCTTAACTTGCAAGTTTCAGCTCTATTTGTACACTTTTTCAGCATACAATTTAAGTTTTTTGTGTATAATAGATTTGAATCTGTATCTTGATCAGCTGTCCATGATGTGGGTTACTCAATGCTACTGAACCGAAATACATCACACCTCTATCATTTTCTAGCTCTCAAAAAACGAAACAACCTTGTTTTTAGTAATCTTGATTGTATACTTTTCATTTCGACACTGTAATGAAGAAATCCTGGGTTTTGATTGGTCTAGGCCCCTGTACTTCATAGTGACAATAGTATTCATTACAAGACATTAGTGACAATAGTAATAGCTTCATTATGACACTACTTTGATAAGATGTGGAATAAAGTAAACTGTATTGACATCACTTTTTAAATGTATTTTATAATGTAGCCTTACATGAGAATAATATCGAGATTATATTCTCATGTCCTAGGTGAAAATATAAAAAAAAAACATTTTCTCAATATCTGACCAAACCAAGACTTACTAGCCAACTAGCTGACTGTTGCATACCTTTTTGCTTTTGCATGATCTCAAACTTCCATCTTTGAATATCTCAAAAAAGATGGTGTTCACTATAATATACCGACCCCTTCAATTAGTATACACAATTACAAGCTAATAAAGAAGATTACACTGATAAATTTGAAAATAGAATTAAGAATTTGAAACAAATTTGAATTTTCTATATGTTTCATAAATGTTGTATATTTATAGTGAGAAATAATAATAATATTTTTATTTCGCCAAAATACAAAAATACAAATATAAGAAAATTCACAATATAAAGTGTATAACACATTTTTGGCACAGTCAGCAAAGTAAATACTTGAGCGCTGGCTGTGAGTTCATTCAATAATATTACTAGTAAACATAGAAAGCTCGTGAAATGAGAGAAATCAATAATGAATTTAAAGGTAAAGTAATAAAGATCTTAAAGTATCTCCATGAGGTGACAAAACTAAAAAAGCACACAATTATCATCCTTTCATTGTAAAACAATCGAAAAACACAGCAAAAAAATATTCACCGAAATACAATTCAATAACATACTCTTTAAAAATAAAAAATAAAAACAAAATAAACAGATATAATTCTTTCATAACTTAAGAACAGAAACAATCAAAATATTAAAACAAACCCATAATTACAAAAAGGACAATGTTAATTACAGGTCTTTGTTTAGTTCAAATCCTGTATTATTATTATTTATTTATTAATAATGTACCTTTAACAAAATACAGAAGTTACATACATCTATACAGTAAAGTGATTTTCATTTTTTTTTTTTTTGAGGATGAAGCCCACATAGGTTTGAGACCTGTGCGTGGGTAATGAGTTGGATGATGGTGATTGATGAATTGGACCTACAGTTTTAGGTGGGTTCCGAACCACCGGGAAGTGATTTTACAGCAGAGAACAGTGTCTTTTTGCTGGCCAATCTAATCGGTCACCGTTACGAACAGGACCTACGAGAACGCAGCTTATCTCTCTGATTGAACAGATACCTGCTACGGCTCGCGGCTATCACTATTCCTATAGCACGCGGCTATTTTATTCCTATCACGATTACACTAGGCGGGTTTCCTGAATTATTGGGATTCGACTATTCCTTTGGTTAATTTTCTTTGTTGTAAAAACCCCCTGTTTTATTGTATAATTCCCAAAATACCTGCTCTTTTTCAATCGATTGATGAACATTTCAGGTTCTGGTGATAACAGCTTATCGGAACAATTAACCAGCAATGCACAAGCACGTGCTCTGCGTTTGGAGCTGGAAAATCGGAGACTTGCATCCACCGTTGAAAGCCTCCAAGAAGCAGCACTACACCAAACCAATCAGCACATACTTGACCTCGAAAAGGACAAGAAAAAACTCTCATTACAGGTCGGTAATAGAACTGAACACCAACTGAGACAAACCTTGTACAAGATTGATTTTTTCATAAAATATAAGTTGCCAGGTTTTAAAAAACATTTGGCAATAATTAGTATGTACAAGATTACGAGCTAATAAACTAGATGACGCTGACAAAAGCTGTTAGCTCAGTGAGGTAAGTAATCGCACCCCACTCTCGTTTGCGTAGTACGCTCTTTGGTCCAAAACATTATGTTGAGGTCTGAAGTCGAAATCGGCTATGGCTCTATAAATACATACTGCAAAATTGAAGATTTTGAATGAGAATTAAGAATTCGAAATTTAAGACGTACATATGTATGCCTTAATCCAACAAATTACAGAATTTTCATCAATATAGTACATCAATGTAGTAATTTGGTTTTTTATTTACTAATTAATCCCATATTACCCCAACTCTAGAACATAGCAAATGCCATCGCTGGGTTATAATGTCCATTGATGATTTGATATATTATTAAAATTGCAATTACTTGCAGTTGTGAATGTAGTCTTATGCTATGTACATGTCGTTTTAGACATGAAATACTATGGAAATGAAATACTATTGGCCGTTGCACGAAAGCCAATAAAATAAGGAGTTTTTGTTACACTTGATAGAAAGTAGCTACTTTCCATAGATTTGTCACGTATGGAAAGTGCCTCTTTTCCGTACTAGATCGGAAAAATCAGCTGACAAATAGGGCCTTATAGCCGTACAAGATAGGAAAAAACATATGGAGTGTGGCAAAAATTTTTCCGTTGACTCACATATATATATTATATGTATAGATATAGTCAACTCATTACATTACTCAATACCTATGACTCAATACCTGTCTCGAATATTATCCAGCTGATTGATTGCACTAGGCTATCATTATTATTTATCGGGGAATTCGCCCATCAAATTCTGAATCTAAATAAAGCAGCTGATTCAATTGTCTTGAATACTTTTGAATGTTTCACATATTATCCAGCTGATTGTATCATCCCTTTCTATCAAGTATAACAAAAAATATCGTACATTGCACGGCTGTAAACTTTTTCCGGTTCTTGCATATTCACGTTTCTGCACTCGGCTTTCGCCTCGTGCATGAACTATCATATGCTCGACTGGCAAAACGTTACTTCCCAGCCTAGTAACGTAATATACTATTGATTTAAGTGTAACGGGTTTATTTATGTTGCACTAAGATCCATTAGTTAATTTTCGTTAACCGAACGGGCACAATCTGGCTACACTGTAATTTTATCAACAGCTGATTCCGAAGTTGAGAAAAAAGATGAATTAGAATCATTTCATTGTGAATTATTTGAATCATTATTCAACTATCTCAATATGATTATATTATTAATAGAATTGGAGTGGCCGTAGCCGAGTGGGTTAAGTGCTGGTTTGCTAGCCCAAAGGTCCCGGGTTCGATCCCAGGTCTGACCGAAAGATTTTACCTCGGGCCACTCCCGTGTTTCGGAGGACACGTTAAGCTGTCGGTCCCGGCTGCCTAAAAAACAGTCGTTAAGTCACGTCAGAGGCCCTGAACTTATTCAGGTGCGACCTGATAACTCTGACACCAGACCTGAGCCAGCCAGGTCACACGATATTATTATTATTATTAATAGAATTTATTCATTTTGAAAGGTTTTTTACACCTACGACCTAATTTGCAGTTCCGTGTTCTCGTACATTTAACATAACCTATAAAATGTAACTTAACGGACATTAGTGAGATTTAATCATCGGTGATCGGGCGGTTAAATATCTTCTACGCCGGTTGACCTAATCGGCGTTATCGCTTGTAATTGTCCTTTGTACCAGTAAATTCTCCCCATTAAGTTTAATCTCCATAGAATGACGTCATTCTACGGGGATTAAATTTAATTGGCTTTCGTGCAACCGGCCATGTGTATTTTATTTATACTTCTAGTTTTCCTGTATACTTTGTTGTTTAAACTCTTTTAGTATATGTTGTACCATGAAACGATAGTTGAACGAAACTCAATTATTTAGTTGTATAATTTAAGTCATAAAATATTAATTTTTTTGTTGTAGGTCGAAGATTTGGAAGAAAATAAGAGGAAACTTCTGCAGCACAACTCGGAATTGGAAACTACAGTGAAAAATGCTCAACGAGATACAAAGAAGATGCAAGAACTGCGTGACACGCTACAACTTCAACTTCAGGTAAGAAACCATTGAATTACAATCATTTCAGTTAATTACTCTTGAATTATACTTCAAGTTAATTATTTAAGTTTACTTTAATAGAAGTTAATATTTTTATTTGATGAGTAACCATGAGAACTCTGCTTCTCTTTCTTACTTCTTGACAATTGCCATTTTTACCTGTTGACCAAATTCTCACTACACACTTATTAGAGCTCCTAAATTTATTATTAGTAATAATATGAGAGATTAAAATCAACTTGATGAAAAACTTTTTGTTGTAAATTCAACGACGCAGTCAGTTTTAGATTGTGAATATATAATAAATGTACTTACACTTAGCCGAAGAAGGCCTTCAAGTTGAGTTTCAACAACTCGAAAACGTTCGGCCAAGTGTTCCTTAACGATCTGCGTTGTTAATATTAACTATTTGTTGTAAATTTAACGACTTGCAGTCAGTTTTAGATTGTGAATATATAATAAATGTACTCACATTCGGCCGAATGTTTCCGAGGTATTGAAACACCTCTTCAAGGCAAAGTGTGAGTACATTTATTATATATTCACAATCTAAAACTGACTGCGTCGTTGAATTTACAACAAAAAGTTTTTCATCAAGTTGATTTTAATCTCTCATATTATTACTAATAATAAATTTAGGATCTTTTACAATAAAAAGTTAATTCTTGTATTGAGACTTAAGTTATTGTTAGAATAATGATTAAAAACGTTTCTGTCCTCATTCTACAAACTTTTCTGTATGCAAAAATCTGTATGCTTATTTACTTTTTATCTATTTTAAATGGTTTCTTTGAACTTATTTATTTTATTTGTCTACTAATTGATATAAAATGACTATTACAATCTCAATCAACTGCTCTTTAATATATTCTTCAAAAATTTCTGCACGTTTTCCGGTGTCCGTAGTTTTCTCTATAATGGAGTTTCAACTCTATCATAATTGTCTCAAGCCATGCATCTTTTCTTTTCATTTCTGCTTCATTATCTTATTGTAGATAACAACAAACAATGAAGTAGTACAGACAAGCTACAAAAAGTATAAATAAAATAAATGAAAATCACTTTCCGGTGATTCGGAACCCACCTAAAACTCTAGTCAAAACTCATCAATCAGATATTTTGTAGTTAGTGGTATATTTTTTCATGTTTGTTCATTTTCTGCATGCTAATAACATTGAAAGCCAATTGCACCAATGCTAATCAAGGTTTCATGGCCGTTCACCCCTGAGAATTTTACGGGTGATGTTACAATCGACTTCAAGCCTTGTATCAATAATTACTGTAATGCAATTGGATATCTAAGAATAAGAAATTTGGTGTAAATCTTGGTTTAACAGATTCAATGATATTAATTTAGAAAATTTTTCTGAACAGATTCGCAGTGATGAGGGAGACAGCTTGCTAAGAGAGAAACAGAGAATGGAGAGGCGCATTGAAGAGCTTGAACTGTCTCTGGAGAATGCCAAACAGCAGGCCGAAAAGGTGCCCGAACTGGAGGAAGCTCGAAGCAGAGCTGCCAACCTAGAAAGAGACATCACACGGCTGAAACATGCTCTTGAGGTTGTTACAAATGTTTGATTCATTCTTTCAGATTATATTTTTTATAAACTTTCGTTAAAATGTACTTTTAATATACAAATGAAACAGAATACACGCTTTCTACAAATTAAAAAAAAATGTTTCGTTTTTGTTGATCAGGTTTTTTTGCTCTATACATATCGTATAAATATATCATAAATTATGTTCCATTCTTTGCATTTTTCTTGTGTATGTTTCATTTCAAAGCTTTTTAAAGCTACTTCCGTGATAACGCCAACAAACTCTGATAAACAAACTATTGGGTTTTATTACTTCACAATACACTCTTGAGACTCATTTTGAATATGTTCAGGCGTCTAAAGCTTGAAAACTTTTGAACGTTCTCTTCACTAATCCTGTGTTTCATCCATAGGTTAAAGCTGTTTCACTGGATAAACTATCGACAGAGATTGAAGTTGTAATGAAAGAGAAATCTGAACTCGTCAAACAATTGGAAAAAGCCAACCTACAGATTTCAAGGTAATATTCAATAATCTAATGCACTGACTTCGCCTTGGGCAAGTCTACAATCCTCCAGTTCAATAATAATAATAGTAATAATAATAAGTGTCACAATACGATAAAATAATGTGTCATTCTTTTACTTCAAAATAAAATAGTGATTCATATTTGCAATGAATCATTGTTTAAAAAATAAATCAATCATTTCTTAATAATGCAATTAGGTTTTATATTTTTCATTGCGGATGATGCCCATATGAGTCTGGGGACTTGTGCGTGGGTAATAAGGTGAATGGGTGAATGATGAGAATCGTCCATGGCTGAATCAGATTCGAACCCAAGGCTGTAGGAAACGAAGCCAGCCAGAGCTTTATTTTATTATAGACAAGCGCTCCAACCAACTTCGCTAGCATAGCCGCCTAACAGTTCTTGTCATCATGATCAACAACTTATACTTTACAATATTGAGCTGAAAAGCCTGTTCTTTACTTGGCTGTATGTAAATTCATAGATGAATAATGTGAAAGTATTGACAACTAAGTTTAGTATAAAACATAAAACAGAATAAAATAAAACAATAATTGTTAATTCTATTCTGTATTTGATTTAGTCTTCCAAACCATATATTAATAGATTATACAATTTAGTGAAACAGTAATTAATTTAACCCCATAACAGTTATAATAGGTGATATAGCCGAGTTATAATAGCCGAGAATTAACATCGAGTATTGGTACGGTAATAGGAAAGTGTAATAAGATTAAAATAAATTGAAATAATTATTACAGAGTTACACTCAATGATCAATATATATTATATTTATATGTCAATTTTACAATATTACAATTATATTTCATAATAAGATCATTATCATTGAAAGGAAATCCTAGCAAGGCATATTTATTCATTTATTGGGATAAAATTGCAATAAATGTAACGAATATTATTTTATTGTTTTATTTAATTGCAATAATATGATCAGTTTGTGGCTCCTTATTGTGGATAAAGCCCACATGAACTCGCAACTCCAATTAATGTGGTAAGATAAATATTGATAACAGGGAAATCACAGATCTAGCCGGGAATCGAACCCGGGTGTAATGGGTAAATAATCATTTGTTCTAAGCAATATACATCAGTGGTCGCCTTGATATCTTCAACTTTATTCATGTAATGGGTTAATAATAATTTGTTCTAAGCAATGTACAGCAGAGGTCGCTTTGATTATATTGAACGTTATTCAAATTACTCAAAATTAATCAAATTCATATATTGAGTTGGGTTGTAAATAATGCTTTAATATTTAAGTTCAAGAATCAAGTTTAGATTTTAAGTTGAACAACATCTTTTAGTTGCTGTCGATTTTCACTGTTTATCAAGTTTTTTTATCTTATACTGTACTATTATTCTATTTATTTCAAGTTAGTTTTGAAGTAACTGACAATTTAACAAGCTGACAAAAATACATAAACATAATTTATTAATTTATAATTCATCAAAGTGCTATTAATTTATAATGAAGACTTCCGCAATGGGGAGGATATTGACAACAGCATTGAATAGCTGATGGAAATCGATGAATGCTACTGTACAAAACTAACAGTAATTAATTTAATCTCAGCAATTATAATAGGTGGTATTTATATTTATGCTTCTATTTTTTTTTTTGTGCTCAGATTACAGCAATTGGAACACGAATCCCGAGAGCTGGAAAGTAGATCAGCTGTGGACAAAGCCGCTCTCACAGCTCTGCAGAGCGAATTAGTGACTGAAAAATTAAATACACAACGACTAAAGGGCAGTTTAGAGAAACTTGGACTGGCACTTGATCATCTTTCTGATCCGGACAATGCTTTGGACAGGTGAGGGACATAGGGATTCATACCTGACTTCCAATAATATCCTGAAATAGTTTCGTCTATGTTCACGATCTATTTAATGTTAATAATACTGTTTTAAATAATTATGCAAAATGTGTAAATTCACATCCTATAGGTTAAACACATATTTTTAAATTCCTGGATTTCTTGTTCCATGACGAACTGCGTTGTTAATATTAACTTTTTAAGTGAATTCAACGACTTGCAGTCAATTTTTTTTATTAAGAATAAGTAGTATTGACTTTCTCTGTGGACCGAACGTTTTCGAATCTTGGAGATCCATTTTCAATGTTCTGAAAATGGATCTCCAAGATTAGAAAACGTTCGGCCTACAGAGTAAGTAAATTCTACCTATTCTTAATGAAAATTTGACTGCAAGTCGTTGAATTCACTTGAAAAGTTAACATATTTTTACTTCTTTGATAACAAAGTATTAAATTAAATTATTGATCATTATACTATTTGGCGTCCAACAGCTCTGTTTTTCAATTCATTAAATGTTATCTTCACGAAATATGCTATTTGAATCTAATTAACTGTGAACATACTTCAACTACTTTAGGAACTACATGTTGAACTTGTACTACATTTCAGTTACGAAAATACTTGTACAGTTGACGACGCTTTTTGCATCTTTTATCCATTTTCTACTTAGTTGTATTGTGTTATTTACAGAATTTTTATTCCATGGAAGTTTATCAGGGAAACAATGTATTCCAGCACATTATTCATGATCCAATAGCAATCAAGATAACTATTTATTTAAACCGATGGTTCCTCTTACTAAACTGAAGCTTAAATCGACAGCATTTACTACATTATCAATTTCATTATTATTGATGACGTAGATATTGTGGTAGCTATCCATAACGAATAATACAGATGTTAACATTGACCAGGTTTTCAAGAGAGAGCTAGAGGACTGTGGTTTCTTTTCAAGCTAAGAATATAGAGAGTATTATAAAAATCCTAAATTTATATAGTCTGAATGGAAATAATACATTTAAATTTAACATTGTACAAATCCAGATGCCCCCATGATGGGAGGCCAGTGGATGCTTAAATATCTATCTATCTATCAACTATGAAATTGTTATAGAATTGACAACATTCAACTTTGTTCTATTTTAATACAGATGTTGTCACAACTGCTGTACCGTAGTTACTGGTCCATATTGGGAGACTATTTCTTGTTAATAATGGGCGGGTCTAGTATCAACCAATGGCAGGCCTCCAACATGGAGTGCGACCAATGAGAGGCCCCGTCTATGAACCTATAGTGTTCGTCTTCGAAGGGTATTATATTGATCTACTTTGTATTTTAGTTTTAATTTGATAAGAGATTTTCAATTACGTGACTGCTGAAACTATAGTATCACGATTGTTAGTTAATTTATTGGTTGTGACAACATCTGTATTAGATATTAATTCACTACAGTATTTGAAAAAATTGATTTTTTCATTCCACTCTGCTAATTATCCAAGTTTTTATCGTTGCAGGATTCTATCCAGTCCTGAAGTATTGAAAGCGGTCAAGGAAAAGCTTGCCCTGGATGAAACTACAGCTAACGACCTGGCAACAGCCAACGCCCACCTGCAAGTCAACTTGGCAACGTTGCAATCACAAGTGACGTCACTCAACTCGCAGCACACCGCTCTACAGCTTGCCAACTCACAGCTTGTTGCTGAAAAGGAAGAAGTGAGTATTTTCATAACAAATAATTATTATTCATTGGTTATAATAATCTTTTTTTTCCAAGGATTGTTTATATAATGTTCGTAAAATAAGTTATTTTCCTTAAATTGTTATATTGAGGCATTATGCTTTATTACATGTTGATTACTGTTATGTATAACATGAAGGAAATAAATTTGAATTTGAAAGTGACTGACAGTAGCCAGAGGACAAATCCCCTAGCTCTATTCATTCTAGTTACTACAATATAATCTTATCATTATCCCATTTAATATTATCATCTCAAAGATTCTTATAACAATACTGAGAATGACTAGTATTATCCAGTATTGTTTCATGTAATATTGTTAACTTTCTATGGTAAATTCAACGACTTGCAGTCAATTTCAATTGTGAATAAATTATATTTTTACCCTCTTCAAGCCAAACATTTTCGAGTCATGGAGACCCTTTGCCAGCAAAAAATACTCTGTTCTCTGCAGTAAGATCACTTCCCGGTGGTTCGGAACCCACCTAAAACTGTAGGTCCAACTCATCAATCGCCATCATCCAATTCATTACCCAAGCACAGATCTCAGACCTATGTGGGCTTCATCCTCCGAAAAAATCTTCAAATTGATTGCAAGTCGTTGAAAAAGTTAATATTCGTTATGGAAAAAGAACTCCATGAATTTAATTTGGCAAGACAAGCTACCATCCACTGCAAGTCGTTAAATTTACCATGAAAAGTTAATATTTAAAAAAAAGTTGATAAGTTAACAACGCAGATCGTTATGGAGCAAGATATCCAGGAATGTAATATTGTTCACTATTCAAGTATTGTCCCAAACAAAGAGCATTCTAAAATCGAATTCAATTACTACAGTTAGATCGTCAAACTACTATTGCATTCTCTTTTGATGCTGTTCCATATCCTTCAATCAAAACAATCTAATGAAAATTATCAGTATTCTACAATAGTCGAAATGAATGTCAGGTTAGGGCTTGGGTGGGGTAACACCTATTGAGAATAAGAGTAGGTGTTACCTACTCTTACTAGTAGGACTAGGTGTTGGTTTGGTACAGATTTTGATTATTTTCATTCGATTGTTTAGTGGATTGATAAGGAAGTACATCCTTGCTCTTGAACATAATAGATTTCATTTCTTTATACAATGAAACAATAACTGTTAAACCTGAAGGTTCTTTACATTCAAAACCCTGATCAAGGTTTTTGAGAGATGTCAAGAAATTCTTAATGGAAATCGAGAATATAGATAACTTTTTTAGAGTTCTCGTGTAATAAATCCTTACTTTATATTTTATTACATTTCAAGGCTACAATATTGATAAATCACCGATACAATTTTTTATGTGTCATTCTATAAGCAATTGTCGGCCTCAGTAACCACTTTTCAGCGTTTTTCATATTTATATATATATATATATCTACTTTTAGTTATTTTTATCTATTCATTTATTTGATTTATTATTAAGTCACCATCTCACACCGGTCTAGTACCTCGAGATGCAAATACTCAATTGGCAATTCATTTTATTTTGTAATATTATTTTTTATCTTGTCATATTTATAATTATTATATTGCTCATTTTGTATTTTCTAAGATTGTTTGTAAAAGTTTTGTTTCTGCCAATAAACAATTTCAATTTCAAATTGCAAATAATTGAATGTATCCGTATTTTGATTTGATTATAATATGTTTGTGCTTTTTCTGATACTGTCTTTTTTATTTTAATTGGTTTTTGGGCTAAAAATAACCGACTCTCCTGCGATCAAGTTTCATCTTTGCATTTTTTTCTTTATACTTATAAACAAGAAATAGTTTCTGAAATTTCCATATTTTTTATTATTTTGTTGTTCTCTATTGCAAAGTTAATGCTCCCAAATGCTCCGTAACTCGCTCAAATTAACAAAATTGAAAAGCCATGACGCCACTCTGTTCATAATTACCCTCAGTTTGCAATTTTCAGCTCTATTTGTACATTTTTCTCAGTACATAAATTAAGTTTTTACATATCACAGATTTGTTTCTATATTCTGATCAGCTGTCTATGATATGGGTTACTCATTGCTATTGAACTGAAATACGTCATAACACCCCCCCCCCCCATATATTTCTAGTTCTCAAAACACGGAACAACCTTGTTTTTGATGACCTTGCTCTATTGTATGTCCTTATGAGGAGAATAAATATTTGGAATTTTCTCAATCATGTATATTTTGTATATTTTTCAGATCCTGAACGAGCATGCCAAACAGAACAAAGACCATCAACAGCTGTTGGTCGATCAGCTGACACTGCAAAAGTTGCACGAACAGCTGACGGCCGAGTACGAGGCGCTGGTGAAGGAGCGCGAACAGCTGAAGGCACAGCAGCGCGACCTGCGCGCCGAACAGCGCACGCTGCGCGAACAGTACGACCTGCTGCTCACACACAACAACAAGCTGCTCGCCGAAGTGGAGAGTCTCAAGGCCGAATCGAGGACGCTGAACAATTTGAGAGCCGAACACTCGAAATTGAAAGTAAGCTAAGATGACTGCCTTTATTTTAACCTGGAGGGCGGAGTTAGTGCGCAGCCGGCCCTCTATTACAGTCAGCCCTCCGTTACAACGATAATTTACATTTATTACAAAAATAATACAATAATAAAGGTAGATGTAAAGAACTAGCAGGTTGAATTGATTCTGGATTTCTAGAATGTGTTATCCATCCAATAATTTAATTCATAGTCTCTGTTTTATTATTCCTTTTTCTCTTTTTCTTTTCCTTATTTTCTCTCCTCTTTATTTTATCCTCCTCCTCCTTTTCATCCCCGCTCCTGCTCCTGCTCCTCCTTCCCCTTCTTCTGCTCCTGTTTCCCCCTCCCCCCACTTCTGTCCCTTCTCCTGCTCCTCCTCCTCTTGCTCCTCCCCCACCCCTTCTCCTGCTCCTACTCCTCCCTTTTCTTCTGCCCCTTTTCCTGCTCCTCCTCCTCCTTCTCTTGCTCCTCCTCCCCTTCTCCTGCTCCTCCTCCCCTTCTCCTGCTCCTCCCCCTCCCACTTCTCCTGCCTCCTCTTCCCCATACTTCTTCTCCTGCTCCTCCATCCCCTTATCATACTCCTCCTGCTCCTCCTTCCCCTTATCATACTCCTCCTTTCCCTTCTCCTGCCCCTACTCCTGCTCCTCCTCTTGCTCCCCCTTCTCCTGCTCCTCCTTCCCCTTCTCCTCCTTCTCCCCATTCTCCTGCTCCTCCTCCCCTTCTCCTGCTCCTCCTCCTCCTTCTCCTGCCTCCTCCTTCCCATTCTTCTGCTCCTGCTCCCCCTACTCCTGCCTCCTCCTCCCCATTCTTCTGCTCCTGCTCCCCCTCCCCCTTTCTCCTGCTCCTCTTTCCCCTTCTCCTACTCCTCCTCTTCCGCCTCCTTCTCCTCGTCATCATACTCCTTCCCCTTCTCCTTCTCCTCCTCTTCCTCCTCCTCCTCCTTCTCTTCCTCCTCCTTATCAATCTCCTCCTATTAAAATTATAAAGACTATTTTTTTCGGTGAAATATCTACAAATTTTCTACAATATGAGTGGTTATATTTTATTATTCTACTAGTGGTTCCGAGTTCAAATCTCTTTCAGTCTTGGACATTTTTACCTGATTATCATTCACTTCAATACCTTCATACAAATCTCAATACTCATGTGGGAATCATAAAAACAACAAAACAAAATTCGTGTCTGTGTACTGCCAAGAATGGATTGGACAGACTACATGCATTATGGAACGAGATATTAATAATAATAATAATCTTTATTTCCGCAAATACAAACAAGCAAAAAAAATACACTGGAAAAAAAATTATACATGATAGAAAATAATAATAATTATAAAACAATCAATTATTAGGAGAGAAACCAAGAAGTTACAAAGAAAAAAAATACTTAGATCAACTTAACTATCATGTACAAGAAATAAAATGTTACAAAAAAATATCTGCAGAAATAATACTGTATGCAAATAATTTCATTGTGAAATTATGTCCGCATACAGGAGCATCATAGGATCCAACAAGGATGCCATGAATTGATGTAATAAAAAAAATGAATAATAGAATTAAAACACTTTGAGGAAACATAGATTAATAATAGTACGAAAATGTACGAGTAGAAACAATAAGGACTAAAAATATACCATTAATTCAATAGAATTGATAACTTGAAGCATTGAAAGCGAATTAATAGCTGGTAGAAATTTTAAAAGAACTTAACATGATTTGATGATGTCATGGAATGATCACTGGCTGAATATTGCAGCAAGGTCAGTATCACCATAGTTCAAAGCACAACATTAAACATGCCCTCAACCTCATCAACATTCTTTGAAAGTAACCATCTCTTAAGGAGGAATTTAATTTAATTTTTCTTATTATGACATTTTAAATACAGCTTTAAGTGTAAAGGCAATATGTTGAAAAACTTTGGAGCTAAGAATATAAATGTTTTTTTAAACAGTGTGCAGTTTGGCCTTATACCACGAAGGTGGTGGTTGTTGGTCTGTCTTGTGCAATGAGGGACATCAACCATGTCACAATAGTCGATCATGACACCATCATATATTATTTCATGAATACGAGATTTCAATTAAAATATCAATCTTTCTGCACTCTGTATAACAGATAAATGTTGCTAATCTATTTAACGTTTTTTAACGATTTTTGTCTTGCAGGAAGACTTTAGAAATCTATTTGCGGCCTCGGATAAAATAAAGACCGATTACAGAAGCGTCCAAGAAGAGTTCAGAGCTCTGAAACTTGAATGTGGCCGACACAAACTGGAAAACACTGAACTGCAGGGCGAACTTGTGCAGAGAAATGATGTGGTCACCAGCCAGCAAGTACAGATATCGAAGCTGACAAGTCAAAATGAGGCAATTAATAATGACATTCCTATATTCTCAATTCGCATTCTTGATACTTTTATAACTCTTCGCTTTTCTTTTAAATAAAATTATCCAGTAATGAATAAGAATCTATGTTGTCATCGGAAAAGTTGTCAAATGTTGTTCAAAGGCAACAAAGAATTTGTCAAGATGTTGCTCAATGTCATCAAAGATGTTGTCAAATGAGAGAAGTGATAGCCGCGAGCCGTGGTAGGTATCTTTTCAGTCATAAGATAAGACACGAGATACTGGGCCCTCTTTGTTAGGGTGACCCATTGGTTTGGCCAGAAAAAGACTGTTCTCTGTTGTGAAATCATTCACAGCTAATCCCGGTGTCTCTGAACCCACCTAAAACTGTAGGCCCAACTTTGTTGCACACTTCTAAGCTTAATTGCACACTGGCCACATGTACAGTAGGAACAATTAGTCTGGGCGCGTGGCTCTGGTTTCACTACTAGCCGTCCTGTTAAAAGTTGACTGGTTGACCTTGAAGACATTGCAGCGGCGCACGGGCCACATGTTTTTAGAAATGAGCGATAAACACTCCCCCCGCCAAACGGCCGTGCGCCCAGACTAATTGTTTCTACTGTACTGGAGGTAGTGGCCAGTTAATTTCCTGGATATTGTTTTCAAAATTTGTATTATTTATTTTTCTTGGTTGGGAATAAAAATTTAATTCATTATCTAAATATAATACCTGTAATAATAAGAAAATAGAAAATATAATATATAAAAAAGATAATATGGAAAGAAGATGAAATTGCACTCATTACTTCCTGCTTAATAATTTATTTCGTATTGTTTTGGCTAAGCTCCTCGGAGTCAACTTTGATCTTTGTATTTTTCCTAACCTTTGAAAAAGTATCAAGTTTAAGCTTTGAATTTGAGAATTTTTTTTAAAAATAATTGTAAGAGAGGATAGGGCTTTCTAATCGAGCTTGCAATGGATACTTTCTCTAAATCTGTAAAAAGGCAGAGTTTTAAAGAATGGCAATGGATGAGTTCATGGGAACCTTACCGTTTACCGGTAATTGAGGCGTCTGAATGGTCTATTCAAATTCATAGATGTTTGAATAGACCAAACGCCAACAGACCAGTTAGACGCCAGCGGTAAGATTTACCGGTAAGGCTCCCATGAACTCAACTATTGTTGTGCAAGGTGTTCATTTTTGTAGTTTATAAATATCATAAACTACTACCCATGATAATAAGAAACTAAATTCATTAGTAGGCTACAACAGTGGTTCTCAAACTTTTTACTTCGAGCCCCCCTTCATAATTCAGGCGTAAGCCGGCCCCCCCTACATGTAGGTCTCTAGGCGTACTATAGATGTAGTACATATACGTATACGTATTTATAAGTAAGTCTCTTTTGACATTTTACAGTCAATGTTTATTTAGCTAAGCTATGCACATTCTATGCATACTCTAATGGGGCAATAGTTTTAAAAAATCATAATAAAACAACAAATTCTATACAAACAATTATAATGTATTCAGGTACTATAGCTACTACAGTACATAATTGTTATTTGGAACTCAAAGCAATAACAATGAAAAGAGATTGAGTGTGAAGGATGTGCTTGTTTTTTTCCGCGCATAGTTTGTTGAAACGTGGTGTCAGCTCTGATAACGCTACTCTGAGTTCCTTGGTCACATCCAGTCTTGATCGATGTTATCGATATTTACTTTTCAAGGATGTGAGTGAAGATTCTTTAACTTCATTTCAAGCGCAGTGGCACCTTGGAGGTCAATGAGATTTTATTTTTCCATCATGTTGAGGGAGCACTCATTGACTGAGATTTTGAATGGGTTTTGAATCCATGCCAAACCATCCAAGTTCTCATCAATATATTTTTCGAAAAACGAGATTTAAGGACTTCTATGTGTTCAAGAAAGCAGTCTTTTCATTGGTTGGAATAGTTGTTAGATCCGTTTCTTCAGTAATAATTTTAAGATTAGGAAATAGCTAGGAAACTATACACTTGTAATTTTTAAAATAAAAAGATTGCTTACCGTAACTATTTTGTAAGTGAATTTAATTGATTTTCCAACCATGCTTTGGACCCCCTCTGAGCCTTCATCGCGCCCCCCTTGGGGGTCGCGCCCCACACTTCGAGAACCACTGGGCTACAATATTCATTATCAAATTTAAGGTATTGTTTGAGCTCAACTTGACTTCCTAGATCTCTAAGGTGCTACATTTTAGCATAATAACTTCACAAAAACTACAAATTCAGGAATTTGAGGACTATAATGTTCAAGGCAAATAGATTGTAGGCTAATAGATTAGAATTCTATTGACTTTGTATTATATATACTGGTAAGTTGTGTTCCAGTTTCGTATAAACATAAATACTGTAGATAGGCAGTGATATATTTAAGACAAATATTTATCAATGGTATTAAATATTGTTATTTTTGTTGCAGGCATTGATTCAAATGAAGAACGGCCTTGAAGAAGATCGCAGGTCGTTAATGGAACATGTTTCAGTGCTTTTAAGTCAGTACCATGAGTTGTTGACGCATTCTCTCGAAGATAAAGAGCATTATCACACAGAGGAAAAGCTATTCACGTAAATATTCTAGAATAGTCATTACTCACTCTTTAGATTTAGTTCTTCTTAGTAAACATTTTCAGTTCTTGATTTCTGTAACTGTCAAAACAAAGGAAAATGAATGTATAAAACTTACCATTTTTGAATAAAGGCCATTTCACACTAGTGGCCTTTCGAAGTGGTCCGCCACTTGATCGACTCCGAAAGTCACGGCAAATGCTCATAGGCTTGTATCTAAGGTCACAGTCACACTGCGCAAGACTTCGCGATAGGGCTAGGCTTTTCAAGGCATATTACATGGAAGTCGCTTTATATATAATATTAGCCTACTGTTTAATATTTTTTCTGATTTATGATATCACTAGTGAACTTAGATCTAAATTTTCTGACTATTTTCATTAGAATAATTTCTGTTACAGAGATAAGCTGAACAACCTCTGCCGTCAGAAAGAAAAACTAGAAGAAAAAATAATGGAGCATTATAGGAAGCTGGATAGTTGTCCTACAAAAAAGTAAGTAGATATGTGTATTGTAATTTATTACCTTTAATTTAAATAAATCAACCATTTCTAAAATTAGGTTAAATATTTGTATAGTTGTAATTATACAGTTTTTTAAAATAAATCTCTTATTATAGAAGTCCAATTGTTCAAAGAAGTTGAAGCAATTAATCCATTTTAATTGTAGTGAATATCCATTTTCTTGAACTGCAGTATAACTATTAATATGTAGAATCTTGCTGTGCAGAACTGACCTTTTTGAGTCGCGTTTCGAACTATGCGTTTCTTCTTCCATTTTCCTGAAATTACTTGAATATTTTGTGTTTCTTTATCTGGAAAGAATTATGTAGTACGTCGCTCTCCAAGTATTTTTCAAATAAAAAAAAGAAAAAACGGTTTGTTATCAAAGTGAAAATTGAACTTGCCAATCTGCGTGATTTAGTCTAGTTTAAAAATAAAGTAATGGATTTTGGTATGCCACAAATGAGTAAGACTTGACTTCTATATTTGCGGCTCTGAAATCTCAATTAAAATTCCAGATTACTTCTTTCTTTGACTATTTGACTGTTTTAGTGATTGGTTTTCATATTGAACTTCCAAATTAATATATCCTCAATTGAAAAGTATTGTAGCCTACTTCAAAGTGAAAATTTCAATAGAATACTTAAGTTGAAAACTAGTTAGTTGTTATCGTTCCGTAACTTCTTTCTAGTTAATCTTGGCTCGGCTTGTTTAGAAAATTTTGCTTGACATTAATGTACAAGACATGTGTAAATATTCATATATAATCTAACATAATTGAATTAAATCCCAAAGCTACTAGGTTATTATTCTAGTATAACTATGTATTTGCAATGACATATAATTATATTATGGCCGATCCTGGCAAACAAATAGATTACAGACAGCCGTCTTTCAAAGATGTTGCACAGAAATATGAATTTTCATAGTTACTTATTTATTTACAATAGAATTTTTCATGTATTAATTGATATTTCATTCATTTATTGAATTAACTGCGTAATTTCTTTATTATTCTTTCCTATAACTTCTTTATATATAATTATGATTATAATTTCTTTCCTATAACCTTTATATACTGTATTACATATACTGGCTCTGGTAGCGCAGTTGGTTGGAGCGCTTGTCTGTGATAAGATAAGGTTCTGGCTGTCTTCGTTTCCGACAGCCTTGGGTTCGAATATCATTCAGCCATGGGTGTTTCTCAACATTCACCCATTCACCTCATTACCCACGCACAAGTCTCCAGACTCATGTGGGCATCATCCGCAAAAAAAGTTAAGAAACCAATCAATTTAATCATTCTAACCTCTTTGCTGTACGATTGTACATGTTTGGATGTAAATGAACAAGTAGTTTGAAACGGATGTTTAGCGTTAACGCATTTTTAACGAAGATTTTGTCATTATTATGCTATCAGCATTTATTCTCTATTATTTAAATCTGGTTTCATGTTTAACTAAATGATTCTTACTTTGTGCCAGGAAAAGTTTTGGAGCAAGTCTTGTGAGACGGGTGAGGAAGGCTGGCTCTGATCTGATCAGTAAAAGTCGAAGGTCGTGGCATGACGAGGCGGCAAGACGGGGAACCGACTCTGACACCAGCCTCGAGGATGTGCGCACAAGACAAGGTCATTATTGCCATTTTCCAAACTATATTATTTAATTGAATTAAAATCATCTGCATAAATACAAAAAATTGTCTCACATTCAAGACTGACCACTCGACTTGTCTTTTTCTTTCAAGTAAATTGACGGCTATCAAGCTGGCTATTGAAATTTAAAAAAAAAACATACAAATAACATTTTCAAGCATTAAAAACAAAACCGAATCGACTTTCGCCGACCATATCATTCAAACTGGACACACTTTTAGTGACATCACTACCAACCTGCACATTCTACATATGAAATCTAAATGACACGAACTCAACACCTTGGAACAATTTGAAATATATCATATCATATATCCCAAACTTCTGAGGAACAGACTGGGGTCAAGTCAAATGTGGAACACGTGTATAGACAACACATAAACAAACAATAAAAAAATAAACCACCACGACAAAGGCACATGGAGAGAACATTAATTCATCCATTGCAGAAAATCACCAACAGAATAGAAGGTCCGCTCAAGGAGCCACCCTTTCAATTTTTTTCTAAAGTTGTCAAGTCTATTTGCATATTAAGCTGGGCATTCACGTTCCAACTTGCAGTACCACTTGCAGTGCTCCTAGTAGTACTGCTAGATGGATAGTTGACTCCACTCACGCTCCTACTTGAAATCCAACTTTATTCCTAATCAGCTGTGAACGTCGCTCTCGAGCCGAAAAATGTAACCGAAGTTGCCCGATGTTGCCCGAACTTGCCCGAAGGTCATGCACTGATTGAGATAGGTTGGACGACTTTGATCCAACGCCCCCACACACGTTCCAGCACCGTCGACATTCGGAAGTTGTCCCTCTAGTCGTCCATCCACAATTTTTTTTTTTCAACCATCCAACAAGCCCATTCACGTTCCGTTTTCGGATCCAACCTTGGAGGTTGGACTGCAAGTGGTACTGCAAATCGGAACGTGAATGCACAGCTTTAAGTTGTTGGGTAACTTATTATACAGTTTGGTACCCTTGAACATAAGAGAATTCTCAAAAAGCTTAGTTCTGTGGGAACAGCGAGCTAACCTAACCTGACCATGCCTGGTTTCATATTTGTGAGTGTTGTTTAACCTTTTTAATTTGTCAATGTTCTTGAAGCACCAGGTACTTCAAGAATATATGGAAATACGCCACACACAATAAACCAAACATCCTCAATGAGCAAATAAATTTTAAATCATACAAACTTTTCGATCACATTCTACAAAAACCACAATAATTATTTTAATAAAAAAAAACTGACATTGACGATCAAGAAGGACGCCTTTGAAAATGAATCTCCACGATTCGAAAATGTTTGGCCTACTTGAGTAGATATATGATTTATTCACAATTAAAATTGACTGCAAGTCATACAATTTATTTTTTATTTATTTACAAACACACAAATAAATATTATTTTATAGATATTTAAAGAGAATCTCTACTCAAGAAACTGTTATAAATGTATTTTTGCTCAATTGTGATACCCCGCTATAAAACTATGTGTCGGGATAAACATTCACAACTATATCTTTTACTCGTTTCTACTAAAAATGTTTATACAATACTATATTCATATCCATAGTGCATATTATCCAGACCAATAAAAAATATTTTGATGAATATATTATTATTGCTTGTTATTGGGTTTTAGTTTTTGCTGAAACAATGATTTCTTATAACTGGAGAAATGGGTCGAAAACCTTTCATTTATTCTTTATATTTTTCATTTATATTTCACAATTCTTCCCTTTCATTTATCTTTCTCATCTTCGTCAATCTTCCATCTTACTCTGCTTTTCTTTATATTCTTTAATTTATATTTCACAATTCTTCCCTTTCATTTATCTTTCTCATCTTCTTCAATCTTCCATCTTCACTCTCTTCTTACGATTCTCTTCTATTCTTCCCTTTCCTTTATCTTTCTCATCTTTTTTTCAATCTTTTCTTCTTCCTTTTTTCTTCTGATATTTATTCTTATTTCTATTGTATGTCAAGTATGTAGTTTTTTAAATATATATTTACATACAATTTATATACACTATACTCATTCTCGCGCACAGACTGTTTTGCCCATGTGGGTCTTATTATTTCATTGTATTATTAAAAGATAATTGTGTCGTATGTACTGAAGTTGAAATAAACGAATTTTGAATTAATTGCTCCGATATTCGCGTTCATTTCCTACTCAATTCACACTATACCTATTAATTTTGTCAATTTTTATATATACAGATGGATTGAGCCTTGGAACTCCTGGAACAAGACGAACCGTGTATTATTCCGGGGATGAAAACTCCACCACCAATGTAAGTGAAATTTAAATCAATTCCACTTCCTGCCTGAAATTAACTATATATGAATAACTTGCCAACCAAATCTTATTTACAAAGTTAGACGAACTTTATTCCTACCTTTTTCACTCTTTGTAGTAGCGAAGGTGATATTGTGGAAAATACACATAATGAATAATAAGACTTGAAGTTGTCACAGCCACATTTATTAAAAACTGAGATACTATTTTTGGTTGTTACACCATTATCAATCTCAAAAAAAAAACACTAAATTACAGATTAGATTAATATATACTAAACACGGAATGATACTATCGGCTGAGGGAGAAAGTGCCTCTGATAGGCTTCCCTTCATTGAAGGTCTGTGATTGGCTGAAGGCCGTAACAAGTCACGCCCACTTGTAGGAGGAGCAGCAAGCAGAAATAAATGTCAAAATCGAGAACAAAAAACCGTGATCACATAGAAAGCAACAAACAAAAACAATACACAAGTAGGCTACAATTTAAAAAAAAAACCTAAACCTAACTGAAATTCAGTCAAGGTCAACTGAGAAAAACACAAAAGTACGTTATTAAATTGTAGACTAGAAATTTTTAACAACAGTACTTTTGTATTTTTCTTGATTGAACTTGACTGCATTTCAGTTAGCTTCAATTTTTTAATTTTAAAATGTTTTAGTTCTATCCTACTTGTGTATTTTTTTGTTTGTTGCTTTCTATAAATAATGTTCACGGTTTTTGGTTCTTGATTTTAACACTTATTTTTGTTTGTTGCTCCTCCCACCATTGGGCGTGTATTATTTTTGACCTTCAGCCAATCACAGACCTTGAATGAATGTCAGCCTATCAGAGGTACTTTCTCCCTCAGCCGATAGTATCATTCCGTGTTTAGTATATATTAAGCTGCTCTGTACTTTAGTTTTAGTTTGTTTGAGATTGATAACGGTGTAACAACCAAAACTAGTATCTCAGTTTTCAATAAATGTGGTTGTGACAACTTCAAGAAGTCTTATTATTCATTAACTACCTGTTTGTTGTAAAATTCATTTATATCTATCTGCTAGCTACCAAATATAAATAAAAACTCCCGTAATCAATGTACATAATTTTTAAATATTAGAATTCCGTAATTTTTGTTTCAGACACCTAATAATGCTAGACAATCTCCTAGATAGTGAGTAAATATTTTCAATTGTTTGTAAAATAAGGCGCTTGTTATCAATGACATGTACTCTAGCTTCTATTTACAAAGTATTATTGAGTACCGCTTTTCATAATTTCCACTTAAACTATAGTTTTTGTGCAGGAATTTCGATTTTTCGTCCAAATTCAATATTTAAACATTTTCTTGGAATAATTCCCAGACATGAAAAGAACCAAGCTTTGGTAGCCTAGATTGCTTGCACAGTGGAGCATTTTGATAATCACCATCGCAAAATCAAACACATTCTGTGGAATGATGGTATTCACACAGCTGCAATCCGTTATACACCGTTATACTGCTTGAATTTCATTTTGCGATGGTGATTATCATCGAGTATAGGATGCTCCACTGTTAAAGCATCTTTACGTATAGAATTCAGATGCTTTATTTTTGGATCAGTACTGCAAGGTTATTTGAAAATAGAATATTACATAACAAGTGTGGTAAGATGATTTTTACCATACAAGTATGATAGTTTATGCACGAGACAAAGTCGAGTGCAGAATTATAAGAGTATGGTAAACACCTTACCAGACATGTTATGTACGTTATTTTTCGTCATACAAGTCTAAAATAGCAGATAAGTTGAAATAAGAAACTATAATAGTATATTACTTTACAAGTGTGGGAAATGGTGTTTACCGTATGAATATGATGAGTTAACACACAAGACGAAGTCGAGTGCGGTATTATCATACGAATACGGCAAACATCTTCCCGGACGAGTTATGTACGATATTTTTCTTCATACTAGTCTAAAATATAAAAAAAGATAAACTTTGATCTACTACAGCAAGCATCATCAAACATAACCTCAAAATCAATCACAGCAGTAGAATACTAAAAATACTTCTGAGATCAGCTGTTTTCCAAATTCTCAGCTAGAATGCGGTAAAATCCATTACCGCACTGAAAAAGGATGCGGTAATGAAAATCAGCTGTTCTTTCTGTAAACAGACGTTTACTGGCTCGATTCAATGCTCGGTAAAGTGGTGAATATGTACAAGTATGACGAAAATCATTTTAATATGAACATAACCTCAACACACCAAATCACAGCAACTCTAGGTGAAATGGGCAATAATGGTCCTAGATCAGCTGATCTTGTTTTTGGTCAAATGGTTTTCAATGAAATAGTAGCCAGTAGCCACCCATAAAGCTGGGCATTCATGTTCTGATTCGCAGTACTACTTGTAGTCCAACCTCCAAGGTTGGATCCGAAAACAGACCGTGAATGGGCTTGTTGGATAGCTGGAATTGTAGATGGACGACTAGAGGGACGACTTCCGACTGTCGATGGTGTTGGAGCGTGTGTGGGGGAGTCGGATCAAAGTCGTCCAACTTATCTCAGTCTGCTTGACCTTCAGGCAAGTTCGGGCAACTTCGGTTACATTTTTTGGCTTGAGAGCGAGTAGGAGCGTGAGTGGAGTCGACTATCCAACTAGTAGTACTGCAAGTCGTACTACAAGTTGGACCGTTCCGATTTGCAGTACCACTTGCAGTCCAACCTCCAAGGTTGGATCCGAAAACGGAACGTGAATGGGCTTGTTGGATGGTTGGAATTGTAGATGGACGACTAGAGGGACAACTTCCGAATGTCGACGGTGTTGGAACGTGTGTGGGGGCGTTGGATCAAAGTCGTCCAACCTATCTCAATCAGTGCATGACCTTCGGGCAAGTTCGGGCTACTTCGGTCACATTTTTCGGCTCGAGAGCGACGTTCACAGCTGATTAGGAATAAAGTTGGATTTCAAGTAGGAGCGTGAGTGGAGTCGACTATCCATCTAGCAGTACTACTAGCAGTACTGCAAGTGGTACTGCAAGTTGGAACGTGAATGCCCAGCTTTAAGCGTGCGGTAATAATCATTTGATGATCTTTACCACACAGTGTGTGGTAATAATCATCAAATGACATCAGCTGTTTTTGATTTCTGTAAACAGCTGTTTACCACATTGATTCCTCGACTGGTGAACTGTCCATAACCTACAAGTATGACGAAAAATAAATTTTCACAGCTTTCAAATTCCGTTTCTTACTTTGTTTTCATTAATTTGGCATTGTTTGTAAATGCTTCCCTTTATTACTCAACACTAGATGTCGACTATCTTGGCATAGAAACATTATTACTTCTCTCACAAAAGCTTGTAACTTGTAATAATACTCAACTAATAGCATTGGTTCTAGTTGCAGTAGATAAAATTTGTTTACGAAAAATCCCCCATATTTTCTCTATTTATTATTCCAGGATCAAGAAGATAGTCCCAAAAATGTACCAGAAGATCCTCAGACATCAGCTCCTCAGCAACAAGACCCTGGGTAAGAAAATTAATACGTTCCATGTGGTACGAAACGAAAAGAAAAAATTCTTCATTAGGCTGTTAAAATGTTTGTAAGAAGAAACATTTATTTTGGTTTGTATCTAGTAATTTTTTAATTGTCTATTAAGTGCAATGAAGCCGATGGTTTATTTATTATTTTGTATTCGTTTTTTAAAGACATATATTGATGATTATTATTAATTTATCAATTTAATCATCCATCAAAAATTAATTTTTCATGATTACTTCTCAATTTTGCAGACATGGACGATTTTATTGTGAAGAACTGCAATGGAATCGGATGTTTTATTCTTTCGTCAATTTTTTGTATTAGGTTGATACAAATGGATTTATAATAACTATTATTAATATCTTTAAAATTCAAATTAATTCATAATTGATTATTCATATATATTTTTCATTTTTGCAAATTTTAATCTTGAATTTTAACATTGGATGCATTCGTAGGAAAGAACGTTTTAATAATATTTTTTTTCTTATTTTAGGACTGCAATTGAATCGGATGTTTCATTCATTATTGCCAGGGAAATTTTGTAAGAGAATCTAGTTTTATTTTGGTATAAACGAATCTATAAACAAATTATGAATTTATTCACAACTAATGTGTCATGATTATTATTTTAATTTCAATTTCGCAGGTCACTTCTTGTGTACAATAGATTGACAACGGTTCTTGGCAGTGCCGCTACCCCACCGCAATCTCCCACACTGTCTCAACAGAACAACAAAAAATCCAATTCCCCCGAAAATAAGAATTCCGTCTGGTATGAATACGGATGCGTATGAAAGTAACTTTCCCACCTTAACAGGTATTAAAATAAGTATTAAGTTTAACAGTTTATTTATTAATAGATGGCTGAACATCAAAAACAAGACTTGACAATATAACACCATTCATCGTAATTTAATAGCAATATTATGGAGCAATTATTTATTAAAATCTTTTTTATACGTATATTTCTTAGAAAGTAATCTAAAATAGTAGTCTGTAATATTTGACAGGTTCCTAAATTTTCCATCTCTGTTCATAAATTTTGACAAATTTATCCTCATTCAAGCTTCTTCTGATGATTGTTAATCATGTAGAGTATTTTCAGGGCGGCTTTCCACTTGACCACTTTTTGTGGTAGACTGCTTTATTCCTTTATTCCACTGCTAAAAGAGTGGTGTGGTGTGAAGACGCCCACTCAAATCAATGCTTATATATCGGACACGCGTTAGTGGCGCTAATAAAAGTGAAGCCGGCCTTAATATAATTTCTTGCAAACAAATGAAGCGCTGCTAAAAGAGTGGTGTGGTGTGAAGGCTCCCATCAAATCAATGCTTATAAATCGGACGCGCGTTAGTGGCGCTACTAAAAGTGAAGCCGGTCTTAATATCACTTCTTGACGATTGTTTAATTATTATTGTTGTAAATTGAAGAGAACATTTCATTCTTTGTACTATCAAGTCAATTATGATTTTATTGTTTTCAAGAAATGTATTGACAAGTAATTCATCACTGTGCACCTAATATATTATTGGTACTCGAAATAATTTATTATTCTATTGATAATTTATTATTTAATGTTAATACCGTATGTGCTTGTAAAATATAATACTTTTCCTTATGTCCTGTTTTGATTGGAAAATATGTAACATTATAACATTAGAAGTCAAATGTTCTTCGTATGTACTAATGTACTTATTAATATAATTCTATATTTCTATTCAGTTCTGATGGTATCCGAAATTCAGCTCTGCTTATTGCTTGAATGATTTAAGAACCCCTGCCTTTATTCTTCTAAAATATTAGAAAATCATTTGGTTAGGAAATTGATAAAAAAATGAATTCCTATTTTGTTGAAGAATTATTTTGTTCGCTTATTGGGAGGTTGTTCAAGAAATTTGAGAAAGAATATTAAAAAATCATTTGGTTAGGAAAATGATGAAAAAATGAATTCCTATTTTATTGAAGAATTATTTCGTTCGCTTATTGGGAGGTTGTTCAAGAAATTTGAGCAAAAAATGGTTAAATTTTTAATAGTGATTATCTTTGAACAACTAACACAATGGGTGAAGTGAATAAAAAGTAGTTAATGCTAACACTAGATGAATTTAAAGGTCTCTAGTGAAGAAGCTACAACTAGCCGCATAGTTGTAATTTGGAATTTAAAAGTTCCTACTGCTAAGCTGTAAATAAAACGCTAACACTAGGTTTCCAACTAAGTTGTATCTTGCTAATAGTCATATTTTGGAGTGGAATCGTAAAAACAAGTTGTAACTACAGCATTTCAAATTCGGTATAGTTGCTAGAAGGTGGTGTTAACTTCGGTTTGTTCACTCCAATTTGAGATAACGCTAACACTACATAGTAGAGTGTGCTAGGTAGTCACTACGTTTTATTCTCTTCACCTATTGAGTAATTTCGAGAGCAAGGACCTTTAATAATGAAAGCATATCCCATAAGAATACTTTCATAAAGGCTTGTCAAATTATGTTTTCGCTCAACTTACATTGACAACCATGTATCGTGGGAGGCTCTAGTTATTGAGTAAAGCTTTACATAAGATATAACCAATTTTTCTATGTTTTCCATTTTATCAATCTATAATAATTATATTCTTTCTTTGGTTCCCCACATCCCCTTGAATCTTACTTATCTATAAAAGGTTACAATCTTTAAAAGGCTTACGAACTTTAAAAGGTTTACAATCTCTAAAAGGTTTGAAAGTTTTCTTTGATAATAAAACCTTTGAAAATTTGATAACATTCATAATTAATTCCAGGTTTATTGTTTGTAAATTTTTTCATTAGAATGCTTATAATTTGATAACTTACATATTTCCAAGTTCATTGTTTGTAAAAATCACTCCTATATTATAAAGTCCAACTTATTTAAGTTTTTATTAATTTCGAATTCCTTTAATTGCTATTACTTTATACTAAAGACTTCCGCAATGGCGGATATTGACAACAGCATTGAAAAGCTGATGGGAATCGATGAATGCTACTGTACAAAAATATCAGTCACCACCGGGAATCGAACCAAGGTCTCCATGGTCTAGTGGTTAAGGCGCTCAACCGGCAATTGAGAGGTCCGTGGTTCGATTCCCGGTGGTGACTGATATTTTTGTACAGTAGCATTCATCGATTCCCATCAGCTTTTCAATGCTGTTGTCAATATCCGCCATTGCGGAAGTCTTCAGTATAAAGTAATAGCAATTAAAGGAATTCGAAATTAATAAATTCTGTTTATGTATATTTGTCAGTTTATTCAAGTGTCAGTCACTTCAAACTAACTTATTTAAGTTATTGAATTGAACAATTTGTAATCGGTATTATCTATAAAAAACTTCCTAGAACTAATATTGCTTTGAAATTGCAACAAATACCTATAGCTTTATTACTTTAAACTAAATATTTTTGAAAAATTTGTTCAAGTTCTTAATTATTGTTGGTTTTTGAGTTGCAGAAGGCTTGGTATTTTTAAATTATTGTCGTTTATGTTCAATTTTTTATGAGGAAATTAAATTTCAGTAATAGGTTTTTTCAATACTTATTTCCTGAAAACAACACAGTTGTTACTTCCGGTTTTCAAAGATCAAAAGAGCTTGAATAATTCTATGTCGATTATTATAAGTAGATGTAGTTTGATAATTTTACAGTTTATTGGATATTAAAAAAATATTGGAAACATTTTTTTTTTTTCATTAAAAAACTACGAATGAATGAAGTATGAACACCTAATTCAGTAATTTATTGATCTGTGATTTATAAAATAGTTTAATTAATCATATCTTGCCCACCCAGAATATCCATATCTTTTCTAGCATAATAATATCGGCATTAGTTTGTACATAATTTCTTAATAACATTTTGTATAAAACATTCGATAAATTTTTCTATCTTTTGTGAGCTATTTTCACCGGTTTACTAGTAGGTTAGTTTTGTTGTATTAGTAATTTAGTAGAAGTTACCAGGGACATAGCCCCTTTTATACTTGAATATTATGTATTTTGGTAAGTAAAGAAAGATGAGTGTCTAAGCAGCTAAAATGCAGTTGGACACATATATTATTGAGTTGTAATATTTGTTTTAAAATTCCTTAATTTTTTATCAAATATTGATTGAATTGATTTGGAATATTTGAATAAATAATGTAGCAGAAAAACGTTGAAAATAATATTTTTGGTAGACCACATTCAATGCTGTGGTTGAATGCAAGCATCACAAAATTCTTCGAAATTGTTTTAATTCAAACATTTATTCAACAAAAATATAGAAATTTAATTTTTTTCTCCCCATTTCTGCTACATGTAATTTACAATGCCTACATTTTACACCCATACGCTGCTTCTGACCTATCTGAACAAAAATAATCAAACTATTGTAGCTATTATGAATTATTTAGTATTTAATATTATTATTAATTTAGTTAAGAATCAACGACTTAATTTTATATGGTTAAGGCATTTTTGGAGATGATTGTTAAATAATATTAGAAGTATCTACATTATTTTTTGTACATTCGTTACATTATACATGTTTTAATTGCATTTTTTTGCATTTTGTAAATTTTTTAGTTAATTTAGTATTAACACTTAATGGATTTCAATCATGGTTACTTTGATCTTAAATAATATTTTTTCCTCTTTTCTTATAATTATTCGCTTCCATTAGGATAGTTGGAAAAAAATTATGACTCCATAACTATCCGATTTCTTGAGAAAATTCAATGGAGTATTGGAACAATTATTTTATTCTCAAAACTATTATAAATTTTCATAACTATTATAATTAATTCTTTTAACTATTAAAATTCTCATAATTTTCATAACTAACATATTTCTTAAGAAAAAACAATAGGGTAATGAGAAATTATTTTATTTGAAGTTAATTTTGAAATTAAAATCAGCATTATCTTTCATTTAGAACAATGTTTTGTAACAAACCCTACGAAATTATTAAAGAATAATAAAATAAGAATCACAAATAATAGTTTTTAAATAAATTTTGCAATTAATAATCAAACTGCGTATCAATTGGACTATCAAAACAATATTATAAATTTAAGGATTATCTATCATGTAGAACACTAAGATTTCAAGCAATTACTGTAATAAAATGATGGTACTATTTTGTAGGATTTGTGCACAATATTTTCATAGATATTTTATTTGAAATTTAGCGCTATGAATAACGCTATTAAAGGTGCATCATAATTTAAACAAAAATTATGTAAGGATATTTTCCATGTAATAGCTCCTACAAATCCATACAAATTAATATTTGAAATGTTTTTATTTGTTTAAGGTAGCTAGAATTAATTCTGTTAGATATTTGAGAAATGCTGCAAACCTTCTCATATCTAATTTTTTTAAATTTCTGATGATGCCCACATGAGTCCGAGACTTGTGCGTGGGTAATGAGGTGAATGATCACAGACAGATGCCAGACGGAGGTGAGGGATTTGAACCCATGACCGCTGAAGCGACAGTAAGCTGAAGTTTAAGAATTTAAGAAGTTTAATTCAGTTTAAAAAGACGTTTCTAATAATAGATGCATCAATAACTGATCAAATTATCAATTATCAATTATTTTAGAAATTTTGCGTTAAAATAGAATAGCTCATAAAACTATTGTTAAATTTTCAAATTTAAGATATTGAAATACTCTTTCATCACTGAAATCCACATCTTAGCTCAGGTGCTATGTTAGTGGTGTGATAGATATTATTTTAATTTAAATAAGAAATTTGTATTTTACCTTGAATACCGATCAATAGCACGGCTTAATAGTTTGTAAATAGGGTGCCTTTTATGAGGAAAAAATATTGCTGAATTATCGTGATTGCTAGAATTAGGTAACTTATTGTGCACAACTTTGAATTAACTTAATTTATTACCAGTTAACTTGATTAACTTGGATAACGTATCAAGTATACATAGTTCATATCTTAAAAATTGATAACTATTGTTATTATCATCATGAACTATATACATAATAGACTGAAATCCTTGGCTGGATGCAATAATGTAACACTTATAATTATCATCATTGCGTTATATTGTTGATAAAATATTGTAATCCATTCATTTTAGCAGATACTGTATTCTGTAGCTCTTTACTTTGGATTCCATTGAATGTTTTTACAATTTTATAAATAAATGTTTTCGAAATGGAAGTTTTGAATTGTGTTATCAGTGGCGTAGGGGTTGGCGATCCCATCGCCCAGTAGCTATATGCTTCTGCAAACAGCCATTCCCTTCCCCCCTTCTTCTTCATCCTCTTTTCTTCCTCTTTTTCTCCTTCTCCACTCTTCTTCTTCTCCTCCTCCTGAGTTCTCCCCCTCCTACTCCTCCACTCCTCCTCCTTCTCCTCCTCCTCCTTATCCTCCTCCTCCTCCTCCTTCTACTCCTTCTCCTTCCACTCCTCCTTCTCCTCCTCCTCCTCCTCCTTCGCCTTCTCCTTCTACTCCTCCTTATCATCCTTCTACTCTCTCCTCCTCCTCCTCCTTCTTCTTCTCTTTTCCTTCTTCTTCTTCTTCTCTTTTCCTTCTTCTTCTTCTTCTCTTTTCCTTCTTCTTCTTCTTCTTCTTCTTCTTCTCTTCTTCCTGCAAATTCTGCTTCTTCTCCTTCGCCTCCTCCTCCTTCTCCTTCTACTCCTCCTCCTCCTTCTCATTCGCCTTCTCCTTCTACTCCTCCTTCTCCTCCTCCTCCTCCTCCTTCTCCTTCTTCTACTCCTCCTTCTTCTGCTCTTTTCCTTCTTCTTCTCCTCTTCTTCCTGCAAATTCTGCTTCTTCTCCTTCTCCTCCTCCTCTTCCTCCTTCTACTCCTCCTTCTCCTTCTCCTCCTCTTCCTTCTCATTCGCCTTCTCCTTCTACTCCTCCTTCTCCTTCTCCTCCTCTTCCTCCTTCTCCTTCTACTCCACCTCCTACTCCTCCTTCTCCTCCTCCTACTCCTCCTTCTCATTCGCCTTCTACTTCTACTCCTCCTTCTCCTCCTCCTCCTCCTTCTGCTCTTTTCCTTCTTATTCTTCTTCTCCATTTCTTCCTGCATTGCTGCATATTCTGCTTCTTCTTATTCTTCTTGTTCTTTTTCTCCACGTTTTCCTCTTCTTTTTCCAATTTTTCTTTTTTCTTTTCCTCGTTCTCCTCCTCCTCCTCTGTTTCTTCTTTTTCCAATTCTTCTTCATGCATGTACTGATATTAATATTATTGAACAGAATTTCTTCGTTGGAATAAAATACTGTATATATAGCCTACATTATATTTTCACTTGGACCATATTCAGAACTGTTTGATATGAATACGAAATACAAATATTTCTTTCTTCGAATTTCTTAACCATTTCAAAATACTGTATATAGACACATATCTTATATAGTTTTCATATTTCATTTCAATGTATATATATTTAAAAATATCAACTACTCCACTCGCAGTTCGCCATGGATCAACAAATACATATTGACTTGATAACATAGTAATAAATTAAATGCGTATGGCTTTTATTGGTGGGGAGACCGTTACGGGTATTTCCACCTCGCTGCATGTGCCATGTTGGAAACATGGTGGACCTACTATTTAAGGTGGGTTCCGAACCACCGGGAAGTGATTTTACAGCAGAGTCTTCTTTGCTGGCCAATCCATCGGTCACCCTTACACATAGAGCGTTGCTTATCTAATTTAATTGAACAGATACCTGCTACGGCTCACGGCGTAACATAGTAGAGACAAAACTCGTGCAATTTAGGTAAGGTTTTCAACAAATCTGACCAATTTTTGCCCCCCTTACCTAGGTTGAACTGAAATGGCGCTCTTGTTATAACCCCCCCCCCCCTTAGTGACAGGTAGTCAAGAGTACAGAATTCACACTTTGTATTGTGATTACGTTCATTCAGATTAGATCGTTATAAATTTCGAATTCTCAATTCAACTATCAAATGTACTGAAGATTTGAACCCACAATAAATTGTAAATAATTGTGATATCCTTGGATTATTTCCACCAATAAGAAGACCATCCACAAAATTTCAATCTAAGACTGTGTGTGAATGAATATAATCTTTTAACAGAACACAAATATACCATAATTAATAAATTTTTGACAGGGTTCGTAAAGATGCATCATTCCAAGAAATTGCTATAAAATTTTATTGAACATAACTTTAGAAAATTATAACTCCATCTCACACAAACAGCAGTGAAACTACGCTTTCCAATCTGTAGTCAAGTATTTGATCAGTTACAATATTCACTCATATCATCCCAAATAATTTAGACACTGATGTTCGTTAAACAATATACATTCCATTTGAGTCTTTTCTATTTACAATAATTCTTTTTACAAAGATTTTGGCTTTGGTTCTCCATTATACAAATGAAAAGTCTCTGTATTATTACAAAAATGACATCATATTCAAATTTTTATTTACATTTTCAGAGATAATTTATAAACAGATTAGCCTTCAAACTAGAACCATATACAATAGATAATAATATAAATCTATTTCGTGCACTATATATATATATATATATTTTCAGACAGTCAAATTATTTATACCTCCAATCAATCAAAATTATGATCAGTCATATTTGTTGATGTATTCTGATGAGAACCGCTTTCCAAATAATGTAATCTTTTGGTAGGTACGATTTTAAACAACAAAATAAATAATGATCAGTCATATTAATTTCTTTCATTCTGACGAGGATCACTCTCCAAATGATGTAAACTTTTAGTGCATGTGCTAATCTTAGTAGGGTACTATTAGATGGACCAATAAATGTGTTCCAACAATTTATTTGCTTACTTTCTTGAGTACCGTACATATAAAAATTCTATGATTTTTCATTAATTATTATGAACAATGTTATGATTTTCATGACTCCATCGGGTAGAGATTGTTACTAGTTTCCATTGCATAATTGATTTCCATGCGCAGAGTGTGCTCTTTAGGGTTGTTGCCGTATCATACATTTTTCAATATTCAATAAACGATATGATAAGTTCAATATCGGTACATCGATATTATCGAAACAAAAATGTCGATATCATATGATGTAATAATAACATTGGTTGTAAGTTGTAGAATACTGCCGTGCTTGGAAGAGAGATCCGTATATCTATCTCTATAATATTAGAAATCTTCCGTATTGAAAAGTGTAACAAGAATGCAGCAGTTTCATCAGAATTCTACCTCCAATGCTTAGGGGGATATTACACAGCGAATTATGGCATCCAAGATCTTCAACAGACCGATCTCAACTTCTATTTATCTATTGTTTTGCAATATTTTATGAAGTATTTCTTCTTTTTATTCAATAAAAGTAATTTATTTGATGAAATACATTGGAAAAGGAGACTACTGAATTTTGAAGTTGAATCTGATCAAACTCAGATCTGGGATCCCTTAGTTCGCGGTGTAATCCTTAGCAAAAAGACAGGATAATTATACGAACTTATGTGCTTAGAATAATGGCAATAGTCTTAAGAATATTGAAATCCGATATTCAGACAATTTTTTCGATACAACGATAATATCGATATTCATTGATATCGATATCGCAACATCCCTAATCTAAATACAGTGTGAATTTACGTCCAACTCTGATAAGTTGTATCGAATGGCTTGATCAAATTTTTTCCAAAAAGAGTCAAATGCGTGCTTATTTCGAGGGGTTCAGTTGCGATGCAGATGGCATGAGAGTTCCTGTTCCTCAGATAATGAAGTTCATCCTGGCCTTAGATTATCAGAGGCTTTATCACTCTAGGCTTTAGGCTAGTCTAACACGGGTTGACACTTGTGTGGCAAGAGTCTACATTGCTCTATTGCAGTATCCATTTAGTAGAGCCTTTAATATTTTTTGGTCATGAATCTGTAAAGTTTTAAAATAAAAATGATAGCATATTATAGTTACTCTCAATTTAATAAATATCCCAAACAATTAAACACTATACAGTAGTACCAAGTTGTAGTTACAATACAATAGATTATTACCTGAGAAAGGCAGTTTCAGTTTATCATAGAATTATAGGACATAGTTTCATTCACACTTTATCATGAAAATTATGATTTTTTCATCATAAAATCATGACATATTTTTCTTGGAATCCAATATACGATTATTCATGAAACAGTAATGCTAAGTGTCATGAGGCTGGAAGTATACATTCTCTTTTCATTGGATATGAAATAATTTCTTTAGGGTAGTCTACTCCACACGTCCTAAATAAGATTTTCATATAACTCCTATGTATTTTAAATTTTATAAGTTGAGTTAACGGATTCCTCATCTAATAACAATCATCATCATTGAATAAAATGTCCAAAAGAATTAATTTGTCAGTGAAGCAAGCAAAATACTTTTAATTGAAAAATTCATTGTAGACATGATTAGATCGAAGCTTTTGCAGTAGTTTTTTTTCAAAATATTTTACAATGATTTTGGATGTTGCTGGATTATTGGAATAAAAACGTCACTCATTTAAAGAAAATAAATGAAAACATCTAATTCACCTGTCTAAATTATCATGAACATTTTCAAGCAGCTCAGTGCCAGTATTAATTAGATTAGGCTAGCCATAGTGATTAACTAAGCACACTTTGTCAAGTAAGTAACATTTGAGATTTGGGTTTACTTTATTTCTTGAAAAAAATTGGAAAAATATCAGTAAAAAATAAATTTGAATGATGATTAATTTTGTCCGTTGACTCAGTAACTATTATAAGACAGAACTTCTCAGATCTGATGTAGTCTCATTTGAAAATATCCATTTAGAATTAGTTCAGTCAATAGTTACAGGATTTTTCTCTTGAACTCTTTTGAAACGAATGCCCAGTTTCAAGGACTTGCACCAGCTTTAATTTTTCAAGTACCGGTATTTAATTTTTTCAATTTTTCCAACTAGAAAAACTGATGGTCTTCGTTTGGTGACTTCTTGAGTGACTCAATAAATCAATATGAATTTTAATAATGGTTCAGTCTAGTCTGCATGATGGTAAAATATTAAAGTATAACAAAATTGAATTCCTGACAAATAAATTTGTAAAGATTAATTTTTGCTGTCTAGTAATAAATCATACGTGATGAATGTTTCACTTCATCCAAGAATTTTGGGATTAATCAGATTTCTCAACTTGATGCCGAATTTCAATGAAAATGGTTACATATAATTTGCGCATGATTATTCAACTCTCATTAAACTTGTATCACGCAGCACATTTTTAAAGTAAAACTTTTAAAGTAGGCTATGGTATAGGATTTGACAAGAATACAGAATGATCACAAAAAAGTATCTAAAATAGACATCATTTAAAAAATAATTTTTCGCAGCTTGTTATGATAAAAGTAAGACTATGAGTAGACTATTTTTAATCTAATATCAAAACGGACACTATTTCTATTTAATATATGATTTTCACTCACATATTAAATAGAAATATAGTATCAGTTTTGATATTAGATTGTTCATCAAGTATTTCGTCATGAAAAACATCACAAACTATTTTTAATTGAGCGGTATTAAGCAGAAAGGAACCAAGCCACAAAACAAAAATTTTGAGTTATGAAGCATCAAAGTTGAAGTCTCATGATAAATCCAATTTTATCCCAAATCTGTTAATTCCATAGTAACATTATTAAAGTAATTTTTTCGTTTTTTTTAGTAGTAAAATAACGTTCTTGGACTACCATTTTGTCATTAGATATAATAATTTTAATAGGGTTGGTTCCTTTTTGTTATTTGAATAACAACTGCTTTGTCTTTAAGCAGAAAGGAACCAGACAGCTGGTTCTGTTCTCTGAAATTGTAAACAGTAATATTGCAGCTTTTGTAAGGGAACCAATGAGAGTTGGTTCTATTATATGAAATTGGCTAATTGGAAACAGTATAGGTTAATAATTATTTTTGTAAAGGAACAGAGTGTAGTGAAAAAAAAGAGATATTGGTAAAAATCTTAATATATTTTAAGATTATTCTTATAATGAATTTATCTTATTAGAGAATCAGATTTTCATTTCAAATTACTATTATTTTCAAAAAGCATGCTCAAGTTACTAATGAATCTCAACTCATATGTGCTGGAATCAGCTGAACAGAACTATTATAACTTGGTTCTGTTTAATCCAAGTAATGCAATCAATAAAAGAGAACCAAGGTGCCTTGGTTCCCTTCTGCTGAATTTGAGTGTACATGTTCTCTTTTCAAATGTAGAACCAACCACACTTGGTTCGATTCTGTTGAAATAGCAAGTTCAGTTTTTAACACAATAAAATAGGAACCAATAGTGGATCTTTTATGCTGAAACCATAAGCTCAAATCAGAATTCAAGAAATTTTTCCAACTCTTTTTTGACAGGGTTTCTTACATTTCTGGGCTAGTTCCTTTCAGCTGAATATGGAAAATCATATTCCCTAACAGAATTGCATAGTATCTCATAACATAACATTTTGAGGGTTGGTTCCTTTCTGCTTTTAATACCGCTCAATTGCAAAATAATGTATAATTATTTCAATCAGCACATATTTTTTGTATTTGCTTGCAAATTAAACCAGTGAAAATTATAATTTTAATTTGTAATTGCTCTGTATTACAGGTTAAAATAATGGTTACCATTAACAGTTACCGTATTTGTGTGTTATAAGGCGGCGAAATCACTCTTTTAATGTTGTTTGTGGGGAGCCTCCTGTTTTGCTTCAATATACAATTTTCAATTCAAAATCAGCCCAAAATTGTGAATATTATAGCCTACTGTTATTTCTTGCATTGATGTGTCATGTTAGTAGTTTTGTACATTTTTATGCTGATCTTTGCACACATTTTTTGTAAGTAGAGACTATGATTTATTTGCTTGAAAATTAAACGTGTGAAAATTATAATTCATTCTGTTACAGGCTAAAATAACGGTTACCAGTAACAGTTATTTGTGTGTTATAAGGCGGCGAAATCACTAGCACCTGTTCCAGCAACCAATCACCGGTCCGGCCGGCAACAGTTGCTGTAGCTGTCTATTACTACTTGAGATGGCTGCTGCGTTGTGGTCCAGGGTCACTGCGATGGCGATTCTTTCACAGAGAAACAGCAAAACGCGCGCTGTAACTTTAGTTCGTTTACGGTAGATTCAGACTTTTTTGGTGAGGATTTTGGAGGACTAGTCACAGTTAACTTTGGCGATATTGCCTCTATAACGTTGACGTTTTTATGATTTGACGCTGGTCTAATTTGTTCCGATTCCGTCACTATAATATCGTCAGTTCCGTTTTCTTCCATTTTCTTCACTATTTTCCCTCCCGTTTTCGGAACGCTCACCGCCGATCAAGTGTTGTCTTTCGATCTGTTATCTTTGTCCTCCCCTTCCTCTTCCTCCTCGTCGTCGCACTTGAGGATGACGTCGACGTCGTCCTGGGTTTGGTCGCGGGCTGCAACGGGCATTGATACTCGTGGCAAAGGCGTGCTCTGACAGGTGTCCGGGTCCGATGGAGAGTGCATCAGTGTGAATGGTAGTTTGAGGGAAAGTTCGCCTCCCATTGCACCTACCAGAAGTTTCACCTGAAAAATAATGTTGCATTAGAATCAGCTGTATTCAAAATAAAATCCAATTTCTTGATGAAAGTAGTTATTTATGTATGAAGAGCATGAAGCCCCACTTTATCGCTTGAGCCAAAACATTTACTGCGCAATGCATAGCAGAGCGCAGTAATTTTGCGAGAGCGATAAAGAAGCTTCACGCGCGAATTACATACAATATTTTTCCTACAATTGCAGTTCTGGATTCCAACACAATAAAAGCTTGTAACATCACAGACCGTGTGCGGATTTGGTTAGCGTGCGTCATTGTTGAGGTTATGAGAATTTCACGGATTCCGTGATTCACCAATGAGAAGATATCAAAATCAAAACAGAAGTGTAAAGAAAACAGCTGGCGAGCGTAAAAGTACTTTGCCGCTCGCGGAGCAGTAAAGAGGTATTTTACAATTAGTTTTCAGTATGTAAAGAACTACTTTACGCACAGTTATAGGAAAAAATAATTTCTCACAGCAATATTATCCAATATAAGAAACTTGGAACAAAATTATGCATTATAAGTTATGAATGACACATTATCAATCAATTCAAACAATTTTATCCCAAGTCAGGAATACGTCACGCCATAACGTGAGTAATAATTTCCACTTAAAAGTGTTTTTTAAGTTTTTATTATATATTAGTGGAAACAAGATGGATCTTCAACATCATACATCCTTAGAATTGATTATCCAGCCATCAAACTCCTTCACATATGTCTTTTACGACTGATGTATATAATTCTCCTGGGAACAGAATGTAAAATTATGTTTACTCTGTAATTGTATTGATATCTACAAACATTTAGGTCAATCCTTTGTCGGCTTACGTTCAAATGTCCAATATTATATGGGTTTTCACATACTATTTGGTGATTTGGGGGCAATTGATTCCACCTACGAGTTATTTTAAACATTTCATTATTTTTATAACTAAAAGACACCTTGGGGAATAGAATTACACATTTTTAATTTCAATTAAACAATTGTATATATGATATAAATGTGATACTCATAGATAGATATGGTTGTAGATTCACTTACCTTGACGTAGTATGACACATAAATAGCGAAAACGTTTCTCTCGTCTGGAGAATTGCAAGTGACTGTCGATGCGAGTGAAGCATTGTTTTTACTGTAGGAATCCTCCAATGCAATCCAGTTCTTGGTGGCGCCCTTGGCTGGATTCAGTGAGTAGGATTTGTTGAGCGAGGCTCCCGGACCCAGCGGACATTCGTCCCTGCTGTTTATTAGCGCCACTACGTTCTTGAACTTGCCGTTGGAAAACATGCACACATCCACGTGTTGAACCACAAACACCTGAAACGATAATAAATTTAATAGTCTATTGATTTCCATTTTGTAATTTAGTTTATGTTGGCACCTGCTGAAAAACCCACAAGGTTTAGCGGAACCTTTATTTGGAACTTGTAAATAAATAAATGATTGATTGATTGATATACATTATGTAGGCCTAATATAATGAATGAATAAGAAACATACAAGCAATAAATGAATAATTAATGTGAAATTGATAAAAGCAATGAGCTAAGATTAATACTGTTTTAAATTGTAATGTTTTGACAGATTGGTTTCTACTTTCTTGTAGATTTGACGCCTAGTGGGACCGTACTTCCCCATAGGTAAAACAATGTACTGCAGTCATATCATTGGGGTTTATGAACTTAGTATTTAAAACAAGTTATATAAACCAAAATCTTGACAAACATGATTATAATACACGAAGCCAAGGAGATTATCACTTGGTGAGTCACAATAGTAGCATGTCGAATAAAAACCTAGTCTTAACTTTTTATGTGAATTCAACGACTTGCAGTCAAATATTCATTAATAATAAGTAGAATTTACTTGCTCTGTAAGTAAATTCTACTTATTCTTAATGAATAATATTTGACTGAAAGTCGTTGAATTCACATAAAAAGTTAATATTAACAACGCAGTTCGCCATGGAACAAGAAATCCAGAAAAACCTACTTGTATTGGTAGGAAACTTTACAACAAGCTACCGCAGTTTTTACAGTTTTGAAAATATAGAAATACAAAAAAAATAGTTGAAGCTTTTTATAGTGTACAAGAGTTCCTTTCAGATCAAAATTAAGCCTCACCTCAACTGATTGAAGTAATTATGGTATCTAGTGTATAAGATTGGTAATATTGTATATATACAGTGGCGGTCCCAGGATTTCATTTCGGGGGGGGGGGGGGTATGACCACCCCCATGTCTGGGTGTCCCCCCCCCCGAAAAAATGTGGAATTTAAAGCCTAAAAACGTATTTTTATACGTATTTGAGCTCAAAATATGCTCAAGCTAATAGTATTTATGTTAGGTAATAAAATAGTTTTTCATTTAAAGTTTATTGTACCTAGGTGAAATAGGACCCAACCATAGTATGTGTTTTTCCTTTGATTTCCTTTAGCTACACAAAGAAAATTTATTAAAAGTCAATGTGATTATTTAATGAGCTGATGAGCATGATGACAAAGTTCAGTTAAATAAACGTATAATGAAATCAAAAATAAATCAAGTGTTCACTGCGAATTTTTTCTTTATGGTTAGGCCCTATTTTTAACATGTTTGTTACGAAGGAATAGCCAAATACTACTCTGTTACACAACAATGTAATGGATGTAAGTTGTAAGGATGTACACATCCTTCTTGTTTATTCTTCTAGCTAACAAGTAACAATGACACAGATTAAATTTATTTCTCGCAAAAACTATACATACATAATTATGAATAAATTCTTTTTAGGGGGGGGGGGGGGATCCATCTTGATATTTCGGGGGGGGGGGATACATCCCTCCCATCCCCCCCTGGGACCGCCACTGTATGTATATAATTGTTGATCGACTTGTCTTATACTCCTTAACCAAAGTCTTCAAGAATCTTAAAAACGGTATTGAAGGCCTTCTTAAAGACTGACGCGTGTGACAAAATAATACAAGTTTGCAAACATTAAGATCATTATATTTGTTTTAAATTGTTAAATTGAACTACTGATCTATTGGCTACCAGTAATGGTAAATTAAATCATTTGGAATTAGAAAATAGGGTTAAGAAAATATATTCGTGAAAATAGGCAGTTTCATATAATAACTTTTTCCATGCTATTATTATCATTATTATCCACGTATAGGACCCTTTGGGATCACGTTGAGCACTCTGGTCCTTCGTGCGGAGTTTCCAGGCTGCTTTCATTTTTGTTTTTCTTTCCTCCTTCTGTCCATTTTGGTCGAGCCTTCTTCGGTTTGATCTCTGACGTCACTTCCCATACTAAGTTATTTATTATCATACAAATGAGTAGGATAGTTTTTTCTACTGTACCTTGATTCGTTTGACAGTCTTGTTTGTTGTGTTGGTGACATCAACGTTGACGACGACAGTGTCTCCATGACAGTAGATGGCCTTGTCTAGCGCTGCATGCAGCTGCAGTCGGCCGTCACTTAGCAGGAACGGTTTTTCGACGAACGCCTGCGGCGGCTTCAAGTCGGCCGCAGCGGTAATGGCGTCGTCTGGCGGTTGGACGCCGCCTGGGGCGGGGGGTGTGGAGAGGGTTCGGTGCACGGTGAGGGGAAGGGGTGGTGGTCTAGCCAGCTGGACCACCCTAATTCCCATGCGCACCGTACTGCGTCGGTGAAGCTTTTCGTCGGCTCTGTCGGCTGGAAAAATAAGAAAAACATATCAAGATACAAAAATAATTTTTGTGAATCAAAATTTTAATCACAAAAAATTGTCTGCCCTTCCCAAGTTCACTTGCAACATAACTGCTATGAAGGGGGAATAGTATTTCATTGTACAGAATGCAAACTGGAAATTAATTTCTGGCAAAAATTTTTAATAAAGTTGGTGTTTTGCTATCTATTAGCTTGCTCCCTAAGCGGTGCGGGTAACATAACAGCTTCTCACTTAACACTTTGTCTACCACTAAAATGAACACATTTCATGTGTACCAAATATCTTTTTCTCAATAATCTACAATCATTTTGGTCTGAAAATGATTGGTGGTTATCTGTGCTCATTGGTGATACACAGTGTTCTAAAAGCTGACTTTCATGTGCTCACATCTGATGCACACTACGGTACACTACATACACACTACACACTACATACGGTACACTACTGATGCACACTACATACGGTACTTAACGTTTGCTACGTGTCACTCATGTACGTTTGTCACGTTTATCATATCTGATACACACGGTACCGTACTTAACGTTTGTTACGTTACGTGTGCTCATATAATGATGCACATCGTACTCAAAGTTTAATGAAGTTGGGCGTTGAGTTATATTTTATCCAATTAGACGACTCCATCTGTATGAAGAAATAAAAGCTGAGTTGCATTGAGCTACTAGAGAGAATAGCGAATTTTCCAGATGAATGCATGTAGGAATAAAGTTACAGGAGACGATTGTTTTTTTTTCGAATAGCTCTTTAAAAGAGCACACTTAATCAACGATTGTTTTATTATTTTAAATTATTTTCTATTTTGAATTTTCACAAAGGTACCGAATTGTTATTCATAAATATAACAAGCCAATATAACTTATTACTTATCAATAGAAGTCTATATAAAATGTCCTGGGCATGACATTAAACTGCCTACACCCCCTACCCCACAGCCTGTTGAAGTCAGGAAGGGCATCCGACTATAAAAACCAATGCCAATTCCTCATGGGATTCACTACACACTTTGAAATATAACCCTGGGCCAAGTACAGTTGAATTATAAGGTCTAGTCATGACAAACTATCGGTTATGTAATATATTAATCAACTATATTATAGTTGATTAATAACCTATTAATATCATATTAATAATAATTATTACTCGTAGACTATCTGTAAAAAAATTTGAAGAGAATTCACATTCCAGATTACATCTTCATCCAGTGGTCTGGTGAAGGAGTCGATAAATAAGTAGCTTATAAGGTGAAGGCGATAGAAAAAAAACATATTCGCTCACAAACATTTTTTTACCTAGATTCTAGAAATACCAGTACCCCTATCTATTGACATATAATATTCTTGTACAATGTAACTGAGAAGTATGTTATGATCGAAGTAAGTTGTAATAAAATATATTTTTTACAAGTTAGTTTGAAGTAACTGACAATTTAACAAACTGACAAATATACAAAAACAGACTTCATTAATTTTGAATTCCTTGAAGTGCTATTAATTTATACTGAAGACTTCAGCAATGGCGGATATTGACAACAGCATAGCTGATGGAAATCGATGAATGCTACTGTACAAAAATATCAGTCACCACCGGGAATCGAACCTTGGACCTCCCGTTGCGCCTCAACCACTAGACTATAGTGACCCTCCTGCACAACAGCTTCCTTTTTAAACTTGGTCATAAAATGAATGCTGCTGTGGAGAAGGGTAACTATAGTCTAGTGGTTAAGGCGCCTGACCGGCAGTTGGGAGATCTGTGGTTCGATTCCCAGTGGTGAGTGATATTTTTTTACAGTAGCATTCATCGATTTCCATCAGCTATTCCTGGATTTCTTGTTTCATGACGAACTGCGTTGTTAACATTAACTTTCAAGTTTCCTAGAAAACTTTAGACCTAGAGAGTGAGTAAAATATTACTTATTCTTAATTAAAAATTGACTGCAAGTCGTTAAATTCACCAAAAAAGTTAATATTCAATGATGTTGTCAATATTCGCCATTGTGGAAGTGTCTTCAGTATAAATTAATAGCACTTTGAGGAATTCGAAATTAAGGCTGTGCGCATGGTTTTTGTTCATAATTTTTTTCGAAGTTTCTTGTATTGGGCTTTGAAATGTTACCTATTGCTGTGAGAAAAATGCTTTTTATTAAATTATTTTGTTAAATGTGGGCGGTCAAAGTTGAATTGTTTGGTTTTTGGGGGCAATTGATCTCACCTATGAACTTTTGATAAATTTTCCATAACTGAAAGACACCTTGAGGAATAGAATGACATATTTTTTATTTCAATCTAACAAATAGCTTTTTCAAGATAATTTTTTGAAAAATTAAATCTTTTTACAGATTTTTAAAAACGTATTTTTTAAAAAACTAATTGGTTGATTGGAGTAAAAAATATGTCATTTAATTCCTCAAGGTGTTTTTCAATTACATAAAATTTATCAAAGGTTCAAAATCACTAATAAGTGAGATCAATTGCCCCCAAAAACCAAAAAATTCAACTTTGTACCCCCATATTTCACAAAATAGTTCAATTTTAAAAAAATTTCTCACAGCAATAGATAACATTTCAAAGCCGTATTAATATAAAATGATTATAAAGACAATCCTGAATAAACCAAGAACTTTTTCTAGTAGGGACTCTTTTGACCAATTCAGGGTGATGACAGTACGCCAGCTATATATAAATAAACTTATCTGCTATATATGGGTGAATAGGGATGAGTTTTCAATGAGAAATATATATACTTTGTATAACTTTAGATCGAATGTTCATAACATATATAACATAAACAACACTAATTTAACAATAGTACGGAGGCAGCTGACTTATCTCAGCACAAAGCTAATAAACTTGATCTCCAGTAGTTTGGATGATTTTTTCGCTGAGAATAGACTAAGGATGTGGAATAGGATAAATGAATGGATAATTGGAAATTTCTTCTTTGACCTCAATAGTATATTATAATTTTGTTCTCTTTCTCTATTTTTATTTATTTGCAGAATCGATTGCAGGATAGCAGGAACTAATTAGTTCTGAACTGATACTCTCACCCAGCGGACAGGAATTTCCTTTGCTGGGTGGTGCTAAGTTTCACTTTACTTTTGTTTTAAATTGTGTGCGTAAGAAAATACTTGTATACAATTTCTTTGTTTGATCACAGCATACAGATGTATTTTTTGTATTATATATCAATGCAATATATCTTGTTCTTATTGTGAATTTTTATGGCAATAAATTGATTTGATTTGAAAAAAAATATTCAATACAAGGAAATTCGAAAAAAAATTATGTCCAAAAACCCTGCGCACAGCCTTAATAAATTCTGTATCTGTATATTTTTTCAATTTCTATTATTTTGGCTTCTGACTGTCTTCCTCAATACTTAACCATTATTCTCATTCAACATTCAAGAGTATTACTCTTTCGTGTTTCTCTGTCTCTGTCTCTCATAGGCTCACCTGACCCGGACCTATTTTAGTCACGAGTTTGTCACCACACTCACGCTGATTGTTGAGTGACTCCTCACTCAAAGTGGTCGTACTCTGCTCGTTCAATATCAATATTGAGGACATCCATTAGTCCTCCACCAATATGTAGTCTATAGCTCATCCGATCTATGTTTCAACAGTCCGTTTCTCTATTTTCATCTCGTGTTTCATCACTTCTCTTCCCCTCTTCATCTTCTTTCCCCCTTTTCCTCTAAATTCTCATCACTTCTCTTCCTCTCTTCATCTTCTTTCCCCCTTCTTTCTCTATATTTTCTATTTTATCTGCATCCTCTCCCACTCATTTTCACTTTGTTTCCGTTTTTTTCTATCATCCTTTACTGCCTTTTCTTACTTCCTCTTTCTACTTGTATTTTATCACCCTACTATATTATTCTGATTTCTTCTCTTCTCTCCTTCCTTCCTTCTTTCTCTATCATCCTTTACTGTCTTCTCTTACTTCCTCTTTCTTATTGTATTCTATCACCCTCCTATATTATTATTCTGACTTCTTCTCTTCTCTCCTTCCTTCCTCCCTTCTTCTCCGTCTTTCTCTATCATTCTTTACTGTCTTCTCTTACTTCCTCTTTCTACTTGTATTCTATTACCTTCCTAAATTATTCTGCTTTCTTCTCTTCTCTCATTTTCATGAAACATATTGAGGAATTCAAAGAAAATGAAGAAAATATTGAAAGTTATTTGCCACTTAAAAAACCTAGGAGGAAGTTTAATAGTACACAGAATAAATCGGGGAACAAACGTTTGTTCGTTGAGTTTAGACAATGTTTTAATTCAATTGAACAAATTGCAGTCCATGAGAAAACTTGATTTTTCAACTTATCAGTAGATTTCAGATTGATATTGTGGAACTACATAATAAAAATGAAAACGGTTAAAATTTTTAACGGTAAAATAAGTGAAATTGACACATTTTAACAGTTTTCATTTTTTCTGCTTATTAAAATGCAAAATGTATGACGAGTATAACATAGAGTTTCCAGAGAACGCTTCGAAGTCACTGGTGATGCAATGTGGTTTATTTTTTGTCATAATCCGCTTGAAAAACGAGTTGTCTGTTCTGTATTTCTCATAGATAAGCTGTAGAGCACCCCAGTATACATACATATTTTGTTATTTTATTTTGCACTTATTTATTGATTGACGATTTTAGACACATTTTAAAGAAAATGCAATATATTCATAGTCAGCGCATGCCCCAAGGTTTTAGTAAGTATTTGCTACTGCATTATAGAACTATAGTATATGAGTGTCCTGATAGCATTGAGAGAAGTGTTCAATTAGGTTTTGATTTATTCGTCGTCTTGACCACTAGGTGCTTTTAAAACTACTTTTACCATGCAAACTTGGACTGAAATTAAAAAATAAATAAATATGTAGTATCAAACCATGAGCTTTATTAAATTAATATGATAAACCAACTGTCAAAGTAAACTGGATCGATACATTATAGGTACCTGGTATTGTGGTATACTGTACCTGATATAAGGTTATATACTGATATAAGGATATAAATATACTGTACCTGCATAAGCTCTGACGTCATAGCTTGTGCCAATTGGCGCGCCATTGTATTCCTTGGCGGGAACCAGCTGCACACTGGGAGGGGCCAGGTGGGTGACATCCATGGTGAAGGGGTGAGCGTTTGGACCCAGTCTCTTTAGTAGAGCATCCTGTGCACAAAAATTAGTCTCATTACATTAAAATAATAATAATAATAATATTGAGTGAGCTGGCTGGTCAGAGTTATCAGTTACTATTACATTGAAAGCAGAACATTGCATCATTGCATGCTGATCCGAATGACAGTTATCAGATGATGGTAAAATCAATTGGTCTTATTTTTCTGCTAAACAAAAATATGTATAACATTCCTCAAAATAGAACACTAGAACACTCCTTAATTAACACTTAACCTCAAATAGAAGCGAATACAATGAATTGAGTGTTCTAATATCAAAACTGACACTGAATTTCAATTAAATATATGATTTTCACTCACTTTTACTGGAGATATGCATTTCGCTTCTAAAGAGAAGCTTTGTCCGCCTCTCTTTAGAAGTGAAATGCATCCCTCCAGTATCTCCAGTAAAAGAGAGTGAAAATCATATATTTAATTGAAATACAGTGTCAGTTTTGATATAAGATTGTTCAAGTATTTCGTCATGGAAAACATCACAGATCATTGAGTGTATTGAAAATATTTTTTTTTGCTTCTATTTGAGGGTATATTCTTATGCACCATAAAAAATAACACAGTGCTGCGTAGCTCAGGTTGCGTTCCTATTTGTGCCTGGACAATCAGTTATGTTATTACATGATCACTTGTATAATAAATAATTAATGAATAATAAGACGAAGTTGTCACAATCACATTTATTAAAAATAGTGAGATACGGTACTAGTTTCAGTTGTTACACTATTATCAATCTCAAACAAACTCTTGTTTGTTTGTGATTGATAATGGTGTAACAACCGAAACTACTATCTCACTATTTTTAATAAATGAGGTTAAATTCCTGGATTTCTTGTTCCATGACAAACTGCGTTGTTAATATTAACTTTTCAAGTGAATTCAACGACTTGCAGTCAATTTAATTGACTCACTTGTAAAGGCGTGTTGGGCTCGTGGGGCGCTCTCTCATGGGGAGGATGGAGCTGGGCAAGACACATGATGGCCTCGTTGCAGAACTTCAGGCCCATCACTTCCTCGTCCTCTCGCCCGTAACGGAATGTCAGGGTCACCTGACCAAATATCTAGAAGAAAAAAGAAATTAATAAGCTGCGTTCTCGTAGGTCCTGTTTGTAACGGTGACCGATTAGATTGGCCAGCAAAAAAGACACTGTTCTCTGCTGAAAATCACTTCCCGGTGGTTCGGAACCCTCCTAAAACTGTAGGTCCAACTCATAAATCACCATCATCCAACTCATTACCCACGCACAGGTCTCAGACCTATGTGGGCTTCATCCTCAAAAAAAAAAAAAATAGAATAATAATTAGATGCTTGTTTTAAATACCAAAAAAATTAACATAGATACGGCAACCAGAAATCACGCAACAACGAGATTTTCAGACGAAGTCAGAAAACAACAATCTGACAGAATGAAGGAGTATTGGAGGAAAAGGATTGAGGCTCGAAACAAATTCAAAAGAAATTGAAGTATGGACTATGAGGTCGCAAGCAAGCAAAAAAATTATGTGTTTGAATGCATGTTAGCTTTAAAGTTTGTGTAGCAAGATTGTTTTAACTTAGACATCTATGTTTTTTATTCTTTTGCTGATGATGCCCACAAGAGTCTGAGACTTGTGCGTGGGTAATGATGTGAATGATGACACAGAATATGGAAGGTTGAACAACGGGAATCGAACCCGTGACCTGCGCAGTAGCAGTTAGTCAGAGTCTTATTAGAGTTAGTTTAAAGCAACTGACAATTTAACAAACTAAAAATAGCACTTTGAGGAATTCGAAATTAATAAATTTTGTTTTAAATTATTGGATTTCTTGACTGCCGTTAAATTTACAATAATAAGTTAAAATTCTGTTTCTTTTTAGAGATAACGTCCCACCCGATTACATCATTGCGACTGCCAAATTGGTAACTATATAGTAAACAATTTTTTAGAATTTTAGTAGCGTTTCGGCAAATTAGCAAAGATATCTTGGAATTTAGAATGAGCATCTATATGGAAAAGTCATCTGAATAGAATATTATTAGTCTACTATTTGGTGCATCACAAAATTTGAGTGGGCGATAAATAACAAAATGTTATTTACAGTTTGTGCCACATTAGTCAAAAGATTTATGATGAAGTAAATTGGTCTTAGTTGAAAAGTTATTGAATGTGCTCCATTCATTTTCTCCTGTTTGTCGATTATAATTATCAATGTATAGTTTAATTTTTCAAAATCAGGTATTTTTTTTGAGTGCATCACTATATTACACAATTTAGCTCAGAGTTTCGGCATGATGGTTTTTACTTGTTCAAGGTGCATGTTGCAAACCGATAAAATTTACAAAATATTAAATAGTAGGCTATTATTAATTGTGTATGCTATAACATCGTATTCCATATCTGCATTGTTAATATTAATTTCTTATTGTAAATTTAACAACTCGAAAATAATAAAATGTCTATGACTCATCAAGTTTATTGATTGTCTAGTTTGATTGAATGTTTGATTTGTTCAGGATTGTTAATTTTTTTTTCCAACGTAAAGTACTGTATTGTAAACGTTGAGTATGAATTTATTTTAGCTGGTAACTCCCATAAAGAAATCTCTCGGGAGTACCTAATTTCTTAGAATATCTCATTTATTTTGTGTAAGTTTAAAATTTAGTATTCATAATCAATGTAATTGTAAATGAAATTCTGAGAAATAAATTATTATTATTATTATTTACTCATGTAGGCTGAAACGTTTTCGAATCGTGATGATTCATATTCAATAGATGTTAAAGACTACGTGTTTCAGCCTACGTGATTAAAAATATTTTAGTTATTCTCAATTAAACTTGACTGCGCTGTTAAATTTACCATAAACAGTTAATATTGAATCATATTAGTCATTGTGTATAACATCCTATTTCATACCTTTAAGAATTAAACACTGTACAGCCTAATAATAATGTAATTATTGCATTTTACTGTTCAATTCACAATTCAATAAAATAAATTTGTAAAAGATTTCTTATCGGCTGATGGAATGATGCAATTTTATGGTTTGAATAATGAAATGTTACAATTTCATGGTTTGAATAAACGTCTATAAAATATAAAAATGTATGTGGGGTCTATCAATACAAATATATTTAAAGTATCATATTTACTAAAAAAATATCAAATGAAATAAAACAATTTTTTATTAGGCAGTGTTAAGACTATATAGTATAGAGTCTTCTCTTCCACTTAACCTTAGCCAAATATAAATAATATAAAATTCACATTTTACAAATCAATAAAATGAGATGGAGGATGCTTCTATTTTAGTTTGGCTTTTGATTTCCTAAACCATAATACGCCATTTTATCTTTTCATCCGATAAGCATTACATTTATATTTCAAAGAGATAGGAGAAGCAATCATAGGTAAACTAAGAGAGAAAGATCAAAAGTGGAGAAACTGTATAAGATGCAGGAAAAATGAAAATAGGGAAAAGGATAATATTTCTGCGAACTGATGTTTTCCTCACAATATGCTCCCATCTCAGCTTTCCAGCGGTCTTGGGAAGGGTGAATCTTGACACAGGAAAGCTGCAGAGGTTTACTTTGAGAAATGTTTGTGTGCTGAAGATTTATCGTTGATCAAAATGCAAATCCAGTGGAATATTTACAAAACGTCTCGGGTATTAAAGATTTTCCACAAGATATCATCATTGATAGGGGAATATACTGTGATTTATACTGTATTTGGATGTAAATCCTGTTACACCATATAATATCCAGAAACAGAATTTATTAATTTCGAATTCCTTGTGCTATTAATTTATACTGAAGACTTCTCCAATGGCGGATATTGACAACAGTATTGAATACTGATGGAAATCGATGAATGCTACTGTACATCAATTAATAGCACTTGAAAGGAATTCGAAATTAATAAATACTATTTCTGTATATTATTTTGTCGGTTTGTAATATTGTCAGTTACTTCAAATTAACATATAATATCCTATGGCTATTATATTTATGCAATCAATCAATCAATCAATTTTATTACATAAAAAGACATTACAAAATGGTCCCGCTAAACCTGAAAAAGGTTTTACAGCAGGTGCCTATAATAAAATAAAACACAATAATAAAATGAATGCTTACAATAAATTAAACAATGAAAAGAACTGAAAGAAAACTTTTTACAAGTTTCAAAATGCACTTCAAGGTAATTGGAAGGGGAGTAATAGGGTTGAAAAATGTTAAAAAATGTTAAAAAGGAAAAGGTTAAAGGGAGAGAAAAAAAAAGAATAAAGATAAAGGTCTACTATAGATTGAAAGTTAAAATTAAAAATAAAAGAATATGCTATAAATTGAAAGATAATACTAAATATAAAGAAATAAACTACAATAATTGAATGAAAATGCTGTAATAGATTAAGGTATTTATATTTAGTTTGGTCGCTCTAGTGCGGCGGCGGTGTTCTATATTATTTCAAAACTAATGTTTATCTTCACCAGCAATCGGTGGATTTTTATTTTTATTTATATTTTCAGATCCAAAAGAAAAGTCAGTATAATTAAATTGCATTTGAGTCTAAATATGGAGAAAATAAATATATATGACGATTAAGATGTCAGGTTTACATTTGAAAATTGTTTAGGATAAAGAGATGAAAAATGTCGTCCTTGGAATAGTCTCGTATATTAATCGGTAAGGCATTGAAGAGTTTTGGAAGAATATACTTCAATGATCTTCTACCATATGAATTATTAAATCTCGGAATAGAGTAGACGTTCGTTCTTCTTAAGTTATATTGAGGTATAGCTGCGAATTGTCTGTAAGAATAATTATTTTTGAACATTAAAGTTATCTTATATAAATAGAATTTTTTTGGAATATATAAATATAGTCTAATATTTTAATATTCACAAGTTAGTTTGAAGTAAAGGACAATTTAACAAACTGACAAATACCGGTACACAGAAACAGAATTTATTAATTTAGAATTCTTAGCTATAATAGTTTTAATTCCTATGAATTAATACTCAGAGGAATACTCAGAGGAACAAGCACTTTGACGAATTCGAAATTAATAAATTCTGTTTTTTAACATTCATTATATTATATTATTAATTTTAATGAAATCACAGACCAATAATGAAGTTAACATTGAATACCCAATTTATCAAATGAATCATGGAAGAAGTAAATTATTTATTTAAAGATGATTTTATCAAAGTGAATGTGAACTTAAATAATGCGTTTATTAAAATAATGATAATACCGTATCCATTTTATCAGTCATTAGGCCTACGAATGATGATTTAATTCATTTCACATAATCCCATGAACCTGATACTGCACACCCTTAATTATTTATTGTTGTGTGATTATTCTTTTACTACTACAGTATTATTGAGTTTTTTCTTTAATGTAAGTAAATGTAAATCATGAAGTATTTGTAAGTGAGTTTAAAATTATTTTGTATGACTTATATTTGTCTTTAAATTACCGAAATTTTACAAAATCATATACACATTTTGTTATGGAAGCAAAATGGATACTTGGCTATCTTTTATCTCCAATAAATTTGTAATAATAAATGAAAGTATGAAATAATTTTCAAACAGTAAATTGGAATAACAAAGTAGTGTTATTGAGAACAGTTGTTATCACAGCTTTCAAATAAAAAAAAATGCTTCTGAATTCTCAATATTTTAAACCACCAAGAAACTGAATAATGCATGTTGAAGTAGTAGAACTAATATTGTCTATATTCCCGTAGAATTACCATTATATTGAATTACTCAATTCTCTTGCAGGGTAAGAATGTTCAAGTTATTAATGTTAAATTTTCTTCAAGGATACATAATTAATAAAAAAAAACTTTTCTAAGTCAAAAATTTTTTTATCACATGGATAACTCACCTCAACATTTTAATAAACAAAAGAGAATAAAATTACTAAGATAAATTAAGTCCATCCAGTTGTCTTGTACATTGTTTGATACAGTATTATTTCAAATGTGAGGATAATAATAGTCAAATTATCTAAAATCTATTCACGAATTTATGCACAATTTATTTGTTTCCAGTAGGCTTCAATTTTTTGTGTATATTTGCTTTGTTGGATTGTAGCTTTATTATTTCACGTCGTGGCAATGTCTCATGCTTAAGTCGTTGTCAGTCTAGTGACTCCATAATATGACTTCAAAATTTAAAAATCTTGACAAATTAATCAGAGGGTATTTATTAGGTGACAATAACTAACATTAAAACACAATTATAAAAGAAGTAGCGTGTTAAATAAAAAAAAGTATAGTGGATAAGACTGTTTTCAAAAAGTAGTATAATCCATTAATGAAATGAGGATAGAATTACAGTATTGTAAAACGTGAGAATATACCTTTCTGTCAGCAAGGAACTCAGGATCAGCGAGTATGACACCCTGTATCCTGTCGATGCTCGTTGTTGAAATGATGACGTCACGACTCCCCAAATAGAGGGTCAGCTTGTTGTTAGGCGAGGACTTCTTGAACACTCTGAAACAATCAAAAAAGGTATTTATCAACAATTATATAAAGTAAAATACAACTCAGAAATTCCAAAATAAGCATAATATTTCTTGTTTTAGTTAATAGGGGACTTTTTGAACATCCTGAAACAAGGAAGACGGTACAACATAAACAATCATATAAGAGAAACTAAACTAAGAATAAACTGAAAATTCTAAAAATGAGCAAAATATTTCTTATTTTAGTAAAAAAGAGGACTTCTTGAACACCGAAACATTCAAGTAGGTATAACATCAACAATGAAATAAAAGAAACTAAACTACAATATAAATTAGGGCTTAAAATTGTTTACAAATACGGATAATACACCTTATTTCAGTAAAAATACGAAATTTGAAAAAAATTATAATAAATGTATTAAGATTGTTATGGGTTCATGGGAAATGCTGGCAACACTTACAAGTAGCACTGAAACTTTATTTACACAATAAACTCACATCGAATCAATAAAATCAAACAAAGAAAATTAATAACAGAAGCAAACAGTTCAGTAACTTTAACCTAACTGTTGATAAGGACAGCTCTTTTTATAAGTTTGTATTGTTCCAGAGAGTTCTATTCCAGATCTTTCTATTGACACATTATTGTCAAAACAGATAAGTTGTCATCTGGGATATCCTCAAAAATACTAGAAACATATTTGACATATAAAAGGAAAAGAGAGCATTGAGACGAAGAAAGAAACAATGAACTTTGATTTGTGTATTTTATTACATTTGTTAAATAAAGCGTGCTATGCTTGTTCAAACAAAGTTATCAAGCAAAAGCTATTTATCATCATTTCCGGATCGTTGCTACAGTATATTCGTTGTAATACAGAATTAGTTGAACCCCTCAGTTGGAAATAGGCCCATTTAAAACATTAAATTTGAAAGTTAATAATGTGGCTATCTCACCTAAATATATCTTCAGACTTCATGATATCACCTGTAATATCACAGTGATCATTATACCACTATATCAACAACTATCCAGCAATCTAGTAAAGTCGTATATAAAGTCACAATACAATCTAGTTAACCCAAGATGGAGATAACCTCCCTATTTTAAACATTAAATTTGAAAGTAAATAATGTAGCTGTCTCACCTAAAAACATCTTCAGACTTCATGATATCACCTGCAATATCACTTATAATATCACAGAAATAGGTACTATCCCAATACCGTAAAGCAATACTCGTATAGTAAAGTCATGTATGAAGTCACAATCTAGTTCACCCCAGCTTTCAGCTAACCAACGGTGACTGAGTTGATAAAAGTTTTCTCCTGCCTTTAAATACCTGCTACTTTATGAAATAATAGTTTGGTATCACCCCATCTGGGTCAGGCTTACCAATCAGCATTCAAGGGTGAGGCTATTAGGCCTGTGTTTGACACCCTCGTGGAAAATGGTCGTCAAAGTCAGTTCACTAATTCTCTTTCACTCACACACTCTCTTTCATTCACTTTCTCCGTCTCTCTCCTAAGTTTACGAATAATAGCCATATGGGAAATAATCTTAACACCCACGCGACCGTTGTGACGTATTGGCTCTCGCGTGACAGCTCCAAACCCAAGACGTTGATGCAAATCACTTGCCAAAGTTTGATGTGAACAGCTAGATTCAATAGTGCATAGTTCCCACGCTAAATACTTTGTCTTGATTTTGTGTAGAGTTTACAAAGAGTGTTGCAATGTGAGGTGAAATATCTATTAAAAACTAGAAAGGAATAAGCTTGTATTGTTTGTGCTAAATGAAATAAGTCTTGCACCATTGTTTCTCCAGGTCTTGGAATCTTAGTAAAAAAAACGGAAAGTCTATTGTTTGTGCTAAATAAAAAGAATATGTTTTGTGCAATCGTTACTTCAGGTGGGAGATTCTATGTTGAATGAAACGGAACCTTGCTGGTTCAAAAATATGAATTAATTCTGGTATTTGATATGAATAGTTGACTATGACGATATGTAGGTTCCATGCGAAATTCTTTGACTTCAATTATTGAGTTTGCAAAATAATAGTGTTGCAATGTGAGGTGTGAGTTCAAATAGATGGAACATGCTTATGTTATTCTTTCTCCAACATGAATGATTTTTTGGATGTAACCATTCATTGCCTATTTGTTCAAATAAGTTAGACTGTTTTATTGTGGACACAATACATTCTTTGCTTCAAGGAGAGAGAATATGAACATATTGTGAAATAAAACATTGATAGATATCGTGTCATTGTCTGGGTTAAACACTAGTATTTTCATAGCACATTAAAATATTATGAATAAGAAATTGGAAAAAGTGAATTCCTGCACCAAGACTATTCATTGAAGATACTAAAATTGACATGACAAATAATAGTGAGAATTATTGCTGAATAGCCTTGAAGACACAATCTCAGAATAAGAGTGATGTAACTAAAATATTGAAGTTAGTAAAAAAGAATGAAAAAACGAATTGCCTCAGCAGGAAAATGAATCTCAGAAAAAGCTCTACTACTTGGACCTGAATATCATAATAATAACTTGTTAGTTTATTTGTTTCCATTTGATAAGCACACACAAATTCTACAGAATTAAAAAATAATTAACTTTAACCCAAGAAAAAAGTATTCTAGGCAATATTTTTGCCATTTAGCATTTCTTGATGAATAAGTAAGCATTGATAACCCTGATCTTGAAGAATTCTTGGATTTATCTGGTTTACTATTGTAATCTCCATAATAATTCCAGTTAAAGAGTATGGTAATCATTCAATATTGAAGAAGGGACAATATTAATAAACTAGAATTATCAAAAAAATTATGTTAGAGAAAATGTCACTATTTGGGTCTAGATACAATGATAATTGAACAGTGACATTGAACTATTATTCTTCACAATTGAAACAAACCAAAAGAAAAGATTGTCTCAAAAATAACAACCCTAGAATTTCTCACACATCATCCCACTAGCTCCTCCCAAACCACCAACAGTAAGCATATAAATAATGATTTATATAACATTTGCTTTTTGTCTTTAGAGGTCACTTTGCACTCATGCTTTATGGTGATTACATCATATTAGGTAACATTTTCTTGATGATATTCATTTGCCTGTGCTTTCTTCTGTACTGTGTTGAATAAATATTATTATTATTATTATATACATATGTTGCAGTATTATATACCAACAATGTGCACTTGTAGGTATTCTATTGGCAGACAACATGCTATAAATGTCATGATCTTCCATCTCAAGTACATTTCCCCTGTTCACCGCTTTGTTACATTCAAAGTTGGCTTTGAATGTTGTGGAGTTGGTGAGGGGGGTATAATTTCCGCCAAAGGTTCAACCCTCTCAATACCCCACCCTTTTCGCAACCCCCCACCTTTTCACAACCCCCCTCTTTTCACAACCCCCCAACTCAAACCCTCAAGTATTGTGAGAGAAAGCTCTAAACTTGCTCTGTATAAGGCCGGCTGCTGTACTTGAGCTCTGCTGGGATTACCGGGACCCTTTGGATACCATTTGGTTCTCCACTGTCTCCCACAACCTTTCAATGTGCTTCGTGCACTACAAAGTGCTTGGTCACTTTCAGCACACACGTTTTGTCACATTGCAATACTCCAGAAAGCATTAAATACTGTTTAACATGTACAAAATCTGACTGAAACTGAAAACAGAGCCATATGTGGACACTCAGTGAATATGTATACAAATGTTTAGAATACATATGTGAGCTGTGAATATGTATATAACTGCTGTGTATGTGAATGTGTGTGAGAGCTGAAGTTTGTATGCATTGTTATTGGAAAGTTGAGATTTGAAACCTGTAGAATGAAGAAATTTATTATTGTATGGAGCTTGAAATATATTCAGGAACAATACATTTTGACCCAAAGGTTCAAAGGAAGCAAGGTTGGCTGTATTAATGCAGGGCAGTATAGTAATAGGGTGGTATAGTATATAGTACCACTGGGAAGTGATTTTCAGCAGAGAACAGTGTCTTTTTTGCTGGCCAATCTAATCGGTCACCCTTACAAAGGGTACCCAGGAGAACGCAGCTTTTCTCTATCTGATTGAACAGATACCTGTTATGGCTCATGGCTATCACTTCCCAAAATAGTCAATTGCTTTTGTAACCTGATGTTGAAATAAATGTATCTTTATATAAATGTATGTTTGAAAAAATATGACAAATTCTAAATTCTGGTCTCGTAAAGATGGGCTATTCTGTCTTGATATTAATGTGGAAGTATACATAGAATACATAACAACATACATACACAGTATACATACATAACAACATAGTATACACTGATTAAAATGAGTCAACAATAATTGCTGGATGTGCAAAGTTACAGGCTCACATGTAGCTTAGCATTTAATCTTTATTGAATTTGTTAATTATATAGTTCTTTTAATTCTTTTTCTCATAAGTGGAAAGTACTGGTATTTTGATATTTCGATCATTATTCACAAAATGTTGAGATCTTTTAGTATTTCTACATAATGCTTCTAATCTTTTCCTAGATTTCTTGTTCCATAACGATCTGCTTTGTTAATATTAACTTTTTATGGTAAATTCAACGACTTGCAGTCAATTTTAATTGAGAATAAATAATAATTTTACTCACTTCTTGGCCAAACTTTTTTGAGTCATGGATACTCATCTTCAAATGCCTTTCTCAATTGAAATTGACTGCAAGTCGTTGAATTTACCGTAAAAAGTTAATAAAATTTTCCCTTTCTCAGTGTAAGTGAGAAACGCAAATTTCCTGTGTAAGTTGAACCTATAAAAAGGAATAAGCCTACAAATTTGATTATTTTTTTCAATGTTTTCAACGGAATATAATATCTCCCTCATTATCTGTGATATTAGCCTTCTGCTGGTACTGAATGGCTTTTTTTTTGAAAAGTGTAGTAGTTCTTTAGTGTTATTCACCATTTACCAAACAGGAGATCAAGTGATTCAACAAATATTTGGTAATGAAATAAACACTGGCTCGAATATAATATCATCAATTAGATTACTAAACGGAGCGGAAGACTCAGGTAGCTTTCTGTAGAGATCAGGCAATTAGGGAAGATGTGAAATTGGGAATTCAATCTAATTGGTCTTGCCGACGTCTAGATTATAAACTGCTATTGATTCGCTGTCTCCCATTACTTCTTCCTTGGGGAATGTCATTAGATGCTTGGTTGGAAGCAAGACGTCTGTGTGGGTGCAAAGATCTGGAAGAGAGAGAGAGAGAGAGAGAGAGAGAGAGAGAGAGAGAGAGAGAGAGAGAGAGAGAGAGAGAGAGCGTGAGAGTGAGAGAGACAGAGAGAGAGAGAGAGAGAAGGAGAGATATAGAGAGAGAAGGAGAGAGAGTGAGATAGAAAGAGAGAGAGAGAGAGTGAGATATATAATTAGAAAGATATAATTATATATAGTTAGAGAGACAGAGTGTGTGAGAGATATAATAGTTTGAGAGATGGAGTGAGGGGGACTGAGGAAGACAGTGAGAGTGTGAGAGAGATAGTGCGAGAGAGTAAACGTGAGAAAGAGTGTGAGAGAGATAGTCTGAGTAGCAGAGGGAAGAGAATGTGTGTGTGTGTGTGAGAGAGAGAGAGAGAGTGATTGATTGAATTTAAATCAAATAACAGAAAGACAAAGAATGAGAGATAAATAGAGCGTGATAGAGCGAGTGGGAGAGATATAGTGGAAGATAGTCGGATTAGGAGATGGGGTGAGAGTGTATGTGTGAGAGTGAGAGAGTGATTGATTGAATTTAAATCAAATAATAGAGAGAGAGACAACTTGAGTGGAGGAATGAGCGGGAGAGATGGATAGAGTGTGAGAGTGAGAGGGAATGTGAGAGAGTATGCGTAGGTGTGAGGGTGTATGCGTGAGAGAGAGAGAGAAAGTGTAAGAGTTAGGAAGTGTGTGCGGGGGAGAGAGACAGAAATAGAACTTCAGGAGAAGCCACGAGTGGTTTCATATCGTGTTATAGTTTCTGCGAATTGAGTACAGAGTCGGCCTCACTTATTAGGTTATGCTTGGTGTAAGGTACGGTACTTTAAACAGAATAATTATTGTTGTGCCAGTAGTCCTAATTTAGCACGACTGAAGACAGAGATAGAAAATTGGAGATGGGAGTTCGGAGTAGAGCTTGGTAGGAATAATGTCATGCGCCTAATTATTTTGGTTGGGGGCGGCAGGAATTCCATGACTGTCTTATCAAAGACATAATTAGTTTGATGATGGGAGCTTCGGGTATATTAGAACAATTATGAAGGGTTGAGGAAATCTATATCATATTCAAATTTAACTCCATTTTCTGGAATTTTATTTTAAAGATGGAAAATTAATTTTGTTTCTCACTGATATGTGTTTGAGATTTATGATTTTGTTCAATTTTTCCCTTTTTTTACATATTATGTAGAAAGGGAAAAGTTAAATTATAATTATAAAATATATTATGATAGAACTTTATACAAATACAAGCAAGGTACTGCAAGGAGGCCAAGGGCCGTATTCATGAACGTGACTTGCACCGTGCTTATCTAAGAACGACTTGGAAAGGCTCTATTACATTGAACACGGTCATTAGCTGACCTAACCTCGGAACGTAATTTCAAACACTAACAAACATAATCTAACATAGATGAAAAGATAAAGACAATGTACCATATGTAAATTCACAGTTACTGTTATGTAATTATTACTATGTCTTTCTTAGCAATGGCGAAGGTGATATTGTGGAAGGTATCCATAATGAAAAATAAGACGAAATTGTCACAACCACATTTAATAAAACTTCGAGAAACTAGTTTCGGTTGTTACACCATTATCAATCTCAATCAAACTGAAAAACTGAAGTACAGAGAAGCCTTATATATACTATACATGAAATGATACTATTGGCTAAGAGGGAAAGAGGCTGACCTTAATCGGACGTTGTGATTGGTTGTCAAGTCACGCCCCCTGGTGGGAGGAGTAACAAGCAAAAATACGAGTCAAATCAATAACTAAACAATGTGAACATCAAGAAAGTAACAAAAAATTTTTGTAATAAGGCTAGAATTTAATCAAATTAAAATTAAAAATTCTTTTAAAAATTAGAAGCTCACTGATTTCAGTATTTTTGCTTGTTACTCCTCCCACCAGGGGGCGTGACTTGACAACCAATCACAACGTCCGATTAAGGTCAGCCTCTTTCCCTCTTAGCCAATAGTATCATTTCATGTATAGTATATATAAGGCTTCTCTGTACTTCATTTTTTCAGTTTGATTGAGATTGATAATGGTGTAACAACCGAAACTAGTTTCTCGAAGTTTTATTAAATGTGGTTGTGACAATTTCGTCTTATTTTTCATTATTACTATGTCAATATCCTTCATAATAATATTTCACTTTTGATTTTTTGCATGATTAAAGACTGATGTAGCAGTAGGGTTGCCATATGGTAATCGCCAAAAAGAGGAGATTTTTAAATGCTTTGTAAATTAGAGGGAGAAGGGGATAGGGACAACCCTCTATGAAAATTAAATGAATAAAAACAATCTTTTCAAATGTAATTGGCCTCTTTAATAGAAATATTGCTGGTTGGAAAATTACAAATAGGACTGATAAACTTACAGTAAATCGACCATTTTTAATCAGAAGACAAGACAAAATTTATTTATTGTGACAAAATTACAATTAATGTCAAGGAGCAACAGGCTTAAGTCCAAAACTGCTCTCTTTACAAATTTGAATATTGTCCAAAACATTGAGCTTAACACAGACTAAAATTTAAGTATATAATAGGGGATTATTATAAAAACCTTCAAAAAGAGAAGATTTTTTATTTTTCTATGAAATCCCCCTTCACTTTTGGTCTCAAAATCCGGAGATCTCCGGGAAAATCCGGTGATATGGTAACCCTGAGCGTAGTGCAGTATCAAACTGCAAACCAATGAACTTAAAGAACTCCATTTTTTCTCCAGTTCAACATTTATAGGTTAGAATTCGATTAAGATTAAAAAATAAAAATAGTTTTAATAGGCCAAATATACAGTGAATTACATTGCAATGGTGTAAAAATAGAATGTGATGATTCTATAATTTTATTTTGATGAACCGATGCTACACTTAAAAATGATCAGCTTTCTTTTGGATCTAAAACACACTGACAAGGTTTTGTTTTGATGAGTTACTCTGCACTAATATAGCATCCCTATGTAATGACGAGTAAAAGTAATTGTCTCAAAAATTGTTTCATAAATCTCAATTTAAAAAAATTTCAACCTGTAAATTCGAAGGATTCAGAAGCTGGGTTAATCAGAATCTGGGAATGGGACTATCAATGACAGAAATAAAATATAGTTACATTCGAGATAAATTTGACAGAAAAACCATCGTAAAAAGGAAAATTTAGGCTATTGCCAAAAGTAATTGAAACATATGTGACACATGGAATGAAGGAAAATAAAATGAAGCAGGCATTGGGCATTGGATTGTTCATTTAAATTCCCTACTTCAACTGAATTTATATTACCTCAATATGAGATTGATAAAAGAAGTTGCAGTAGGAACGGCTTAATAATGAATGCCAAATTAAACTTAATAATGAATTTGAACTTCATTAAACTTAATGAATAATATCAATATAGTAATAATATAATGCCTGCTCCTCAATAATAGCTGATAATAATGGAATAATCAATGTCCTTCATCGATTAATATTATTGAATAATAGTTCAAGCACTTAGTTAGGTACCTACTGAAACTATGAAATAATCAATGATCTTTGATAATTTTATCCGTGAAATTGTTCATGTTTTCTAATGATTCGAGCTATTGTTTCTTGATGTTTGTATGAATTTGATTCTATTATGTACTGTATAAATACAATGTATTCATATACATATTTGTATCTAAATATAATGCATTATGCTTGTGCTTCTTTGCTATATGCATAAGCTACATGCTAGATAGATTAAAATTATCTAAGCTCGTGGGACCTATATTTCATAAACCACAAACACTACAAATTAATGTTTTCATAACATGTACAAAAATACAAATAGTAATACTATTTGTACTTTGTAGAAGCCAAAATTCAGTTTGTACTTTGTCATGTAACATATCCCAGATGGTGTTCATGTGAGACGGATAGGAACATATTATTAATTTTGAAGAAAGAACTTGAAATCTACTTGAAAATACAGAATTAATGATAAGAGGGTCTATTTACACCTTTTTAGAGGGGTTCACAAGTGATTAATTCCACAAGCAATTCAATAACATTATTTCTGTTTGAAATGTTAATTTAAATTAACATTAGTGGAACCGAATTTATTAATTTCGAATTCCTCAAAGTGCTATTAAATTATACTGAAGACTTCCGCAATGGTGGATATTGACAACAGCAATGAATAGCTGATGGAAATCATTGAATGCTAATGTACAAAAATATCTGTCACCGCTGGGAATCGAACCGCGGACCTCCCAATCTCCCTTAGTTACTTAAAACTAATTAGTGGAACATTAGTGGTCATGGCACTTTAAAAGACATAAATCTGTAAGCTAAGTTTAAACTATGTAACAGTTTCATAAAACAACGTTCAATAAACAAGGCTTTATAACAAAGTTGTTAAATTACATTGTTATTAAAATGGAAAACTATTGATATACATATATATTAGAACTTTGTTATACAACACATCGATTTTGGAAACTGTATTTTTTAATGAGAAGTTGCACAACATGGTTGTTAATATATTAGTGTTTTTTACATAGTGTAATCAAAGATAATATAATGTATTATGACATTAGTCTTAATAATGTATAATAAATATTAATGTATAAAGACAATTACATTGTCTTTAGTGTAATGTAAACGCACCATAAAACAGCTTTTATTCGATAGGTGAATTGTATAGAAGTTATATAAGCTTTAATATAACTTAAGCTGATAACGCTTTTTATAGTGTACAAGAGTTCCTTTCACATCAAAATTAAGCCTCACCTCAACTAATTGATTTAGTAATTATGGTAACTAGTGTATAATTGTTAATCTGACTTGTCTTATACTCCTTAACTGAAGTCTCCAAGACGTAATCTACAAAAAAAATACGCGATGTCAGCTATCTCCAATTTATATTAGTATAGTTTGTTTGAAATGAGAATTTTTACTATAATATGTAAGGTATCTTACCGTATTTTCATTGAATGATCCATGAAGATTGTATTTTTTATATTTCTTACTGTTGTTAGAAGCTTATGCTCCAATCACCATAATCTTTCTGCAAGTAAGTAGAAGTTTGTCAAAACTTTCTTTTGGACTGAGCTTCATAATATCTTTTTATAAATAGTAGTATTATTTTACAATTTTCACAACTGTGCTAGATCTGATAAAACTGATACATCTATTCAAAAGTGACTGTTACAACCTAAAAAGCTTCAAACCCATATCTTGTCTCTGCTGAAAATTGATTGAATTCCTCCCCCACTACGCAGTAACTCTGGCGTTGTTCTGTATGATCAATGGAAGTGATGATCAATAAAACTTTCATGTCCAATAAAATGTTTATGGCTGAGAACAGCAAGCAATTACTTGGAGACTCATCGCTGTAGTGATATATCCGTTTTATTTGCTCCCAAAGTACTAAATTCAAAAAAGGAATATCACTGTTGAGTATAGCTTTACTTTTCAATCGAAGCTGTATAAAAAACCATACGTTCATGAATGGCCATTTTTTAACGCAACGTACTCTCCTAGCATTTGAGTTTGTATTGACACAGATACAAAAAAAAAAGGGAATGCAATAAATTTAATATTCTCGTTATAAACCACAAAGCAATAAAACTGAGCAAAATAAACAATAAAGTTATCATTATTACCAGAGTATGTGCATGATTCAACAGTTATTTAAAACGTAGTATTTGATGATCTATGACGATCAGCGAGTAGAATTTTGTTGAAATTTTTCATTTCTCGACTGACATGCAGAAATTCAAAGTTTTAATAAGATTACAATTTTTTTTGGACGATGAAGCCCACATAGGTCTGAGACCTGTGCGTGGGTAATGAATTGGATGATGGTGATTAATAAGCTGGACTTACAGTTTTAGGTGGATTCCGAACCCACGTGAGTCATAACATGCTTTCTATAAATTCTATCTAGCTGGAGCCCATTATCAGTGACTGAAATCATGTTATGCCTTATATAAGAAAAACTTTATTACTAATTAACTTGAAATTCTTCTGTATAACAATAGAAAAAGTGAACAATTAGAACAGTTTTTGTGCAAGTACAATCTAATCATATACAATCTAATATAAAAACGGACACTGTATTCCTATTTGATATATGATTTTCACTCACTTATACTGGAGATACTGGAGAGATGCATTTCACTTCTAAGAAGAAGCTTCATAACCTTCTCTTTAGAAGAGAAATGGAACCCTCCAGTATAAGTGAGTGAAAATCATATATTAAATAGACATACAACGCCAGTTTTGATATTAGATTGTTCAAGTATTTCATCATGGAAAACATCACAGATAAATAATTATGTACGTTCTGTATCTTGATGAATCTTTACAAAAAATAACAATTATATCGCAATAATTGCCACCAAAATACAGAATAGAAAAGAAATTGCAAACGAGATATAAAGTCTGGAACTTTTGAGAAGATATAAAGTTTGGAAGTCAGAATGTTAACAATAAATATATAAAGAAGAAAAATAGAAAATGAATCTTTACGTTCTGTGTTGTGATAAAACTATACAAAAATGAAAAATTGTATCGCAACAGCAATAATTGTCACCTAAGAAATGTAAAGAAATACACCTGCATTTGAGAACAGATGGGTTTTGAAGATGGGCGAGTCAGAAATGGAAATGACAAGGATGAAAGATGATAGATGGACTAAGAGAGAAAGAGAGAATGAGAGAGAGAGAAAGTGATTGAAAGAGTGAGAGAGAGTGAGTGAATGAGAGAGACCGGAGAGGCGTTGGATGACATGACTATCTTGAAAGTTGCGGCAGGAAAGGACTGCATTAATAATTAGGCACAAGACAGACATGTTTGGAAGATCTAATATCAAAACTGGCACTGTATTTCTATTTTATAGAAATATGTAATATGAATACATAGAACAGAATGAAATACAACAATAATCTATTTCTGCAACACAACACCATACAATAAATAATAATACACAAGATAACCTTAATTATTATTACATTGATAGATAAATAACTATTACTATTTTCAATTTGAATAATTCCTAATAATAATTATTATGACATCATATAAATGAATAAAGAATAAAATAAATCAACACCAAAACTACTCAGCAAAATAAACTTGATTCAATAAATTTAAAGTGAAAAAAATTTATAAAACGAATTCAATTATTGACAAAAACAAGTTTGATAAGGATAATATTTATATTTTATATGTAGATATAAATATTAAAAAATAAAATTAGAGTGTCAGTTTTGATATTGTATTGGATTGTCCATAAAGTATTTCGTCATGGATAACATCACTGGTGTTTGGAAGGCTTTGTGGGAGGTCTACATCATGAGTACGATGTCAACAGACTGAAGTAAGAAGCTGTTTATTTAAAATGTTAATTTAAAAAAAAAATGGTAAAATGGTTGGTAATTGAAATGGAATGAACTAATTGTCATCACTTGGAGTGAGTGGCATATGAAGTTTAAAACATCAGTGTCTATGACATTTTCATATAGGATCCTTGTATAGAAAATCTTCATTTCCAAGAGACCTTCAAATATTTGAAGTGATAAAAAATGGGATAAACTAAATGTCACCACTTGGAGGGGCATTTGAAGTGAAAAAATCACGGTTCATGAAATTTTCATATAGGACCTTTATATAGAAAATTTTCATTTCTATGAAATCTCCAAATCTATGAAGTGAGAAATAATAAATTCGGGGTCTTTGAAATCTTTATATAGGTACCGGTATCATGATAATCGTGTGTAATATGAAATCATTATTATCAATAATGTAACTTATAAAAAAGAAATAAACAACCATATATTTTCTATTAAAAAACGCGCGTAGAGTAGTTCATGGGTGACTGAATTTCGTCATTTGTGTCTTTTAAAGAAGAGGGTCACGCATGGACGAACAAACGCCGCTGTTGCAAATAATGGGGAATTGACAGTGGATTGTTGCATACGAAAAGGCCGTTAAGTGCTATTGATTGGAGCGGGATGCCTCTTTGAAGTTCACTTTCAATAAAGGAGTAATGAACCGATGGCGCAAATTGGAAAGAGCCAACGAATGAGAAAAAAGGCCAATTTTTGTAAGAGACAAATAAGAAACAAAATGAGATATTTATAAGTGGTGAGCTGTGCTTCAAAATTTCCTTACAGATTTTTTGTGATTCAAAATTTATGATGCAAAATTTGAGGTACAATGGTAAAATGGAGGTAATAGCAGTCTGCTGACCTATCGCATCCATGAGGAACAATGGGAGGAGCTAATCAATAGAAAACTAGTTTAAAATAGTTTCAATCAATAAACCATTCGACAAGATAAGAACTACAAAAACTGATTGAATTCTTTAGATTAGGTTCTCTTTAAATCATTTTTTTCCATGAAGGGAACAAATCATTGAAGACTTTTGAGTTTTCAAGTTTATAATAGTTTCAACAAGTTTAAAATAGTTTTAACTAGTTTAAATAGTTTTAGCAAGTTTAAAATTGTTTTAACAAGTTTAAAATAGTTTCAATCAACAAGATAGAAACTATAAAATCTTGATCAAATTCAATTGGCTAGCTGTCCTCTAAATTAACTTTTTCCATGAAGGGAGCAAATCATTTAAGGCTCCTCAATTTCCTCTATTTGTAATTTAAAATAAAATAAAATCCCAGATTAAAAAATTTTTGAAACACAAATGTTGAACTTGCACAACGAGTTTTAAAAAGTAATAGAGAACATATTGTGGAATCAACGGGCCACAAGTTGTGAGAATGTATTTTATCAGTACAAAACACATTCCAAGGGCTGGAAATTCCTCACCGCGCAATAAATACCTGGCCTAGTTGCCTCTCAAGTTAACCAACGCTCGAAACGATTCCTGGGAGTTCAGAAAGAATCCTTGGAATTCGTTTAGAATATTCCCAAGCCGCTTGGTATCGAATTGCAGACATTTTCAAGCCTGCTACTATCTCTCTCTGCAGCTTCAAGTCTGAATCTATTTGGTTCTCTTCACTCTTTTTATTAACCGACTTCCAAACAGGAGTAGGTTCTTAATTCGATCTGTTTTTTTAAATGTTAATCAATGAACAATGTACACTATTGAACCGATTTCTATAAAAAAATTAAATGAAAGAGCATCATTCAGCTGTGGTCCCATCCAAGTTTTGGCCCAATACTTAGTCCAATTTTAAACAAAAATGAACTCGCATTTGATACAAAAAGCGGAATGGATCTTCCTTACGGTAAATTCAAAGGGGACGCTCTCACTGTCCCGACCGTATTGCAGTAGACTGATAACGAGGGGTAAAAAGAAGAACGCTAAATTTTATATATGTTCCTGGATTTCTTGTTCCATGACGAACTGCGTTGACAAATATTAACAAATATTTGACTGCATGTCGTTAAATTTCACATGAAAAGTTTATATATGTATCTAATCTAACCTAATATACCCAATGTTTTGGACAATGTAACATTTATTCAAAATTTGTGAAGGGAGCAGTTTTGGACTTGAGTCTGTTGCGCCTTCACATTGGTTGAAAATTTGTCACAATAAATAAATAACCTCAGCACTTGACTGTTTATTTTATATTCCCATAGCAACGTGACTGCAAGGCTCCAACTACAATATAAATAACGCCGCTAAGGGGCCTGCTAACTATATGATTATAACTCTATAACTCTAGTTATATATAACTTGACTCTAGTATATATAACTCTAGTAATATGATTAAAAACTGTTAACTTCTGTCAGCTGTTCCTTTAAGGATAGATTTTTCCTTTTTGTGTCCTTCAGCGAGGACCGACGAACTTAATTTTAATTTCTTTTTAAGTCTTATGAGGTGCCTACTATCTCCTGAAAATTTGGTACCTGTACCCCCTGTAGTTTTTGCCCTAAAGTTTTATGCGTATCGACAGATGGAAAGAGCCTACGCATAATGCTCTCTCCCTATGTACTTCGTACAGTGAGAGCCAAAGAGGAGCATTTGTCGATGTCTTCATTCTTTAGTTCGAATAGGACAGTTTCTCACACAACCGCCAGTCGGATAACCGGTGTCGTTTACAACCCGATCGTTGTATCATATGGAGCGCTTCACACCTTACCGATTTTCGAAATCATATGATACATGATTGTGGTGCAAGTTAGCAATGAGTGAAGCGAGTGTCCCAAACATCTCACGAGTGACATTAATAAGGCTTTAGACTGAATTAATACAATCTTTTTATCTACGACTAGCTATTGTGCCCATCCTTCGTATGGATTATGTTTAGAAATAAGACTAAATATGTTTCGGCTTTTTTGATAGAAACGATCATGAAGTTGTTAGCAGCTTAGTAAACAACTTAGAACGTAAACAATTCAGTGACAGTTATCAGAGAGAATATTTGAGAACAGCTGATTGATATATCATGATAAATTACGTGATTTGTTCTTATGTGGTAATTAAAAATTAAAAGAAATGTATCCAAAATCGCACAATACTTGGTTTTTAAACGTTTATTACTCTGTTAAAAAAAGTTAATTTAGTTTTTTATAGCTAAAGATATTGTCAAAAAGGTTTCAATACTGATTAATAACTTTAATCCCGATCGATGCTCTCGTTTTTCAGGAGAAGGCCGCGTAAAATGTATCAAAAATCGCACAATACTTGGTTTTTAAACGTTTATTACTCTGTTAAAAAAAAGTTAATTTAGTTTTTTTATAGCTAAAGACATTGTCAATAAAGTTTTCAATACTGTTCAATAACTAAAATCCCGATCGATGCTCTCGTTTTTCAGGAGAAGGCCGCGTAAAATGTATCCAAAATCGCACAATACTTGGTTTTTAAACGTTTATTACTCTGTTAAAAAAAAGTTAATTTAGTTTTTTTATAGCTAAAGACATTGTCAATAAAGTTTTCAATACTGTTCAATAACTAAAATCCCGATCGATGCTCTCGTTTTTGAGGAGAAGGCCGCGTAAAATGAAAATGCCTTTGGGGCCGTGACAGACAGACAGAAATTGAGATAAGACTATTTTCGGCTTATTTAATGTATAAAACGTAAAAATAACCAAAAAATATATACTTCTGATAAATGTACAGACAAAACTCTAATTTTATTTATATAGACTACTCATAACTTACGATTATATTAATTTACAAATCACTACTCTTGAATAAGTAACCCAAACTAACATAGGCCTAATCTAGAATGCTTGCTTGTTGACAATCGGTTGTAGGATTGAAATCGAATTCAAACTGAATCTGATTTTTAAATTTTCCGATCAGCTGATTTGATGATAACACTAATCAGAACAAATACTGCGTTCTTATTGGTCAAGAACCCATACTTTAAAGTTGCTTGTTCTTTTTAGACGTTCTTTATTTATTTATTTATTTGATGAAATTATTACAATCAAGTAAAAAACTACAGGCATTTGCCCAAAACAGTTCAAATTACAAATTTGTCACATAAATAGTCCAAATTAGGTTATGTCCATAGGTTGTGTTCAAATTTCTGTTTCCATCAAATATTTCCACTAAAAAAAGTAGTCCGACAGTAAATGATCAATTTGAATGGTTGATAAAACCGAAAAACACTACATAACACAAATATTTCAATAATATTGAAATTAAATTTATAATTTTGAGCCGGAAATTCTCACAACCTCTAGGAGCTACTCTTCTCGAATTATTGGACCGTTTATTGAACAGTAGTTATTATTTAATATTTGATCGGCCTTTTAACAATTAGTGATTGACTTTTGTACAGAAATATAGCAAATCTTTATTAGCTGAACATTATCGGTTTGTCTGTTTCTGATTGATTTATTTTGTGTAAGATATAAGTTAACTGATTAGTGCGTGTTGTGGATAATTTGTGTAAATAAAGTGCGAGTGTTAATTTAAAGTATTGCCAGCATAATTTTAGAGATAAAACCCGTAACATTATCAATCACCATCATTCAACTCATTACCCACGCGCAGGTCTAAGACCTATGTGGGCTTCATCCTCAGAAAAAATCTTCTTTATAATGCTGTAGTCGTAGATAAAATATATTAGAAATACTTTTTTTATTAACTTTTTATGTGAATTTAACGATTTTAAGATTTAGTAAGTAAATCTTATTTATTCTTATTGAATATTTGACTGCAAGTCGTTAAATTCACATAAAAAGTTAATATTAACAACGCAGTTCGTCATGGAACAAGAAATACAGGAATACTATTTTTATCACCATGCTCTAAGAATGCACCTAGTTCATCCTTTTCTCACATGGGGCGCTAGTAGTTTCCGCGAAAGAGTGCGCATCAAGACATTTTCATATTGAATAATATTTTCATCAATCTTATTAATCGAACGTATTATATGTTGCTGTGATAAGGGAATGTGGATGGCGTTGATATTGCTCCTTGATAAATTTCTGGCTCTTTCAGCACAATTAATCGGCGGTGCGGAAAAGAGCTTTGAAGGCACTTATTGAACCGTTCATTCATCGGTTCTAAAAGCGATTTACAAACGAACCTGCTACCTGCTACTGCTACTGCTTTCAATCTGTGCTCGGTTCGTAGCAAAACTGAAAATAGATTATCGATTATGTCTCCATTTTCAACGCTGCTGCTCCTGTTATATCGACTATGAAAAATAAGAAAATTCATCTACAGCTCTCGTTGGCCTTCTTTTCATTTTTAAATGGCTGCGTAGGAAACTGATTATTTTTTGTAGATTACGTCATGGAAACTCCAGTTGAGTAGTATAGAACCTCTCTCTCTTTCAGGTTACCTTTTCCAATTATTTTTTCTTTCTTTTGCTCTCTTTCCCGGTTTATCTAAAATTCTACTTTTTCTTCTTGTTCTCCTCCTCTTGCTTCTCTGCTCCATCACCATCTTCTTCTTCTTCTTCTTTTTCTTCTCGTTTTCTTCTTCTTCTTCTAGTTGTTCTTGTTCTAGCTCTTGTTCTTTTTGTTTCTGTTTCTGTTCTTTTTCTTCTTCTTCTCCTACTTGTTCTTGTACTTCTTTTTTTTCTTCTTCTTTTTCTTTTCTCACTTTTTTTCATAATTCGTCTTCTCCCCCCCCCTTGTAGCGCAAAAATACAACTTAAATATATAGTAAATATGATATATAATATGTATTAAATATATTTATAGCAGACAGATTCCCCTATAAAATATGTATTTTTCTTCTATTAATATGAATTAAATAGGTTTTATATATATATATATATTTAATTCAAAACTTTCCTTTATTCAATACGTATTATTCTTCTATTAATATGAATTAAATAGGTTCTTTATAGATATTAAATTGAACACTTTTCTCCATTTGATAGGTATTTTTCTTGTATTAATATGGATTAAATAGGTTTTATATATAAATTCAATTCAACACTTTCCTCTATTCAATATGTATTATTCTTCCATTAAAATGAATTAAATAGGTATTAAATAGCTAATTCAACACTTTTCTCTATTTTATAGGTATTTTTCTTCTATTAATATAAATTTAATGAGTTTCATTATACATACATGTTATGTTATGTTATGTTTGAAGGGACGGATTCAAAGATCCAGAAGATTCAAAGATCCTCACACGTCAACCGAAGCTTATTGTGTGTCCCTAGTACGTTAGTTAGGCAAACCAATACCTGTGCCCTTTACAAGATCCAGGAGTTTCTTCCCTATGCTAACGTCCCATTCATCACCTGGTTGCTTAAAGCCAAACAGAGCCATTCTCCTTGCCCCGAGTCTCTCGCAATCCAGTATGATATGCTTGGCAGTCTCTTCAGACTGATTGCAAAGCCTACACATCTGATTTTCATTTCTGAGTCCGATTGTGTGGAGATGTTTCCTGAAGTGGCCATGTCCAGTTATCAGAGCAATTAGCTGCTTAACCTGACCTCTACCCAGCCTCACCAGCCAGTTGGTGAAGTAGGAGCTTGTGTCTGCTAGCAGCCTTTTGCCAAGTGCTTGGCCTGAGTGACCTTGCCATTGCTGGTGATGTAAGTCCCTGGACCATTTGTTTATTGTGTGGAAGGCAGTAGTTTTGCTTATGCCACAGCTTGGCTCTGGGCCAAAGAATGACCTACTAGAACCTTGCTTAGCAAGCCCATCTGCACACTCGTTGCCACCTATGCCTACATGGCCAGGTACCCAACCAAGATGCACAGAGTTGTGTGTTGCGAGCTTGCTGAGTGTTTTGTGACACTCCCACACCAATTTTGACTTGATTTCATTAGAGTCAAGAGCCTTGAGGGCTGCCTGACAATCTGACAAGATTACTATATGCTTGTCACAATAGCGTCTGGCAATGCCTATATTGGCACAAGCCATGATGCCCCAAATTTCTGCTTGAAAGATAGTACAGTATTGTCCCAGACTTGCACAGATTTCTGTTCTGGGTGATTCACTGTACACCCCATAGCCAGATTTCCCTTCAATAAGAGAGCCGTCTGTGTACCAGACAAGGCTACCTCTCCTGATATAGGGCCCTTCCTCAGACCTCCACTCCTCTCTAGAGCAGAATTTAACAGAAAAAGGTTTAGTGAAAACCATCTCCATACTCATGACATCTGAAGTCATTTCAAGCACAGGGCTATGAGCAACAGCTTTGGTGATTGTGCAATGGCCTGTTCCAGACAGGCCTTCCCTCCATTGGCCTGTGACTTTCAATCGATAGGCTGATTTTCGTGCTTCTGCCTTGATAAAAATATCCAAGGGCAGCAAGCCAAGAGCAACTTCAAGAGTTGCTGATGGGCTGCTCCTGAAAGCTCCAGTGACTAGGAGTGTGCCCATCCTTTGTAAACTTGTGAGTTTGGCTGTAGCTGTAATCTGGTTCACCTTTGTCCACCAGACTAGTGATCCATATGTGACTTGAGGCCTTATTACTGCCTTGTACAGCCACAGCGCTATGTGAGGCTTGATCCCCCACATGGAGCCTGCAAATCTCCTGGACATCATAAGCGCCCATTTTGCTTTGTGCAGTATATTATTCAAATGATTGTTCCAAGTCAGCTTGGAGTCGATAGTCAGCCCTAGGTATTTGACTATACCTGATACTTTGAGCTGTGTTGGTCCAAGTTTCAACCGGGAGAGAGACTCCAGGTTCTTTTTCCTTGTAAATGGAACAACTACAGTCTTTGAGGGATTTATACTTAGTCCCTCTCCAAGACACCAGTCATTAACAAATTGAAGGTTGACGTTCATGACATCAGCAACAATATTTGTGAACCTTCCCTGTACCATGAGGACTATGTCATCTGCATAGCCCTGGACAAAGACACCTCTATTAGTGAGTTCACAGAGGAGACCATCCACCACAAGGTTCCACAGAAGAGGAGAAAGCACACCTCCCTGCGGACAACCTTTTGCAGGTATGATCACCATCGATTTGTCTTGAAGATCAGCCCTGATCCGCCTGGAGTGGAGCATGGCCTCAATCCACCTACATATAGCAGACTCAAGACCACGCCCATGCACTGCCCGGACCATGGCCGTGTAAGTAACATTGTCAAAAGCACCCTCAATGTCCATGAAGGTGCATAGAGCAATCTCCTTGGCAGCAAGGCTATCCTCCACCCTGCTCACAAGTTGATGCAGGGCTGTTTCACAGGACTTACCAGGCTGATAGGCATGCTGATTCCGATGAAGAGGAGTACCTGAAAGCACTCCCTTTCTTAGATGTCTCTCCACCAGTCTCTCCAGTGTCTTCAAGAGAAACGATGTAAGATTGATGGGGTGAAATGATTTTGCAGTTGAGTAGTCTGCTCTTCCTCTCTTGGGAATGAAGACCACCCTACTGAGGCGCCAAGCTTGAGGGATGTACCCATAAGCCAGACTTGCTCTGAAGAGTTCGCACAGGAGGACCAAGAGAGCTTCTGGTCCTTGCTGCAACATAGCCGGTATGATACCATCCCCCCCAGGAGATTTGAATGGGCCAAACTTGGAGATGGCCCATTTAACTTTGGAAAGTGTGACAATATGTCTGGCTAAAGTCCAGCTTCCACGATCAGCTCTTGGCCGTGAGCCCATTTCGCTGTTGCCGGACATGCCTGAGCAAGCACCCTCAAAAACACAGTCTGGAAAGTGAGTCTCAAGGAGAAGTTTGAGACTTCCACCAGTTCCAATGGTATATTGTCCCCCTGGTAACCTCAGAGTTCCCAGGAGGCCAATTGGGCTTGAAGCTAAGACACGCTGCAGTCTTGCTGCTGCCCTAAGACTATTCACCTCCTGTGTAAACAGTCTCCAAGAGTTCTCTTTGGCTTTCTTGATTGCAAGGCTGTATTCTGTGAGTGCCCTGTGGTATGGTTCCCAGTTACGGCTCCGTTTGCGATGGTTATGAAGCTTCCTGACAACCGCCCTTCCGCGGTCAAGGTCAGCAGTCCACCATTTAGTATTAGTACGACTCTTTCCCCGCCGCAATGGACAATTGTCCTGAAAGCAGCTTATGATTGCATTCTGAAGATCGGAAGCAATCTGATCAATGTCTGCAAAGCAGGTGACCCTCTTGCCTAATGATCCAAGTTGAGACAGGAGGTCAGACTTATAGAGTGACCATTCTGTTCTCCTTGGATCTCGATAGCAGGATGAGCTGCCTTCACTTTGCAGGTTAAAACAGATGAACCTGTGGTCAGACAAAGAGGCCTCATGACTTACATGCCAATTGTCGATGGCACTAAGGAGTCCTTCTGAGCAAAGTGTAATGTCAATAACCTCACTTCGATTTTGTGTAACGAACGTCGGACGGTTTCCAGCATTACAGACATAAAGATTATTAGATATGAGAAACTGAAGGAGAGCCTCACCTCTTGGATTAGTGTCAGAGCTTCCCCATCCAATTGTGTGATGAGCATTGGCGTCACAACCTAAAAGGAGTTGTTGTCCACCAGCGCAAGATGACTCCACCAGAAGTTCGAGTTCTCTTGATGGAGGAAGGTCCCCGGAGTCGTAAGGCAAGTAAACCGAGCCTGCAATTGTGCTCCATTCCTTGCCTTCATTGCTCCAGGTTATAGACACCGCAGTGAGATCTCTAGAACAGAATTCAGTGAGTGTTAGGCAGTCCATACCTCTCTTCACAAGTATGCAGGTTCTCACATTTTTGAGAGAGGTACAGTAAATTAACCTACCCTTGGTATCACCCAGGCCTGCAACCCTTCCTTGGTGAAGCCATGGTTCCTGGATCAGTGCCAGGTCAAATCCCTCTCTGAGGAAGAACTGGCAGAAAGCAGCTGAGGCTGCTTTACTGTGATGTAGATTGATCTGGAGGACCCTGGGCATTGTCCTTGACTGTTGTTGAGACAATTGAGACTTGCCAGAGTCCTAGGTTGGCTCTAGAGTTGGCCGACCTAACAGCATTGAAGCAGGCCTCATCCAGGAAACAGACAAATCCATAACCTTTTGGGTCTGGCTTGGCTGGCAGGACCTTCCACTCCTTCACCTTCAAGGTGGGGTTTTGCCTGTCAAGCATCTCAAGGACCTTTTCTGGAGTCTTTTTCAGAAGCTTTGGATGAGCTCTAAAGAATACCCTCATTGACTTCATAATGTCTTTCCTCAGACCAACAATGAGTTTCTTCTCCCCAAGTGGTTTGAGTCTGGGGATGAGTACCTCCAGCCAATGCTTAGTAGCATCGTTAATGCAGGATATAATCAAGACACCTTTTTCCATGTAGGTGCCTGCAAATGATGGAGTGCAGCCGTCCTCCAGGAGCTCATCCATAATGGCGTCTTCAATGACTTCTCCTTGCTCTGCTGAAAGCTTAGCCTCAGGATAGCTTTCCAAGACAATGGCCATTTTGGTGGCAGAAATGTCCCTGTAAGAGACTCCTTTACTAGAAGTCCCTAGATTAAGGGGTTGGACATCATGACCTCTATGAGTTCCACTCCTGGCCTTTTTTGTAGGTCCTTCCGCTGAGGGAGGGGTGGCCATGTTGCCTCTAGGGCGCTTGGCCACCCTTGACCCAGCCTCTAGACCCACATTTGTGCCTGGAGTTTCACCCATCTCTGGTCTCTTAGGTTTTTTCTTTTTACCCCTCCGAAACTTTGCTGGGTCAAAAGCTTCACCTCTCTCAAGAAGTTTTGCCTGAATGGCCGCCCTTCTTTGGGCAGTGGTGAGGTTTGGTTTCTTTACCCGCAAGCTGCTCAGTTGCTCTATGGCATCTTCAAGCATACCGGCGGATTTTGGTGTTTCTGGACTTCTGAGAAGCTCATCCTCCCCCTCCAGTTGGGCTGATGCGATTGAGCTCATGTCGTCCATGTTGATATCCATAGAAGCCTTCTCAATGTTGATAGCCTCTACATGAGAATGCAACGGAACCTCCTGTGTTCCTGATGCACCCATTTCAGATTGAGGAACCTGCCCTGATGGGGCGGATCCTGATGGGTTTGAGGGCAAGGCAACTTCTGGAGTTACCTTGGGGTTTGGTTCTGGTTGTTTTGAATTTTGGAGATTCATGTGGTTCCCACGAGCAGCTAGGGAAGTGGAGTCAACCCAGACAGAGCCCCGCATGCCCGGGCAAGGCAACATACTGCAGGAGGGCGCCTGGTATCCTGCAGGCACCGTTTGAGACACTGTACAAAAGGCCCAGTGCCATCCACCCATCAGCACGGTTCACATCACACCTTGGGTTGGCCTATAACAGAGAAAGAGGAAATGGTGGAGGAAGGGGCTGGGATGAAGAGCAGGATAAAGGATAGGTTTCCAGGATAATGAGGTCAACGGACAGTTGCCCTTTTAGTCGCCTCTTACGACAAGCAGGGATACTGTGGGTG